>LPNX011227217.1:0-88438 GCA_001517045.1 Pseudotsuga menziesii
GAACGACAATTTGAGAACATAACATATATACACATTCCAAGAAATTTTAATCAAATTGCTGACTCATATGCTAACTATGTGTTAGATTGGCATTTGTTTCGTTCATTATAAATTAATCATAAACATAATTTTTACACATGTAAATAAATAAACCGATCACCATAAAACTTTTTTATATACATAAAAAATGTGGTAATACATAGCGTCATAATACAAAATTGGGGCTTTGAAAGCCACCATCATATACACGGTAGTATAAAATAGATACACTCCCAGGTGTCTACTCCTGTGGAGGTGGATGAGGGTTGTGATCATGATATGTCACCACGGCTCTAGCTAGCCGCCGGAATAAACGCACCCATGCGCGTGGTACACCAACCACTTGTCTCTGCATAGCCTCAGGCAAGTCCTCGACTTGCGCCATGGGAATCCTATGAGTCAGTCGCACAAAGTTGGTATGGATGCTTTGGAGCGTTCGCTCCGCATCCACACCGGTGATATCGTCTCCGCTTCCCCTCCGTCTATGACGTGGGAAGCCCTCTGGTTTCCGTGGTCCCACATCTGCACATCAATGGTAGATGTCACTATGTATTGTCACCCAAAAACATGTCTTTTTGATTCCATTAATCAAGAAAACACAAAAAAATTAAATACTCCAATTTTTTTTAAAAAGAGTAAGGGTCGAGATTCGTTACCTATGTATCCATATGCTGATCCTGGTGGTAATGGCATGTCCGGGTCTCCCCAAAATTCTATCCCTGCATAAGGGTAGTCCTCTATGGCGATAATCTGTCGTCGCCACCATGGAAAAAAGTCTGCTGGATAAGGGTTGGCCATCCTACCACCCCCCAGTCTGCACATCGCGTCTTCCCAACATCGTTGGGCCGGATCTCGAACCCCGTGGAGAGGAACATCCACTCTAGGGCTCAATCCTGGAACACGCTCGAAGAAAAACGTGCTCAAGATACTGCTGAACCCGAAGTTCCGTATCCTACCTGCCTTGCACTCACTGAGCTGATGTTTCATGTTGCTCAGTAGGGAAGTGCTCCAGTCATAGATGGTTGGTATCATGCACTCCACCGCATATAACAACAGTGGCCGAGAGGCCTGATGGAGTGATGCTAATCCTGCTATCCTACCCAGCGTCAGTAGTATGGCCTTTAGGCCTAGTACCTATATAGTGTTGGTAGGGACTTGGCTCCCCACCTTCTCCGTCTCTGGGTAGCAGTACACTGCTATGTACTCATCGATAGTCATCCCATGACCTGGCCCTCCTCGGGCACGAAGGTTCATCATCTCACCTCGTCTGGATAGACCTGTGATAAAGTAGATATCCTCCACCTCAATGGTGAGGGACATACCGTCTAGCCGGAAGGACTTTGAGTCCGGATCCCAATAGTCTACAAGCATCTGTAGTAGTCCTGGTTTGGCCCTCAAGCCTCCTAGGCACCAAAACTTGTAGAGTCCACATCTTCGTAGTGCTTCTTGAGCCATCCTGTCAGCCCTTACTGCTTCCTCTACATCACCGTGCTCGCATTCTCGCCACTCTAGCACCATCCTGCATGAGAAGTTGACCAAATGTCCATTAGATTCGTAGAAATCCTTATGCATGGCATCATACACGGCTCTTTTCAAAACAGCCGCGTATGTACGCGGTTCCTGGTCCCTTTTCCACGTATAACCAGCCCTATATGCGGAAAAAGCCTCGATACCCGCGTGGGCCGTAGCACTCATGTAAGTTTGGCCTTTAGAAATTCATTTGACCATGAAAAACTATAAAATTTGTATTGAAATGCAAGCTAAGAACATGAGTAAGTACCTGGAAGAATCGGTTGTGAATTCCGCCAGCTGGATCTCCTGGAATTTGCAGTTGAATATCAGAGCTCAAATGGGTAAAAGTTTCAAATGATTTATATTTTTTACTATTTATAGAAAAATTTTCAAATATTTGAAAATTTTTACCCCCTTTCCTATAGTTTTGACCGTTTCTAACCTATTTGGACCGTTTCTGACCTAATCTGTGATGTAGATGACCGTTTTCAGCGCTGTTTCAGCCTTTGGATTGACCCGTTCGTACCGATATCAGGTATAACTTCTATACTGGCATATAGGTTAGGTTCACCACCGCTTGCATTTTGCATGACCTTATGACCATGTCACTATATCCTTAGGTATGAACCCACTCTATTATGTCACAGAACCTTCTTGCTGCTATAGAAGTGGCATGATATGAGTGGTAGAGACTCACCTTACATGGGTACCCTAGTTAGTGCCTTATTTGCATTTGGTGCCCATGCCAATGTTTCCCCCTTTAGGGTGTGGGAGTCCGTTGTATAGTATTGCCATGACATTTAGCAAGAGCCTCATACTCCTCTTGATCTTATGCTGGCCTATTTCCGCCCGGACTCCCCTTTGTATCAAGTTGTGGATGCATTATCATGCGCTTTGCCTGTCTTATTGAGCTTTATGCCGGCTCCCCTGACATTGCGTTTCAGCCATAAAGCCCGAGATTGTCTCATGTCTAGCCATGCAGAGCCTTTATTTATATCCTTCGCAGCTTGATTCCCTTTTTACCGGGAGGGGATTTTCCCCCGAGTGTCGATATCCTACACATGTATCCTTGCATTGAGCATAGGTATGTTCCACTGCTTGGAACTAGTTTGTTTGCCTTTATGACACTCGTCTCCTCCTAGTTTGTAACTATAAAGCTAGTTTATTCTTTTTTCAAGCTTTTCAAATAACTGAAAAAGACCAAAAAAAATCAAAAAACCAAAAAGCTGGACAAGAAAAGACATTATCTTTGGCAGCTGTCGAGTCGTGTCGCCTTCGAACAGAGCATTGTATATCACATCCATTGGTTGGGTTATAGTTTGAATTTAGGAGCTGTACTCATTATCTAAGTTTTATCTCCACCGACTGGTTAAGCTTCCAGTCCCTATGGAGCCTCTATTGATGCCTCCTGCATCATAGAGATGTCCCAGTTTGTATATCGAGTCTATGTTGCCTTCATGTAGTCACCATACGTCGTTATGCTCTTGTTCGAAGGAAGTTGAAACCTGAGTCGGCCATTCCTTGGTTATCTTGACTTTGCATGTCGGCCATTCCCGGTACAGTTACTGGTTCGTGCACCTTATAATCGAGTTCTTCCATATTATACAGCCTTGCTGAGTACCTCGTGTTGGATGATGGGGGATGCCCTAATGCCCTCCTTCCAGCGGATTTCATCCCATCGACTTCAGATCATTTATTCTGGGATTGGAGTCTAGAGTCATTTTGAGTGCCTTGAGACTTGCAGTCATTAGTGGCAGGTCCTCTCGCCATTGACAATTTTGGGAATACATCAATGTCCCCTGATCGATGGACTCTCTCAAGTGTTCGAACTCAACACATTTATTCACACTTGTTAGTTTGCACTCTAGTACCTTGATTCCCATTTTAATTATTGGTGGGTGATCTCGCTTCTGTTAACGGTACACATCAATGACCGGTAATCAGACGATGGACTACTATGTTCGACCTCGACACCTATATTCGCATAGTAGGACATGTACTCGTAGCGGTTCGTGTAGAAGACCTTACAGATTGGTGGCATCCACTATATGCTACCTCCTTGATCGTGCCAGTATTCATGAGATTTCAGCTCTCGTGATTTGTTCCAGTATATGTCAGACATTTCCAGCCACTATGGAGACCTTGATTGGTTATATATCTTCAGCCTTTGTGGAGATCATTGTACTTGTTATATCTTCATCATGGAGATTCTAATCTATGTATATTGTACGTGGCAATGACCACATATGTTCTATTGTGTTTCATGCCTATTCATGGCCATTGTACTCATATGTATCCGGGACTGCTAGATGTATTTGCAGTTATATGCAGAGTTGTATTATGGTATTATGCTGATTGGGTGGCTGGTCTTCCATTTGGGTACCTTCATCACTTCACTTCTGGGATGGACTTATAATGTATTTCGGCCATCGTATAACCCCTCTGATCTCATACATTAGGGGGCATATGTTATAGCGGATTTCACCACACTAGGTGAATCACACATTGTATGGCCTTCCCCTGTCCCGCTGCAGACTCATTATCCCCTATGGACCATTTGTTGTCTTTTGATGTATCATTGACCATCCCTAAAAACATTAGAAAAATGATATACGCGGCCTTTTCCCCGATAACTGCGTACATACGTGGATATTCCCTCTATAGTCGCGTACATCGGGATGTGTGCATAATCCAAAACTGTTGGAGCGTTCCTCGACTTGGATCCGACTCATATGACTCCTGGCCTTCCATATGCCTTGAGATCGCACGGATTTGACCTTTCAGTATCACTTTGAAAAGATATATAAGGAACCATTGAGACATTGAAAGCATAAGAGAGAATTGAGAGTATCGAAACTATAGTCCATTGTTGCCAGAACTATACTTGAGTCTGCATCCCTTTGTCCCTTTGGAGCACTGTTGTGTTCTTCCCAAGCTTGCCTTTGTTAGTGAGCTTTCTATCAGAGTGATGGAGGATTGAGGTGGTGGAGACCCAAGTGGGGGATTCAATTTCTCCGGTTCGCAGACGTGCCGTCAGAGGTTGTCACTTGTAATCACTGATTCATATTAATAGAAATATCTTTTCCTGTCCAGTAATGTGTATTTGAATGAATGTTGCATCCATTGGAATATGTCAAATGCTTATACATTATTGATTATATATGCTAGAATAGATCTAACACCATGAAATATAGTATTCTTGTATTGTTTACTTGTTGTTGAGGACGTGCTATAACAATTCAAGCTGAAGATTGGAAAGCTCAACGGGGATCTACTTCAACCGTCCGGAATAAGGTACGAGGTTCGATCCCTTAGTGTTAGATTGTTTTATTTCTATTGCATATTGGGAAAGATTGATTTCTGGAGTCTAGCTGTCTGTTGTGGTACCCCAAGCCATAGGAATTTCTCTCCGTAACACAATCCCTCAAAGTTTTCCCTAGAGAAATGAAGGTTCAAATTATTCCCTTTCAATTTTTCCCTGTGTTGAGCTAGTAACGCTCCTCTCCCATTGAAAAAAAGTGTTACCTAGGTCAGCACTACTCCTGATACATGAGCAAGAAGTGGTGCCATCGCTCCTTCCCACACTGCAATAATCGTTACCCCCTTATCACCTCCTGTTTTCTTCATTGGAGGAGCGGTGCTCATGTTTTTAGGGAAAAAAGAGAAGCTTCGAGAGGATTCTCGAAGCTGACCTCCATGGAGCCTCATCCCTATGGTTTAGGAACCATCTAGAGCTCAAGATCCTCCCTTGGTGGGTCTAATATCCACCTCACCCATGAGATCCTCAACCATACCTATCCTCCCATGCCTTTAAATACTATCTCACTCCCCATGGGAAAAAGGAGGAAGAACTCTGTTGCATACCCCAACTCTATCAAAATCATTCTTTAGTTTTTGGAGGAAAGGTGAGTTATAGGCAAGGAGCCATTGGAAGGAACTCTCAACACCAAGGCATGAATGTTATAGTCTCTCCAATCATTTATTAATAATTTTTTTTTTATTTCCCATATTTTCTATTTCATATGTATGTATTGCTTGATTCCTTGGTCACGAGCATAGATCTAGTTGATTATACTATATGCTATCATGTTTCTCTTGTTGTTTTCCATATTTTACAGGTTCTTCTGTAGGGATAGCAAGGACAACCTTTTAGATAAGTATCATGGCATTTCATTCAATTGATTAACCGGATCTATGCTAGTGACCAAATAATCAAGCAATACATACATATGAAATAGTAAATATGGGAAAGAAAAGACATTTTTTTATTAATTAATGATTGGAGAGAATACAACCTTCATGCCTTGGTATTGATAGTTCCTTCCAATGGCTCCTTGCCTCTAACTTCACCTTGCCTCCAAAGACTTAAGAATTGTTTTGACATATTTTGGGTATGCAACACAATTCGTCCTCCTTTTGCCCATGGGGGGTGAGCTAGTATTTAAAGGCATGGGAGGATAGGTATGGTTGAGGATTTCATGGGTGAGGTGGAGATTAGATCCAAAAAGGGAGGATCTCGAGCTCCAGCTGGTTCCTAAGCCATATGGATGAGGCTCCATGTTATACCCAAATCCTGTCACCAGCATGTGATAAGAACTCTAACACCTCTATTTTCCCTCAATCATAAACATTGAAGTGAAAATGGTGATATGGATGTTAATTATACATACAAAACTCCGTCACCACTCTTACCCTCAAGCTGATAAGTGGCACCTTATACAACACCGCCTAAGTCATTTGGAAGACAGGCTGTGTCACTACCTTTAACCTTTGTATTTGGAGCAGTTCTCACCTTGCACCGCTCTGTCATAAGGGAGTATAAGCGGTGCCCTTGGTAAAAAGTCAAAAAGAGAAGGTTTCATGAAGCTTCTAGAATAAAAGCTTCGTGGCTAGCATTATCCTTACTCACCTGGGATAGTTAAGCTCGAGATCCATGCTTTGGGGATCTCATGGCCACCTCACCCACCTATTTCTCAACCAATCCTATCCCTTTGAGCCTTATAAAAACAGGATCATACTCCATGGTTGAGGAGAGAAGAAAAGATTAAAGTTATGCTATTGATTTAACATCCTGACCTAATCCATTAGAGAGCATAGAGGAGTAATTTGGAGCTATCGGGCATGAGATATTAGTCTTGTGAAGGAGTGCATCGACACTAAGGAAAAAAGGTTGTAAGCTCTTTCATTCATCTATTAATGCAAAGTTGGTTCCTTTCCCATATATCTGTTGTGTTATAATATCACATGTGTATTATCAAATTCCTTATTCACTGATATAGCTCTATGGATAGTTTTCTGGTATCTTTGATGTTGTTGTATGTTTGATGTGTTTATGCAGGTCTTCCATCAGAGATCTTATTTCAGGAATTCATAGCTTCTAGGGAAGGTATTCTGACCTATTTGTAACTCATTTGTTCTGGATCTGAACCATTCAGACCAGAGGAATAGCTTCTGTCTGTAGAAGGTGCAATATTCTTGATAACAAATCTGGCGACTCCGCTGGGGATTATAAGTTTCATTTGATCTGATCTTCCTCAGTTTCCAAACAATTGTCTGAATCCAAGCACTCATGTGTTGTGGGCAATACATGGTGCCATTGCCTAAACAGAGTAATCGATAGGCAGTGCCACCACATGAGTTGAGAAATCAAGAAGTGGTGTTGCATCAAAAACCGCTCTATCAGTGACCCCTTTAGCGCGGTGCTAGGTAGGACCTGTTCTAGACCTTTTTTTATTTTTTGCAAAAATAGATTTTGGTTTTGCTTTCAGCCTTGTACTGTCAAGGCTTGTTTGTATAAATCTGAGTGATCATGGTTGGATTTTTTTTGGTGGTAAGAGCTTGTTTGGTTGAAAAATCCAACAGTTAAGTTAGGCTTGTTTATTATTCATTTCTTCCATGCTTGTTGGTTTTTATTTTGACAGGAATAATTGAAAGTGTTGTTTCAGTTAGGTCTCTTTTCGTTCATTTATAAAGGCTAAAAGAAAGGCTGCTTGATCATTTTCTTGTTCTTGTTTTTCCATAGAGTTAGTGGGAGACTTCTTTTCTGCTTTAAAAAAGAAATTTTTTTGTTGAGATTAGGTCATTGTTTTTAACGAGCTTAAGTCACTGGATCTATGATTAGCTTCATAAGCTTTCATGATTCCTTTGTTCTTTTGTCTATTTTTCATCATTATTTCATCAAAAGAAAAAATATTGATAGTTTAAGTTAGAACTTTTCATGTTTTAGAGAAAAAATGAAAAAATAGATGGCATATGCATATTGAGTGTTGGTTGTCTTTGTTTTAGGAAAAGAGACTCTATCCCATCTGATTGCTTTCACAAAATTAGTTTGGAGTGTGTTGCTTGTTTTGTTTCTCGATTCAAGAGTTGTTTGAGAAAATTTTTGGTTTCAAAGAAAAATTGAAAAGAAAAAGAATCTCTCTCCTTCCCGTAATTAGGCATAATCTGAATGGTAAAGTGAATGAATGTGCATTTCATCTTTGCATGGTTTGACTTTTTCTATCAAAATCTCATGCATTCAACTAACCATTTACTTTAAAATTAACGGTAGCTTTAGGCCTAAAAATTGTATAGAAATTTGAGTGATAGGTTAGAGACGTGTTTGGACGTCGTTAAATGTAGGAGCTATCATTACTTGTCCGCACAACAACCCGAGACTCACGCAGTTCTTCCATGTACTATCGGTATATCGAACAACCTTTCACGTATTGTATATCGAAAGGCCCCTTGTGAATGTTTGTGCATTGGACAACACTACTACCGATTTGAGCTCCCATGTACCTTCCGTATATTGGGAGACCCCACTAGGATACCCTATCCATCCGAGAAAAATACTTTGGCCATCCTGTGTGGAGAAATACACCAAAAACAACATTCAGGGAGATTACTACACACGTACCCTTGTGGTATATAGCAAGTTTCACCTACTTGACAATCCTGGTGAGAGACCGACTCATTGAGCTCCTACTATCATTTAAGTTTGCATGTTGGCCTATGGCTTGAGTAGGAGAAAGTTTTTTGTGTGTTATTATCTTTGATACCCTAGGTTAGCTTAGTAACTAATACTAATCTGGATAGGTTTTGGTTGAGACGATCCAGAAAGAATCAGGGCTTGCCACCCAATTTTCCTCATGTTACAGGAGAAAGTCCAATGGAAGCCATCGACCAAGGAGCTACAACTACTTCTCACGAGGAAGAAAATATAGTTGTAGAAAGTGGAGACCAATTCACTTCTTATAGAAATCCCTTGGTTCAATAGCCTCCTATGGATGATACTTCCTTTCATCCATAAATGGAAGGTCATACCAACAGTCCTGTTCCACCTAAGTATGGCCCAGATGCTCCATTTTGGAGAGCTTCTATGGGGCAAGCCATTGCCTCATTTGGAGTAAATAGGCCCTCTCCTGAACAATCTTCACCAGGTGAAGGGCAGTATAGAAAATCCAAGCCTCTATTCACCGTACATGTAATTTTCAAGAGAGAATGTAGAGTTCATATGTAATCTTAGCAACCCCCATACCTCATAAATAACTTCTTTCAGCTCATCTCCCCCATAATACAAATCCTTGGCCTCTTGCTGAAATTAAACCTTCTTCTGATGGTCATACAGTATATGGTGAGACTTCTCGCAATCTAGATTAAACCTCTAATTCCACCCCTACAGCATTGAATTCTAGGTATGTATCTAGTCATCCCATACTTTCTATGACAGGGGGGCAACCTTCAATTCCAATAGTGTCAGTACCTTCTAACACTGGGGGCAACCCCCAGTGCGACCTACGTTACCCACTAATGGAACTGTTACGAATAATAGGCAAACCTATGATGTAGAACAATCCATAGTATATGTCTCTCCCACCAACACAAATTTGGTAAACCCCCCTTCAAGTTTAGGTCAGCCCTTAGCGGCACAACCTGCAGTTCATCAACCCTCATTGGGTTATGGTTATCTGACAAATCAAATGCATGTAGGAAATATGAATTATCAACCTAATCCTATAGGGATGTCTTATAATGGGGTTCCATACTCTGGGAACACTTTTACACTGTGGGGGAAACCCAACTGGTCTTATATGTCGGTGATGTGAGGAATACATATTCATACTGCGGGTGTTGCCAGAGGGCCAACTTATGGCAGTCCCCCTCGGAGGTCCCGGGGGCCTTGGCGGCCCTCCTCCTCATGGTCCTGGGGGCCTTGGGGGCCCTCCTCCTCGTGGTCCTGGGGGTTTTGGTGGCCCTCCTTCTGATGGTCCTGGTGGTATTGGGGGTTTTGGTGGCCCTCCTCCTGGTGGTCCTACTAGTCCTAGTGGTCCTAGAGGTCTTAGAGGTCCTGGAGGACCTCCTCCTAATGATCCAATAGGCCTAATGGTCTTGGTGGCTCTAGTGGCCCTAACCCCACCAAAAGTAAATCTTCGGGAAGTACATCATCTCATCAGACATTTCAAAAGCCTGTATATCAGTTAACCTACCAACCTACTGGTGGTTACATGCTTTATCAATATTACCAATACATGGAACCCATTCATCAATTACCTTTCCTAGCAACTTTGGACTTACCTGATTTGTCTAATTTGATTAATGACCCCATCCAACACAATCCTTCATGGCCTACAATTCGAGTAAAGTTTCCATCGAACATCCCAAAATTCAATGGTAAGCAGGGAGATGATCCCAAAAATCATGTTATGACTTTCCATCTATGGTGTTCATCCAACTCCTTGATGGACGATTCTATTCGATTGAGACTCTTCCAACGCACTTTCATCGGTACGACCATGAATTGGTATATTGAATTTCCACGACATTCATTTGTGGATTTTAGTGCATTGGAAACTGTCTTCCTCACACACTTTCAGGTACCCATTCATTATGAAACAGGTATAGACCTTTTAACATCTCTGCATCAAAACACCTCCACACACATATCAGATCACATCCATGAGTGGAGAAGGCGAAGAAGGCTCATTAAATATCCCATCCTCGACCAACTCTTAGCTGATTGGTTTACGAAGTCCTTATTGCCACCTATTGCCTGAGATGTGGCTATGGGCAGTACTTTTACTGAAGAGAAGGCTATTAGTCATGCTTAGTACCTAGATTTGGTGTATTCCCAGTCCATAACACTGTATAACTTGATCCCTCAAGCTACTCACCCTAGCACTAAACCTGCTAAGCCACCATCAGAAACTCCTATTGATGGGATGGTTGGTTCAATCCAACCCTTATCAGCAATGAAACCTGCCAAGAAACCCAATGCTTCTGCTACTACTCCTTCAACTCCTAAGGTTTTAATCGAGGTGAATGTTATTCAAAGTACGCAAACACCTGGTAATAATAAAAATAAAGGTAAAGGAAAAAACAAAAAACCTGGAAACCAATAAGAGAACCCAAAACCTACAATCGATGAAAATGATAAAGGTAAGAGAAAATCAAAATATCCATGTCTGTTGTGCAGAGGGGATAACTTCATGAAGGAGTGTCCCCGTTGTGAAGAAGTCAATAAATTTTTAAAAACTAACCCTACGCCAGCATTCCTCATTGATCCTTTCGCTTCTCAACAACAACTGATAGACCACATGTATAATCAGGGAAATTATAGTTCTTCAGAGGAAATTTGCATGATCTCCTCGAAAACTGTTAATTTACAAACTCGAGGTCAGAATTATGACAAAGCTGCAGATAAAAAAGAATATAGTTCTTCTTCAGATAAAGCTCCCCCTACTAGTTCTCCTGTGTCCTTGTCTAATGGTCCCCCAACTATTGAAAAACCTAGTCTCAACATGATTTTTCATTCACCCAAGAGTACTCTTAGAAATTCTATTTTCAACCCTAATGCTCGAGCCACACAGTTTTATAATGTCGTTGAAAATCTCGCTCAGGCACCATGTGCAATGTCTACCTTAGAAGTACTCCAAAGTTGTCCTACACAATGAAAAAACCTGTTAACCGCATTAGGAATTAGAGGAAATTTTAGGTCTAAAATGGGCCTCCTAAGGAAAATTATAAAATAATAGTTAAAATAATAAAATAATAGTTATTAATTTTGGAGGAAGAATGAAAAAAACTACTTTTTTTGTTCGTATTTTTGACATATCTTCCTCTGTTTTTACTCAAATTCTGAGTGGGAGAGCTCGTTGGATGTGGAATTTAATTCCACATCTAACGATTACCCACATTGCATACTTTTGACAGACCCCACTACCCCAAAAATAAGAAATGCCTGAAAAAATGTGATGATGACATCATCATCACATTTTTTCAGGCATTTGTTATTTTTGGGGTAGTGGGGTCTGTCAAAAGTATGCAGTGTGGGTACTCATTGGATGCAGAATTAAATTATGCATCTAACAAGCTCTCCCACCTAATATTTGAGTAAAAAAACACGGAGATATGTCGAAAATAAGAACAAAAAAAATAGTTTTCTTTTATGACAAAAATGTCAATTCAAACATTATGGTTGACTCATTTTATTGAAATTCTGTTGGTTCTTGAATTCCAAATCACAAAATTGATTGTTGGAGTGTTTTCTTTTAAGGCCCATTTTAGACCCCAAATTTCCTCTAATGAGCCTTAGACCCAGACAACACTAATTTGATTGCTTTCAATGTCGAGAACTATAAGTCTAGGCTTCCTCATCAACTCACTTTTCAAATCATGAAGAAAGTAGTTGGGAAAAAGGTTTTTAGAATACTCCTAGATGAAGGGGATTCAACTTTAGTTTTGTCCTTGTATTGTTGGAAATCCCTCAGCTCTCCCAATCTTATCAAATCACCGATGACCCTAAAAGCCTTTGACGGACGAGGTTTCCATCCCCACAGTCTCATACCAGCACTTTCGATCAAGCTTGGGGGAAAAACTATTTCCGTTCAAGTGGAAGTGGTCGATACCCCACTATAATAGAATATTGTGCTAGGAAGAAATTGGTTTTATGCCATGGCTACTATCGCCTCGACGTTATTTCGAACCCTCCAATTTCCACATCTAGGGAAGATTGTAACAATTTATCATCTTGATTTCTATATGCCGGATGTTACTACCCCTATGGAAAATAACATCCCTATGTTAAGTCAGTCCCCTCCTCCTTACCAGTCGATTGAGATAGGAATGTTGAAGGATTATTCCCTTATGGGGGTGTTCCCGTAAGCTCCTCCTAACACAGAAACAACGACAGTAAATATGATGTCTTTGTTTGTTTATGATCCCAAGGGAAAAAAAGTTGTTGAGTCAACCTCATTGAGTCCACATGAAGTAATGTACAACATTTTCCTAACCCTTTCTGATGACCACAATGATGATCTTCATCTACTGGCTTCGAATCCCTACCACCTACCCTACTGGTTAGATCCCTCTCTTCATACTCTGGATTATCTCTCCCATAATTTTCATTCTGATGAGTCCATTATGGAGATCATGAGTATGAATGAATCCGTATGGGAGGATCACCATCACAAATCCTTGTTCCTCCCCAATACCAGTTCGGCAGACCATAATTTTGCGTCTCTCTTTAGTACTGATATTGTCCAGACTCCTCAAACTCCTGTATTGTTGTAGAACACTGAATCTGAAGGAAATCTATGCAACATTACTAAGACAAATCTAATCAACATATCAGTGAAGCCTGGTACCCTTGAGCATGTTCATGTTGGGAAGAATTGCTCAACAGAAGAATTTGAAGCATACACAGCACTTTTCAAGGAATTCCAAGATATTTTTTCCTGGTCCTATGAATAAATTCCTAGGATAGACCTGTCCATCACGGTCCATGAAATCAATACCTATCCCACGGCCAAATCTGTCAGGAAAAAACTAAGGCAAGTCCATCCACGGGAGAAGCTGAAATAGAAAAACTTATGAAAGCAGGGTTTATTTATCATGTACCCTTGACGAAATGGGTATCAAACATTGTCCCTGTCAATAACAAATAGGGAACTTGTTATCTCTAGGATTTTTCACCTGTTTATTTTTAAATTTTTTATTATGCTTTGTTTTTATTGTTTTTAGTTTTGCTTTGTTTTATATTTTATGGTTGATTGATTGCCATTAGGGTTTACTTTGTTACTTAAAATCATCAAACTGTTCATTCATTAACTATGAGCCCAGGTATGTGCAAAGGAGTATATGTTATATGGTGAATTCTCACTGGTAGCATTGGTCCAAATTGGTAGCATATTGAATTTTAATGACAGAATTTCCAAATGGTATTTTATTGAAAAGTTTATCATTTATATCATGGTATATCAAATGAAAATATGCGCCTGAGAACACAGTTTTAGAGAAAAATGGTACCCCTGTTTCAACTGAATGGAAGGCTGTCCCAGACATTTGGAAGACAGCAGTAGAGCAATATGGAGATCGAACTGCTTTGATTGACCCACATCATGATCCACCGTCCCAGATGACTTACAAATAGCTTGAACAGAAATTTTGGATATTGTAGAAGGGTTACGTGTTGTTGGAAGGGTTCCAGATCATCAGTGGAGGATCTTTTGCAAATATATATTCATTCTGACTGCGTTGCACTGCTTTGGAGGTTTGTGCACATCCTTTTTTCGATGAGTTACGGGACCTTAATACACGTTTGCCTAATGGTCGCCCCCTGCCACTTTTGTTTAAACTTCAAGCCTCAAGAGTTGAAAGGAGCTTCGCCTGAATTAATCCGTTGAATTATACCTGAATATGCAAGGAAGCATAACCCAGTATTACCACCATAATTTTATGGTATTATTTGAGCACAGAGGTTAAGTTCATTGATACACATTCCAAGTTTGGAATATTTCCATCTTGGGGTTTCTCTTAGAAATTTCCTGGGATCATTGGAGTGCATCGAGCAAGTGAAGTCTCTCTTGATTCCATTCTATTAAATGCATAACTTGCAGGGAAGTGGGGCTCAGCGAGCTGACTTGTTCCACTAGCAGAACTTATGAAAAATGCAGAAAGTGAAGCATTGGGGGCAGAGTGTTCGGAGGTTTGATCACATCAACATCCAGAGCATTAACACAGTGACAATGAATAGCAATCTCCACAATGTATCTATTTTTGAAGGCACGAACTTCACAGAGCAATCTCATACGATCAATGAACTGTTCAAATGACTGAATTACCTTAGAATCTGTGAATGCGCTATGGTATACACTCACATTTTTGGCAGCTATTACTCTTTGGTCTCAGTTGATAGATCTGCCGTTTTCATTGTATTCAACTTTTGTCATCGAGGCTCAGCATGGATTCAATAAACAAACTATTTGGCTTTTCCTCAGAGATATGGTTGTGGGTCTGGGCCTCTCGGTTTTACTTGGGCCACCGATTGTTGCAGCAATTATTGTAATTGTACAGAAAGGAGGTCCATATCTAGCAATATACCTTTGGGCCTTTATGCTTATACTATCACTAGTGATGATGTCTTTATATCCTATTCTTATAGCTCCACTGTTCAACAAGTTCACTCCTCTTCCAGAAGGAGGACTTAGGTTGAAGATTGAGAAGTTGGCATCAACTCTAAAATTTCCTTTGAAGAAGCTATTTGTGATTGATGGTTCAACCAGATCGACACACAGCAATGCATACATGTATGGATTTTACAACAACAAGCGTATAGTGATATATGACACCTTGATTCAGTAGTGCAAAGATGAGGAGGAAGTTGTTGCAGTCATTGGTCATGAGCCGGGGCATTGGAAGCTCAATCATACAATGTATTCATTTGTTGCCATGTAGGTGCTTACACTATTACAATTTGGTGGCTATACTCTTGTTCGGAATTCAAAGGATCTCTTTGAAAGCTTTGGTTTCCAAACCCAACCTGTACTTGTGGGGCTTCTTATTTTCCAGCATACAATAATGCCTATTAGAACTCAGATGATTACCAACTACAGTAATAGAATCAAAGTGTTAAAGTAGAAGCAATAGCATGTTAACTAAGCAAATATTGGTTGGGATTTTGTAAATAGAACTTTGTTCTGGGAAAGTTGTTTCCAGATCCATATTTTTAGGCACTAAATCAAGAACAATTCATATTTTTGGTGAAGATTGATTCCATAATTCCAACACTTGGCAGTTGAAACATACAGATGGCAGAGTCAGCATTTGAAGACCAGACGGGATAGCCATTAACTGTTGATTACATCCAAATGACCCATGTAGGATCTATTCGGTGATTATATTTTGTTATTGTTATGTGGAAGTTTCAATAATTACTGTGAAGAGGCATATTGATCACGGTGACACAGAGATATATTTGCAAGCTATTGAATTTTCAAGGGTACATGTGGCTTAGCAGGACAGCTCCAGATCACAAGTTTGAAGGATTAAAGTTCAGAAGTTCCAAATTCTTAGGAGCGTATTCAAGCTTGTTTCTATTTTTAGTTTTCTGTTAAGATTTCATTCTAAAATGTTTGCAACAAATATATGGTGTACTTTTATATAAATTGGAGGATTTTTTCAATGAGAAGAGGAGGGGGTCCCAACCAGAGGGCTCGAGAGCAAAGAAAGAGTGCTTCTTTTCGGGAGAGCACAGGGGACTGCGTGGTTGGCTGTTTTGGGGAATCATGCTGGATGAATTGTAAACATATCTGTATAACATAAACTCTTTGCAGCTTCAAGAGGTTCTAGTTTTGAATGAAATATGATGATGATTTGTTTCTGTATTGCATGAATTGTTTCTCTGGTAATTCTTTTACATATATGGTCATTCACATTCCATTACTGTAATTCTTATCAAGAGAAATAATTATCTTTAAATATTTATACACAGTAACAGTTTCACTTTGTGTTATCAGGATCATAGAATCCTTATTATTGAATGATGTATTGTATTTTTATGTTATATGGTCTCTATTGTTTGTCTTGCAGCCCTCATTGATTTACCAGCCTATCATATGCTCTGATTTTCTTATGAATACTTGTACTTACTCATCTATGATATATACCACCCCTGTTCAGTGAAAATTGTGTCATGTTTGATTTTATTCCTAAACTGTGAAAACTATATAAACAGGTGATACCAGCCTAGTACCCTATAGTACTGTGAGGATATATTAGTCTTAGTTTGATACTAGCCTCTATTTTTAATTTGATTTTTTGATTTAAACATTTTCAAACTAAGATTTCCTTAAGCTTGGATCCCGTAGTCTAGGTCCAACTTTAGGGATAACAGAACTATTAGAGTTTGCATTGATTTGAGAGATTTGAATAAAGCTTGTCCCAAAGACAACTTTCCAACTCCGCATATCGACTAGATTATCGACAATTGTGCTGGAAGTGTCATCTTCTCATTCATGGATGGATTTTATGGCTATAATCAGATCAAGATATTTCCTACCAATCAGCACAAGACGACATTTATTTTCCCATGGGGAACTTTTGCGTATAGGAACTTACCATTCGGCCTGAAGAAAGATAGAGCTACATTTCAGCATACTATGTCCTATGCATTTCACAATGTCAAACACATTGTGAAACCATACCTTGAAAACCTCCCATCTCATTCACAATGATGGGAGGACCATCCTAGTCATCTAAGGGATATTTTTCTGAGATGCCTTCATTATAATATACGGCTCAATACACATAAATGTGTTTTTTTCGTTGAGACGGGACTTCTCCTAGTTTTCGTGGTTTCTAAGGATGGTATCTGGATAGATCCATTGAAAATTGCAGCTATTTTAGCCCTACCATCCCCAACCAGCCTTGTTGAACTCCAAATTTTGCAGGGGAAGGAAAACTTTCTTCGTCGTTTCATGTGCAATTTTGCAGAGAAAAAATATGGCTATATGCGTCTCCTAAAGAAGAACATTCTGTTCTTTTGGGATGACCAAGTCCAATGCACCTTTGATAATCTCAAGCACACTCTGACCCATTCACCTATGATACACCCCCCAGATTATTCAAAGGATTTTCTCTTATACATTGCAGCCTCCACTACTACCATCGGAATGGTTTTGGTGCAGGAAAATCCTGATGGTCAAGAGCACGTGATCTATTATGCTAGTAAGAATCTCATAGATTTTGAAACTCGATACTCACACGTGGAGAAGTTAACATTGGCCATGGTCATTGCTGTACAAAAATTTCAACACTACATCCTGCTTTGCACTACCATCATATTGGCAGATCAGAACCCTATGTATTACATCCTAACTTGTTAGGTGCTTGGGGGAAAATATTCCCACTGGATAGTCATCCTACAGGAATTTGACCTTGAGTTTGCTAAGGCCATGTCAAATAAATACTTGGTTTTTGTTGAGTTGATGTGTGATCTTCCCTGTGCTTCGACGGATTCTGAGCCTAGTGATTAATTCCTGGATGAATCTTTGTTCCTGATAAGAACTACTGATCCATGGTATGGATATTTAATCATTTATATCCATACACAAAGATTTCATCCCACTCTATCCCGTGACGATCGTCGTCGTATCCATCACCACACAAAATACTACCTTATCCTGAATGATACTTTGTATAGGCGTGGTATTGATTATGTTATTCGATGATGGCTTACTCATGAAGAGGCTGAACAAGTCTTGAATGACTGCAACTCTGGACCATGCGGTGGTCATCTCTCTAGGATGGCTATAGCCCAAAAAATCCTTCGTGCTGGCTATTTCTGGCCTTCAGTATTTAAAGATTGTCATGAGGATGTTAATAAATGCCCACCCTACCAACATTTCTATCTAGAAAAGAACACCCACCCTGCTCCATTACACCCCGTCATTATCGTTGGCCCTTTCATCAAATAGGGGATTAATTTTATGCATTGTACGCCTACCTCAGGAGGGGGCATGGTTACATCATTGTAGCTGTTGATTATTTTAAGAAATGGGTTGAGGCTATTCTTACATATGCAGAGGATGGTAATACTACTGCCCTCTTTCTATTCAATCATGTGATAGCAAGATTCAGAGTCCCACAGTCTATAGTTACTGATCACGAATCACATTTACGGAATCAGATGATGAAAGAACTGAGTGCTAAGCTGGGTTTTCATCATGAAAACTCAACACCCTATTATCTGCAAGCTAATGGTCAAGTAGAGGCCATTAATAAATTTTTAAAAACCATGTTGTGACGGATGGTTGGAGATCACAAATCTAACTGGAACCACATCCTATTTTCCGCTCTTTGGGCTTATAGGAATTAGGTAAAAACAACTACTGGTTTTACACCCTTCCAGTTAGTTTACAGACTAGAAGCTGTCTTTCCTATTCAGTGTCAGATTCCATCTTTGAAACTTGCCATTGAACTTCTCCCAGATACTTCTACCGAGGAAGAAAGATTCCTATACCTGAACAATATTGACAAAACTAGATGAGATGTTTCCTTAGCCAATGAGGCACACAAGAAATGCGTCAAGGCGCACTATGACAAGTCTGTCCAACCTTGTATTTTTAATGAAGGTGACCTAGTTCTAACCTATGATCAAAGACATGACAATCCAGGGAAAGGGAAGTTTGAATCAATATGGTACAGTCCCTTTATCGTTTCCAAATTTTTAGAGAGAGGGGCTTATGAGCTCGTGGACTATGGTGGAATCCCCTTCGGGAAACCTCGCAATGGGTTGTACCTGAAGAGGTACTATGCCTAGATCATTCATGTATGGTACTTTTTATATATGTACATTGTTGGAATTTTTTAGTGTGTGTTTTAGTATTTTCAATATGGGTTTGCGTTTAGTGTCCAAACTGTTTATACCATGTTTTGGTTATGCAGAATAGATGGCCTTTTACGGCTTCGTTGATGGTGCTTGCTGCCATACCTTGAACCTTTCCTTAGATGATTCGGTTCTCTATTCCCTAGCTCATGATTTTGTTAGCTTAGGAGAATTTTGTATTGGTCTAGCTACAAACAATATCGCCGAGTATCAGGCAGTCATAGGTCTACTGACTAAGGTTGCATCTCGGAACATTCATGATTTGGTAGTTTTCATGGATTCGCAATTTGTGGTTCGTCATTTTAACCATGTCTATACCATCAGGAACCCGATGCTTCTTCGTCTCTTTTAGAGGGTACATTTTTTAGAAAGGTCATTTGAAGTAATTACTTATAGGTATATCCCTAGAGCAGACAATGCAATTGTTGAGTCGTTAACAAACTATATCCTAGACTGGTATATTGCTCATACATAACTCGAAAATCAAACATGGTTCATCATATTTTAAATAGACAGTAAAAGACACATTAAATTCATGTAAATACATTTTCCGTTTGGAACTTATTAACACGAGAAATAAAAGTCTGTATATATGTATATATATAAAGTGTTTTACAAAAATAGGTCACAAGAACTCATCTGAAGCACTCTGGATTTCAGGCAGTACAAAATCATACAAAATCCTGAAGCTATATCATATTTTAGTAATACATCATCCAGATATTTCCAGTGATGCTGATGGTAGCATATCACAACCCGTACTACTCTATGTAGCAGTCGGCTAAAGAGATCAGGTACGCTTGCGATGTGCCTCTGATACTTCAATGGGAGGTCATCGATTGATGCATCAAGTATATATAGAGACAACCTTTCTAGGTTTTCTTCTGATTCTCCCATTGGGTCCTCACCCCTTTGAACAAAACGAGCTCCCGCTCACCTATCCAGTGGGGAAGATCCCCCAGGTCATGCTGCTCCAACATCTGCATGAATATATTTAGGTCTTGTTACTACATATAAAAAATATATATATAAAAAACATTAAAATACAAAAACACAAGTTGCCATTTTAGGGTTTTGTTTCTTACCAATGTCTCCCCACTGCTCACCAGGTGGAAGTGATAGATCAGGGTCACCCCTAAAGTCAGTACCAATGTACGCATAATCCTCAATCATGAGGATGTGGTCATTCATCTATTGGAAAAATGGAGCCCCAAACTTCACTTTGCCCTTGCCTTCCCTAGTGTGGGCCATGATCCTAACCCACCTCAGCATACGAGGGTCTCTCGACCTTAGCTCAATAAATACCACTTGGGGCCTCATATGAGGGACCTGTTCAAAGAAGAAACAGGCTAATATGGATCCATAGCCGGACTGTTTCAACTCTCCTTGCCGACACTTAGTCAGCTGGTCCTTGAGAACTGGAAGTAATGCTTCTACCCAGTTAAAGATAGTAGGTTCCATGGCCTCTATAGCATATAGCATGTGTGCTCTAGAAGCTTGATGAGGTCCTTGGCTCCCATCCAACCTCTGCATAGTGAAAAGGACTGTATGAAGAGGATCATCCACCACTGCCTTAATGGGAATATTTTTCCCAAACATTCTAGTACCATGTATGCAGTAGTGGTTGATTAACTCTTAGGTGGTCATGTCCCCTCCATGGGAACCAACCAGTGAAATAGAAGCACCCTGTCTAAATAAACCTGTCAAGAATTTGATATCCTCTACCTCAATAGTTAGCACATGAGCTCCCACCTCAAAACGTTACTACTCCGGGTTCCACATATGAAGTATATACTCCAACAAGCACTCATGGGACACCATGCAAGGAGTACAGAAGAATTTTAGGAGACCATAGTCCCTCATTGTGGCTATGCAGCCTCGATTTCTCTCGGCAAAGGAGTTGTCATCATCATGTTCCCGTTCCTTCCATATAACCATTTTTGATCGGTTAGAACCTCCAAAAAACAATCAATGGGCCAATTAGAAACATAATCAATCATTAAAATCATTTACAAACTTATATTCTTGCTTTCCCATTCATTTTTCCCCACTCACGGCTGGCACCGCCTGAGCTCCATTTGCATAGAGCGGTGGCACCACCTAAGTGCAGCTTAAGATGCATAGTTCTTATGGTGCACCACCTTTCCCGTAAGGGGAAAAAGAGATGACCGTATTTGGGATTTTGGGATTGCTAAAAATGCCTAAAAACTCCCCAAAATAAAAAATGAAGGCATAAAAAGGATAGGCTAGGGTTTAATCATTTACTTGGTCTATAAAACACTCAAAATGGATGGTGGGATCTCCCGAAATCATTGACTAAATATCTGGCTCAATTTTTCTCCAAAATGCTCTCTCCAAGTAGTAAATAGTAAAATGATTTCATTTTTACTATTCAAATGACTTTTATATGTATTTTTATGGTTTTTTTTGTTATGTCATGTTTCAAAAATCATTATTACATAAAATATTATTTCTATAGTTCATTAGAGTCATTCTTTTGAGAGATTAATGATCATTTCTGTGTCTTACAGGAGTAAAAACAGAAACAATAGATTCTATGGAGAGTTTGTTTTTTATTTATTCGTACTTCCATAAAACGGAAAACGTCCCCAAGCATTTGTTTCGAGTCTTTTTATGATTCTTTTTAGGCTCGTAAAAATTCCTCATCGTGAAAAAGAAACCTAATGGAGTCTCCTTTAATCTCTTTTCGAACACTCTAAATATGAAAAGATTGTCGAGTACTTGTCTTCTTCATTCTCCTAAAAGTATTTGAAGAGTCATCTTTCTGACGGTACGTTATCTCTTTTTTGGTTCGGACCGACTATTTACGAAAAAGGACCCTTTGGATTTTTCTTTAGTTTGTTCAGACTCTCTAAACATGAACTACACTAAGTTTTGTTTTATTGGACTCTTTAAATTAAACATTGAAATACCTTTTTTTGGGAACGAACCCATCCTTTCTCAGGTTCATGAAACATATGAGAATGGACTTGTCTTCGGATAAGCTAAAATGAGTGTTTGTTACCCTCTTTCGACTCGTAAAAGTGAAAAGAGGCACTCATCAACCATGATGGGGGAATTAAGGGAAGGGAATAATTTTGCAAATCAAATGGTAGTTGTTTGTCACCTTTGAACATGGCACTTGTCTACATATCATTCAGTCAATTGGGTCTTCAACTAACTTACAAGTCGATCCACTTTCATGAGTCATGCCACTCCTTTGAGCCTTTCAAAAGAATGCATTGTCCACTGTCATATTGTGTGTCCATCTGTTCTAGTCATGCTGCCAAGTCTTTGGTTGTGCCTCCTGATGTTGAAAGGAAGAAAGAAGCTTACCCCTACAATTAAAACAGCCTTTGTGTCAGTACTTTAAGTCAGTCTTATGGTTACATTATCTATAACATTCCAAAAATTTGTTCCGAGTTTCATGTCATCGATGTGGGATTCATTATGGCCCTCCTTTGACGAGACTATTCCTATCAAAATCAGCTCATCATCCAAGAAATAGTCTTAGAAACAATTTTAGTACCTTGAGATATGTATGCCCTAATGACAGATTCTCTCGCTCTCGAGATAGGTTCACATCACCGACCTTTGATCAAAATATTCCATTGGGTGTTTAAAATCAAAACATCTATTCACACTCAGTAGATTGTACTAGGATACCTTGGGAATCATTGACATCAATGGTGATATCCCTCACACTTGTTAACGGTTCACATCATTGGCTAGTCATCAAGTGGTTTCTACCATGTTTGACTACAGAACATTGTAATCACATGGATAGAATCGTACTCTGGGGGAAACGAGATGAAGAGCCTGGGTATTTGTTAAAGCACTCATAGCTTTCTCACCAAGTTGCAATGGAGTATATTGTATGAAGTACCACCATGGATCCACATTTGTATGGTTGTGGCTATGATCAAATTTGCATCTGTATGACATAGATCTATGTTGTATATCAGGTAGCTATGTCCAAGTTTGAGTCCTTTATCACATGGATCTACGTTGTATTCTAGTAGTCATGTTTGTTTATTCCCCTCATGGATCTGCCTTGTATTGGTTTGCATCCATGATGAGGTTACATTTACTCATGAATCAAAGTATTGATGTATTTCAGATTCATACTCGATGATACTCTCTGATCAAGCTGGCTCTTACCTCGAAGTGATAACTTTCTCTATCAAATCTCTCGCCTATAGTATCCCTCTAACATCATGCTTTGGGAGGAATTCTGTTATACCCAAATCCTGTCACCAACATGTGATAATACCTCTAACACCTCTATTTTCCCTCAATCCCAAACATTAAAGTGAAAATAGTGCTCTGGATGTTGATTCTACATACAAAACTCCAGCACCGCTCTTACCCTCAATATGATAAGCGATACATTATACAACACCGCTTGAGTCATTTGGAAGACAGGTGGTGCCACCACCTTTAACCTTTGTCTTTGGTGAGGTTCTCACCTTGCACCACTCTATCATAAGGGAGTATAAGTGGTGCCCTTGGTAAAAAGTGAAAAAGAGAAGGTTTCACGAAGCTTCTAGAATAAAATCTTCATGGATAGCCTTATCCCTACTCACCTAGGTCAGTTAAGCTTGAGATCCATGCTTTGTAGATCTCATGGCCACCTGACCCACCTATTTCTCATCCAATCCTATCCCTTTGAGCCCTATAAAAATCAGGCTCATACTCCATGGTTGAGGAGAGAATAAAAGAGTAAAGTTATGTTGTTGAATTAACATCCCGTCCTAATCCATTAGAGAGCATAGAGGAGTAAGTTGGAGCTATCAGGGATGAGATGTTAGTCTTGTGAAGGAGTGCATCCACACTAAGGCAAACAGGTTGTAATATCTTTCATTCATCTATTAATGAAAAGTTGGTTCCTTTCCCATATATCTGTTGTGTTATAATCTCACATGTGTATTATCAGATTCCTTAGTCACTGATATAGATCTATGGATAGTTTTCTGGTATCTTTGATGTTGTTGTATGTTTGATGTGCTTATGCAGGTCTTCCATCAGAGATCTTATTTTAGGCGTTCACAGCTTCTAGGGAAAGTCTTCTGACCTATTTGTAACTCATTTATTCTAGATTTGAACCATTTAGACTAGAGGAACAACTTCTGTCTGCAGAAGGTGCAATATTCCTGATAACACTCCACAGAGGTCAGCTTCGAGAATCCTCTCAAAGCCTCTCTTTTTTCCTTGAAAACTCGACCACCACTCCTCCAATGGAGAAAACAAGCAGTGATAAGGGGGTGAGGATTCTTACAATGATGGAAGGAGTGGTGGCACCACTTCTTGCTCATTTATCAAGAGCGGTACTGAGTTGGGTAACACTTTTTATCAATGGGAGAGGAACGTTATCAGCTCAACACAGGGAAGAATTGCAAGGGGATAATTTGAAACTTCAATTCTCTAGGAAAAAAATTGAGGGATTGGAGCAGTCAAGGGAATACCTATCTCATAACATGAGATCAGTGATGAGATTTCAGTATAACAAGTACCTTGCTTACTACTTCCCTTTCTTTTGATTCCCCCCCAAGCCCTCTGATCGCATTAAGAACATCGTCTATATGAAGAAGGTATTCACCAATGTTCTCTTCTTCTTTCATTTTAAGACTTTAAAATTTACCTTTATATGTTTGAAGTTTGGATTCTTTAACCTTATATTCTCCTTCATAGATGATTCTCAATTTGTCCCAAGCTTGTTTGGAAGATGTGCATTGCATAACTTTAGTAAATACCGAATTTGTTAAACCACTTAATTTGCATTTAGGGCTTTGGCATTACCTTTATATTCACCTAGTTCAACTATGTCTGTAGGGTATTGGTTTCCTATCTTAAGGTCCTTTTCAGTTGCTTCCCAAACCTTCCAGCCTAGGGACATCAAATGACACCTCATTCTTACACTCCAGCAAGCATAATTTTATCCGATAAATAGTGGAGGTTTGTTAGTGGCCAATCCTTCTTGTTGATCCATTGTAATTATTGGTTGGGATTTCCCTTCCAGTAGTTAATTTTTTTATGAAGGAACTTGATATGATACCAATTGTTGGTTTATCCCACAATACTGAGAGGGGGCGTGAATCAGTATTATCAGTTTTTACTTTAAACTACACAAATATAGACAATCAAAACACATACTTTATTGTGGAAACCTCAAAAGATCAAAACACCAACACAAAATCATTAATAATATGAATTTATAAATTTTTTTATCTATTGCAACCGAAAGGATGTAAAACACACCCTAGGTTTTTCCTGCAGCTACATACTAGGATGCTACAACACCCCTAAGGTTTTATTCCTGCTTCAACAGAAAAGGATGCTACGACGCCCTATTCTCTTGCTATGACTAGAAGGAGGATTCGACCCCCTGCAGTATTATGGCCTACCCTAGCACCACCCTGACACCCTAGACTGATGCTCTCATTATTTTAGAAAAGTTGAAAAACTATCCACTTTGGACTCTATCAGACTTACTGACATAGACACTTTCTTCTTTAATACACATTCATTCAATAAATACTGTTTACCTATTACCTACCAATGCATATCTCCATATATGTGTTACTTCATTTTGGATCATGACTGTTTACTTTTAGACATACCTCTTTATCATCTACATGTTCAACCATCACATCACTTCAGCAAAGGCAACGTTTCGTTATTCCTACAACTCATAATTCATTTTTGCAACCCTGTTTATCATTTTCTGGTGCTTCTACAATATCCATCTTCTTTCCGCAAGATCATCTTCCAGCTTTAATTAGATTCATTGATCCTATTTCCAATTCTCTCTTGACCATCATTCTAACGCATAGATTTCCTCCTTGAAATTGTATTTCTGCACCATGGTTTCCTCATCAACGATTCCCCACTATTAATCTTCGTCGGGCATTTTCCTGACCGTTGATATGAGGTAAGATACGGATTGCGGAATGTAGGTTTGTGACTTTTCCAAAATGTCTTTTCATGACTTCCGTAGTTGGATTTCCACACCAATTGTTCCACATCATTTATCTCTTGTGGGTTCTTCCGTGACCATTGATCTTCTGGAATGCAGGATGCAAAGTGCGGGTTCTCAAAAGCTCAAACATTGCTTTCGCACTTGTCTTCCTTTCATTTTCTGCATGAATCCTTCTACACCGTCGATCTATCATGAAAGTCTTTCTAACTGTCGATATTTCAGTTTGCAGGATGTGGGATGTGGGTTCATAAAATCTTGAACGTTACCTCCACAATTTTCTTTCCGTATTTTTCTTCCGCACCGTGGATCTCTTTTAGTGGAACTAATCTTAGTCGTCCGATATTGATCTTTTACGAAACTTTGGATTTTCTGCCTAACTGTTAGAATTAATCCTTAATCGACGGATCTAGTGTGGGACTATATAAGCCATCTGATCTTGATTGTTGAGAACTTCATCCTCCCGCCTATCTTTTGTGGAACTGATCCTCATCTGCTATATCTAGGGTTGGACTAACCTACGCCATCCAATCTTAATCCTTCGTGGAACTTTATGACTTCGTACACGTTTAACCTCTATGCTAGTTCATTCAGTAACAACATTGGATTATTGATCTCAACATTCAACTTGCTATAGGTTTATTTGTTTGTCATTCACCCTGCAGCCTGTAACAAGGTTATTCCTTTGTTATTCTGGATACCTGCAGCCTTTAGTTCGCCACCATATCTTTGACTTCCGATAATTGATTTGACATCAATGACAACTAATTTACTCAACACCTATACAACCTCATTATGTGCCACTAAATTTGAGAAAGTTATATTGTACCTGAAAATAAGAGACAGTACCATAATTCATCAACCATAATTGAAGACATATAAAATTATCTTTGAACTTTACTCATTAATATAACTAAACACATGCTGACTTAATATAAGATATACAACCTTAAAAATACCATGGAATAGGATATTAATAAGAATATGGTTGGTCAAACCAACATATGTTGCACTTATAGCATTTAATTATTAGTTCCTAACAATTTCACTTTCAGAGAGTTGGATGACATATAAAGATAAATCAATATGAACATTTTTCAATGTACTCTAATATTAAAGTTTGCATTTTGGTTATAATCATTTAAATTAGGTTGTATACATTTTTCTTTTCTTTTATTATGATTGCATTTTTTAAATTAAAAATGGATTTATAGACTCAAACACCTCTAAAATAAAGCAAAAAAAATATGGACATCTTAGATAATCTTAGTCAATAAGAAAAATATAGATAAAAGTCCAAATAAATTTATAATCATCACTTTTCTTTGGGTTCTTGTGTTTATATAACTGTGGCAATGTTAAGACAGTGTGAACTTTTTCTAAGAAGGTTTCTGCGGAGAGAGATAATCTCACAGAGGCGGTAAGAATTCAAATATAGGCATGTCTTCTATTTTTTGCTTCTACTTTCCATTAATGCTTTGTTGATGTATATTTTTTATTGTCTCCACTAGATTTTAATTATGCAAATATCTAAACTTGTTCCCTTTTGATGCACGTCTTTGCAGAGATCAAATTTGTGCAAACTTAGGCTATTGTGGTTGTAACGTCCCCGACCCTCCGACCGGCGAAGAGGGCGCTACCATAATACTATCTGCCCAGGAAACTAGCCCCACAAACATACACACGATAAAAATTGAAATGCTTTGAACTAAAACATGCATAGGTGCATAATTATTTATCATACAACAGAAGCAAACTACATTCCATTCAAGCATTTAGCATGTTCATCATTTTCATTAAACATCAAATACAATTGCAGAGATGAAATAGACAAGAATACTTATCTTATGAAGAATTCATCTCGCAACCAACTACATCGCTGCAATGTTCCACCCAACCATAGGCAAGTGTTCTCATCAATCTATCAACAACACTGCCACCCCTGAGTTGGGCATGATTCCTAGACGGAATAAGGAAACTAAGCAAGCTCACACATAGCCAAAGATATGCCAAGACAATATGATTGGTTTTATCAGGCCAAGAGTACACAACAACACATAACCAAGACAACAAGCTCGGTTTATCAGGTTATCAGGAGATGGAAGCATTGTTTGCTAAGATAGTGGGCTCACAGAAGAGCTAAGAGTGCCTACACCAGATCTAGGTTGACTCCTAAGACATCCACACCCACCCAACACAAGGAATCATTCCCTTCTCTATTGCACAGTCCCTCAGGACATGAATTCCCTTCAAGTGCTATTCATGGGGTGTAGAGAATAGAGCCATACCTCTAGCTCTATCTATGAGGCTCCTGGAAAACACTAGGTTTGTTAAGCAGAATCCTTTCCACTCCTACATAGTCCAAAGACCAATTACATACACAAAAGTATAGACCATTTCTGGGTTGAGGAAAATAGTTCAGCCACAAAATTAGTTGCCAAGGAGGGTAAGAACAACCCACTAACAACAAGTCGAATCCCAGGGAGCTTTTGGATCTAACATGGCCAACAAACGAAATCAACAAAAAATCCCAAGAGGATGTGGTGTCTCCTCTAAATCATTGGAAACATAAAATGATTTTCTGCTTGGAAAACATTGGGGAAAAGAAATATAAAACATTGGGGAAGAACCCAACCACAAGAAAATCACAAAATGTAATTCTTAGACTCCAGAAAATGAAGAACGATTGTCCACGTGAGGAAGAAATACACATAAAATCCAAAATCGTGGATTTCACACTCATGAAACTTCCATCCGTTTGAGAGAGAGCTCAACGTGGATTTCTGAATATGGGGGAAAACATCCTGGAGACCAAATCATGAAGGAAGAACACACAGCCAGCAAAATCATGGAGGTAAAACAACTCCTAAGATTCCCTGCATGAGGTGAAAATGAAGAATGTGGGTGTATGGGAAGATGGCATATGTTTTTGGGCATTTTCCTTGCCAAGGAAGTCAAAACACATTTTTAAAAAATGGGTTCTCTTCCCATACTCTTCCCACTCCATGCAATAACTAACTCAACCACATTCTGGAAGAATTTAATGATTGGGGAAAAATACAAAATGGGTAGTTGAGGGTTTGATGGGTTCTCCCTTTTACATTTGCCTTCTCCCCATTGGCCCAAGGGTTTAAACAATTTC
Organism: Pseudotsuga menziesii; assembly: GCA_001517045.1. Taxonomy (NCBI): domain Eukaryota; kingdom Viridiplantae; phylum Streptophyta; class Pinopsida; order Pinales; family Pinaceae; genus Pseudotsuga; species Pseudotsuga menziesii. The sequence continues at coordinate 29,314 of LPNX011227217.1, forward strand.
CCTCCTTATTCCTTAGGAAAATCATTCCCTTTTCATTATGGTTTCATTGACTTAGCTGGTTGTGGGTATTTTTAATTAAAATACATATTTACATGATGCCAAAATTATAATGTGTTGGATAGCACAATATACCATCGGCGATGATTTTAATCGCTGGAACATAAAATATTAAATTGATGGCCTGCACCATGATTAATTACAATATATACATCATATACATTTTTAATGCAAATGGGGTCAAGACCAGGGTGTTACATTCCCCTCCCCCTTCATTAGCACTGTCCTCAGTGCTTTACAAAATTGAACAAAATGCTACACTGGTATCGCCTCAGTGTTCTACAGAATTGAACAAAAATGGATGTGCCAATCACATGGCATCCTCCAGTGCTCATGTAACCTCTTTAGGACTGTAGTTCTCCCATTGCACCTTTACCTGCCCTATGGCTAGGTTCTGGAGCATTGTGACCTTCTTATCAAGGATGCGCATTGGCTTGATTTGGAACTCTCCCTCGGGTTCCACTTGAATCACATCCCAATTTATCACATGGTTAGGATCATGTACATATTTATTAAGAAAAGAAACATGAAAAACATTATGAGCTCTAGTGCCAGCAGGCAATGCAAGTCTATATGAAACTAGCCCTAGTCTTTCAAGCACTTCAAACATCCCATGATATCTAGGTAACAACTTGGCACAACTTCCAAGCTTCAAGAAACTCTTATTTTCCCTCACTCTGAGATAAACATGATCCACTACACTGAACTCTCTATTCACCCTATGCTTATCTACATAGATTTTCTATCTGTCCCAAGCTTCTTTTAGATTCTTCCTGATCCTTACAACCTCCTGCTCCATCTCCTTGAGAAAATATAAACCAATCACAACCCTATTCACTGGACTATCCCAAGTCACTGGTGTCCTACATATACGGCCATACAAAGCTTCATATGGGCTCATCCCCAAGGATGCTTGCTATCCATTGTTATAAGAAAACTCTACCAAGTGTAGCTAATCTTCCCACTTGGTTGGTTTGTTCATCACATACATGTGAAGCATGTATTCAAGCACCTGATTGACTCTCTCTATTTGACCATCAGTCTGAGGATGGTAGGCAGTGCTGAAATTCAACTTTGTACCCAAATATGCAAACAACCCCTTCCAAAAGTTGGAAGTGAACTTGACATCTCTGTCAAAGACTATCACCTTAGGAAATCCATGCAATTTGAAAATATCCTTCATGAAGATCTTTGCAATGTCATCAGTCTTATGCGTATAATTAACTGGTATAAAATTTGTTTCCTTCGTCAACTTGTCCAGCACAACCATGATGGAATCATGTTGTCTCCAAGTCATTGGCAATCCTATCATAAAATCCATGGAAATAACTTCCCATTTCCATCTTGGAACTAGAAAAGCCTGCAACAAACCTACTGGTTGTTAATGCTCAAACTTTACTTGCTGACATTTCATGCATCTCGAAATGTACTCAGCCATGTCCTTTTTCATTCCTAGCCAAAAGTACTGCTTTCTGGCTATAGCAATTGCCTTCTGATATCCTGGGTGACTAGAATATGGAGCTTAATGGATTTCATCCATGACAACTCTCAACTTTGCTACATTTGGAATATAAATTCTGCCTTTATAAGTAAGAAGTCCATCTTCTTCCAATTTATATCCCTCATACCTCTTCTCAAGACTTTGCTGCTGCAATTTTTCTTTTACCTGTACATACATTTGATCTTTAGCACTATGACTAACAACATGCTACCTCAAATCTGATTGGAGAATACTAAGATATGCCACATGCATTTCTTGCACCTTCCTACTGAGTGCATCAGCTACCTTATTCTCTTTTCCCTATATGTGTTTGATTTCAAAATCAAACTCACATATGAACTCTAGCCATCTCGCTTGCCTTGCAGTCAAAGTAGGCTAATCAAACAAATACTTTAGACCACAATGGTCTGTCCTTAACTCAAATCTTCTTCCCATCAAGTAATTCCTCCACATCTTGAGAGCATGTACTATGGCTGCAAGATCTACATCATGAGTGGCATAGTTCTTCTCATGCTCGTTCAACTTTCTTGAATCATAACATATCACGTGGTTGTATTGCATAAGGACTCCTCCAAGCCCTTGTCGGCATACATTACACACCACAAAATATTTCTTTGGGTCTGCAACTTTCAATACTGGTGCACTGGTGAGAATATTTTTCAACTGCTGGAAGCTTTCTTCACACCTCGATGACCATTCAAACTTTATCCCCTTCTTTTGCAAAGAAGTGATGGAATGTGCAACTTTGGAGAATTATTCAATGAATCTCCTGTAGTATCCTGCAAGTCCCATAAAATATATTACATCTGTCACATTTCTTGGAGTAGGACAATTTCATAATGGCTTCAATCTTTTTAGGGTCCACAGATATACCCTATTCTGAGATAATGTGGCCCAAATACTAAATTCTATCTCTATAGAAGTCACACTTGCTCAGCTTTGCATATAGATGATTCTTCCTGAGAAATTGCAATGTCAATCTCAAATTATATTCATTCTCTTCCTCATTCTTAGAATAAATAATAATGTCATCAAGGAAAACAAGAACAAACTTTTCCAAATACCCGCTGAAGACGCTATTCATAAGGCACATAAATGTAGCTGGTGCATTTGTGAGACCAAATGGTACCACTAGAAACTCATAATGTCGATACCTTGTTCTGAAGGTTGTCTTTTGAATGTCTTCATCCTTGATTCTAACCTGGTGGTAACCATACCTCAAGTCAATCTTGGAAAATACCTTTTCTCCTCTCATTTGATCAAAGAGGTCATCAATTCTAGGCAAAGGGTATTATTCATAGTAACATTGTTCAATTGTCTGTAATCAATACACAACCTGAGTGTACCATCTTTCTTATTTACAAACAGAACTGGTGCTCCCCAAGGAGACACACTTGTCTTGATATACTTCTCCAACAAATCTTGCAGTTTCATATTCAACTCTAGCATCTATGGTGTACACATCATGTAGGGTGTCTTGGACACTAGTGTGGCTCCTGCAACAAGTTCAATTGTGAAATCAATGTCCCTCTTTGGAGGAAGCCCTGGAATCTCATTAGGAAACACATCCCTAAATTCTTGCAACACATGATATTCCTCCAACCTAGGAGTTTCATTCTCGGTTGCCTCCAAAATATGAGCTGCATACAATTGGCAACCTTTTCTATAGAACTTCTTCAACTGCATTGCTAAAATATTCCTCACAGAAATCACCTTTGGAATGCCTCTTACAACTATTGGGTTCCCTTATTCATCCATGCATTTGAAAGTCTTATTGTAACAATCAAGATTTACCCTGTGAGCTTCTAGCCAATCCATTCAAATAAGAGCATCATAGGAACCAAGTGGTAGAATATTCATATCTACACAAGTGACCAACCCATTCATAACCAATGGACATTTCTCTACCACTTCACTAACCTTTCTCTTAGTCCCAGTGGATAGCTGAACTAACCAAGGTTTTCTATGCTTTACTTTCTTAAAAGCACAAATCTCCACTACTCTAGGGTTAATGTAAATGTGAGTAGAACCAGGTTCAATCAAAATAGAAACATATTGCTCAACAATCTTACCTGCAACCTCAACCACACTTAACTGGTGATCTGCCTGGCGGTCCTCCAGTGCTACATAAATCCTAGCGATGGCCCTTACTACTTAACCCATTGTTTCTGCTTCTTGAATGTTTTTAACTGGCCTTGCACTCTCATTATCAAGTGGACAATTTCTGCGCATGTGGGGTCCTCCAAATTCCCAACATTAGAGAGTTTCTATGTTCTGCTGTGGATCTCTTGGTTTCTCTCTCATCAATCTGGTTGGCTACTTCTTAGCTTGTGATGGTTGCTTCTGCTGATTCCTGAAGTTAGAAGGTTTGAAACCTTTCTTCCTTTGGTCATACTTCTCATTCTTTTTTCCCTTCCATGTCTTCTGATAATCAGGTTTGCCTTTTCTTTGCTCATAGCAATACTTAGCCTTCCTTATTTCTTCTTCAAGATTTCTAGGTTCATAAAACTCAATTCCGGCTTTGTAAGACTGAGGAAATCCACTCAAGAAACGTTGGATCTTCACTTTCTCATCTTTGATATACGCCACATACCTCAGTAGTTGCAAGAGATTATTTGCATACTCTTCCATATTCTATTGTGCCAATCTCAGCTCATGAAATTTTTTAATCTTATCATCATAGTACCTATCAGAGAGATACTTCTACTTGAAGTAATTGTTTCCACACAATTCTTCTTTCATTAACCTTCTTTACTTGTTTGTGGTGTTCCCACCATATGGATGCTCTTCCAGTCAAATTGAATATTGCTACCATTGATTTCATATTTCCAAAATAGTCTTGGACTTGGAAATACTTCCTCATCCCAAGAAGCCAAGCCTCAGCTTCTTGACCAGTCTTGACCTCACCATTAAAAGTAGGAGGCCTTTCCTTTTCGAATTCATCTCATGAATTGTTCTTGTAATGTCTCCTCCTCTTATTCCTATGAAATGGAGAGCTTGAATCCCCATTAGGTTTTTCAAAATCAAATGAACCACTGGTAGGCCATTCTAGAGTATTCTTCCTATCACTAGAAGCCCTCCTGGAGACATGGGACCTTTTATGGGAATCTCCCCTGGCGCTACTCTTGCTTCTTTCTGAATTACCTGTCTGATGCCCAGAGTTTGTCTGTCCCTAGATGTCTGTCAAACTCTACAGTATAGCTACATTTATCTAATTTTGATCTTCTTGAGCCTTAAGCATCCTTTCATTGTCTTTTCTCTACAACTTTGCAAATCCACCCTTAGGCTCCTCATGGTGGCTGCAAAATCTGGCGGAGTATCTTGAAATATTCTCCCATTGGACTTTGTCTCGTCATTTCCAAATTTGATATTTTATCCCATATCATATTCCTTGAACTCATAGGGGTCCTATGCATCATTCATGTCATCAATTCTCATCTTGGCCCAACCAAGAATGAAATTTTGAAAACTGCTCTATGCGGAATGTTTCCTTTGAGGGTGACTATAATTATGCAAAATGTGTTAATAAACACAACTGTTAGTTGCATAACAATATCATGAGTTCATACATTACTTACCTACATTGGAAAATACTATATTGACAACTTTGTCAAATCAAAGAATTTTCTTTTCACCATGAACGACAGTCTCAAGTGGACGATGGGGTCAAGGGGGCCTTCCCCCTTGTGGATTCCCGATGCCACTGTCGGGCAGGTCGAGGGCAGTGCCCTTGCTTTTTTTTTTTTGTAAATATTTGATTTTCGCACAATCTGGCGCATAAGACCATTGCCATTTTTCACCCTTTTGACACCCCTAAATCCCACTAGAATCCTGCTTTTGCACTGAAAAATCCTGTTGAAAAACTCATATTTTTCCATCCGATTGGATCCCTTCCCAACTAGTCATCCGATGTATCAGGTCACTTGTTGACAACTCTTTCGACACCTCAGTGGATCGGTCTTCATTTTCCTTTCGATGCCTTATTGGATCGATCTTCCTCTATCTTTTGACGCCCATTGGATCGATCTTCATCTATCTTCCGACGCACATCAGATTGATCTTCATCTATCTTTTGACGCACATCGGATCGATATTCATCTATCTTTCGACGCACATCAGATTTATCTTCTTCTACATTTTGACGCATCGGATCCCTTTGGGTGAGAATTGCCGGCACCTCGGCTCCGCTTCAACGAATGTATTTTGAGATGGTTCAGAGAGCTTCTCCCAAGAGACATCGAAAAGTTATCCAACATGCCTTGGAGAGCTTCACCCAAGCGACATCAAAAAAAAATTCCCAATATTTCCTATACTTAGAAAAAATTTTGAATTTTTCTTCTCTTCTTCCTCTTTTCGTCGCCATGTTGGTTCCCTTATAGCGAGCCTTGCCGACACCTCGACTCTACTTCAACAAACACCTTCTGATGCTTTTGACACTTAGAAAATTTTTGAATTTTTCTTCCCGTTTTCCTTGTCAGCTATGTATTGCCTCAACCCAGCCAAGACCATTGGCTCCACCCAGTCGATACCTTCAAATCCTCCCAGTCGATACCGTCGGCTCCTCCCAGCTAAGACCATCAGCAAATTTTCAAACTTAGACAATTTTGAAAATTTTCTCTTTTCTTGGTTTCCTGGTCAGATGGTCTCAATTCAAGTCATCCGACGTATCGGATGGACTTTCGCCTAATTCATTCGACGTATCAAATGGACTTCAGCCTAAGTCATCTGATATTTTCCATACTCAAAATTTTTCATTTTTGAAATTTTCCTCTCTTTCACATTTTTCCTTTGCTAGGTAGAGGGTAACCTTGCCTCTGTCACTGCTTCTTCATGGCCCATTGAGGCCCATGCTACAGGGTGTGCTCTGATATCATAATTTAAAGTCTTTGACCCTCCAGTCGGTGAAGAGGATGCTACCATAATACTTTCTACCCAGGTAACTATCCCCATGAACATACACATGATAAAAATTGAAATACTTTGAACTAAAACATGCATAGGTGCATAATTATTTATCATACAGCGGAAGAAAACTACATTCAATTCAAGCATTTAGCATGTTCATCATTTTAATTAAACATCAAATACAATTACAGAGATGAAATAGACAAGAATACTTATCTTATGAATAATTCGTCCCGCAACCAGCTACGTCGCTGCAACATTCCACCCAACCATAGACAAGTGTTCTCATCAATCTCTCAGCAACACTGCCACCCCAAGTTGGTCATGATTCCTACAAGGAATAAGGAAAATAAGCAGGCTCACACATAGCCAAATATATGTCAAGACTCATGCAAGCCAACACGGTTGGGTTTATCAGGACAAGAGTACACAACAACACATAACCAAGCCAACAATTTGGGTTTATCAGGTTATTAGGAGATGGAAGCACTATCTTTTAAGAAAGTGGGATCATTGAAGAGCTAAGGGTGCCTACACCGGAACTAGCTTGACTCCTAACATATACACACACACCCAACACAACGAATCATTCCCTTCTCTGCTGCACAGTCCCTCAGGACATGACTTCCCTTCTAGTGCTATTGAGGGGGTGTAGAGAAGAGAGTCATCCCTCTAGCTTTCTCTATGAGGATCCTGCAAAACACTAGGTTTGTCAAGTAGATTCCTTTCCACTCCTACATAGTCCAAATACCAATTGCATACACAACAATATAGACCATTTCTGGGTTGAGGAAAACATTTCAGCCACAAAATTAGTTTCCAAGGAGGGTAAGAAAAACCCACTAACAACAAATCGAATCTCAGGGATGTTTTGGCCCTAACGTGGCCAAAAAATGAAATCAACAACAACTCCCAAGAGGATGTGGTCTCTCCTCTAAATCATTGGAAACACAAAATGATTTTCAGCTTGGAAAACATTGGGGAAAAGCAACAGAAATCATTGGGGAAGAACCCAACCACAAAAAATCACAAAAATGAAATTCTCAGACTCCAGAAAATGAAGAACGACTGTCCACACGAGGAAGAAATACACAAAAAATACAAAATCATGGATTTCACACTTAGGAAACTTCCATCCATTTGAGAGAGAGCCCAACATGGATTGCTGAAGATGGGGGATAATGTCCAGGAGCCCAAATCATGAAGGAAGAACACAGAACTAGCAAAATCATGGAGGCAAAAAAGTTGCTAAGCTTCCCTGCATGAGGTGAAAATGAAGAACGTGGCTGTATGGGAAAATGGAAAACGTTTTTGGGAATTTTCCTTGCCAAGGATGTCAAAACACATTTTTCAAAAATGGGTCCTCTACCCAATTTGAAATTTTTTCCCATACTCTTCCCACTCCATGCAATAACTAACTCAACCACATTTTGGCAGAATTTAATGATTAAGGAAAAAGACAAAATGGGTAGTTGAGGGTTTGATGGGTTCTCCCTTTGACATTTGGCTTTTCCCCATTGGCCCAAAGGTTTAAATAATTTCCCTCCCTATTCCTTAGGAAAATCACGCCCTTTTCATTATGGTTGCACTGACTTAGTTGGTTGTGGGTATGTTTAATTAAAATGCATATGTACATGATTCGAAAATTATAATGTGCCAGATAGCACGATATACTATCGGCAATGATTTTAATCGTCGGAACATAAAACAATAAATCGATGATGGGGATTTTGCCTTTAGCTCTGCACCACAATTAATTACAATATATACATCATATACATTTTTAATGCAAATGGGGTCAAGACCGGGGTGTTATAGTGGTCATCTCATAGCCATGGTGTTGTTCCCTTTCTATATATGTCTTTGAAGGGATCAACTTTGTGCAAATTTAGGTTATTGTGGTGATCTAAGAAATTTTAGGATATCGTGTATCCTCTAAAAGGGATTTTTTATGTTTCTATTTTATGACATATCACACTATTGTCATTTGTAAAACATGTATGATAAAGTCCTCCCTTGACTACTACACTATTTTTTAGGACTAACCATTTCAGTTTGTTGTCATGTGAAATATTGACTACTAGACTATTATTATGTGATAAGGACCAAGTATGAATCATAAGCTATCCTAATGTGTGAAATTTGTAAATATCCTTGCTTCATGATCTGAAACTTCCCATCTTTTGTTTGGTGTATATTCAAGAGAAAAAAGTGGGTAGGCCCTAGTGTAAATAACTTTGGTCAGGTGGTCAAAGTTTGATTTTCCATAGAACCATTTCCCAACCATTGAAATAGGGTGTTTAACATCCAAACTCATTTTGTAGGGTCTTATTTCACGTATGATTCCGCAAGGAGTTAATGAGAACAATTGTTTGAGGGAATTGTCATTTTGAAAGCCATATAGTTTGGTCTCTATGCCAAATCCACCTAACACTAACATTCTAGTTTGATGCAATATTGAACTCTGAATTACTGAAAATTTATGTGCATTATGTGGTTGAGTAGCCTTCTATCTACAAAAAATTATTGTTGTACAGGATTATACACCTAATAACCAAAGGTCTGGGGTTACCAACATACTCAATTTCTTGCAGACAATTGACTCTTAAAGCACAGAATAAGAAATAGGAAGATTAAAGGACTTACATGTTAAACGAAGGTCGATCCTTTCTAATCTTCTTCTTCTCTGTTCGACTTCCAAAGTCTTCAGGATTGTTCCTCTTTCACCTGTCAAGAAACACTTTTCCAGATACAAGATGATTCATATACTCATAAACAGGTTAGATAAATCACATATAGATGCAGAAACATAAACAATTATCAAACCACAAGACATGAAACACATATGGAAGAAGTAATCTCTTTATTATCAATAATGGAAAGAGTTCAGATACAACCCAACGCCTGAGACAAGGACTCCTCTGCAACCAAAGGATTCTGAGTTTGCTGCTCCAAAGACTTCTGTATAAACTCCACCAGCATAACTTTGCTCTCCAAGTGTAAGTAATATATACCCTCCCCAAGGCCTGTATTTATATGGGTGAAATAAGGCAGTTCTCGAAGGTTAGGGAGGTTACAGCAGTTAAGGAAATTAAGTTAAATAACTTAACTAATCTCCCATTAGTGCGAGTATTTTTATGTTTTAATGTTGAGACTCATTCGCAGGTCTGTAGCAGAGCAACCCGCGAATGACTCGTGACTATGTATAAGTGCAACCAGCGAATACATGGATTCGCGACTTGCTGAACAGGAGACTCGTGAGTGATGCGCGAGTTGTATAAAATGATAGTCGCGAGTACATCTCAATATAGGCAAATGACAAAGTAACTAAGTGGATAGTGAAAGAATGTATTTCATGACAAGCCAATCTATAGTGTTTTGGGCAAATTTCTATCCATAAGTGTCCTTTTTTGTGCCAACATTAGGGATGTTGGCACTCGGATGGAGAGGTGCCATTCAGGTGTATAACAGATGCCCCCTAATGTGTGAGGTCAGAGGGGAACGATGGCTGAAATACATTATAATATTCATCTTTGGAGAACTTAGAAATCCAATGGAGCAGAGAGAGTACCTGAAACAAAGCATAATAATGTCATATACAAAGTTACATCTGAGGATGCTATGTTCAATTTACCGGAACATTAGCTCCTTTACAATATTTGATTACATCATATGATACGGGTATAAAACCACGTATATTACAAAGGTGGATCGAAGCCACAATATACAATAATGATGAGTCTTCAAAGATCTGGAAGCTATGTAGATAGATCGAACATATTCTTGCGCAACTTAGTCTATATGTGAGAGACTAAGGTCTTCATAAAATATCCCAAAGAACCAAGTACAATCCAAGCCATGTGAATAAGGGTAAGTTGAAGTCGAACATGGAGAGGATTCAACAGTTTGTCAATCAATAGGTGATAATTGACAACTGAAGCAAAGGAGTTCACCAATGATGAAAGTGAATCCAGGGGTACGATCATCAAAACTCTAGGTCTTCGTCATCAGGAAGTACTGAAATGGAACCATGCTGTGATAAGGAAGGCAACAGATCCTCCAACGGATCACAAGAGTGACTAGGAACTGGGCAAAAGAAGGGAGAGACAAATAGATAGCAGATATAACAATGATGGAATCAGGTTATAGATCAGACATTGGGTAAAGTCCTTGAACAGTGAGCACAACACAGAGATGACCCAAGGCAGCGTACAACGGATAAATAGAACAACTAGACTTATCTGTCATGTAGGAGACATAATCAGATTCCCCAGGTATAATGGACAAGAGGAGGAGTAAGAAACTCAAAGTGATAGCTAAACACAAGTGTATACTGAAACATGGATATCGAAAAGAAAAGAGTGCTATGTTCAAGGATGACATGCTGCCATTACTGAAAATAAGAGAAAACTTCTTCCTTACCTTCCTTGTTAAATTTTAACGAGTCTAGGAAAGTAAACTCGGTTCCCTCTTCATTTTTTAACAAGCTTGAAGAGATGGGAAAATAATGCTTGATACACTGATCCGTGGATTTAATGAGCCTGAACTAGTACATGCTCAAACGGTGTTTTCACATTTAGAGAGTCTAAAAACTCCAAAGAAGACTCCAGGGGGGTCCTTTTTCATCCAATATAGTCTCCTGAGGCCGAAAAACTATAAAACAAACCACAGAAGAACTCTCTTAACTTCCGAAGAAGAAAAGGCGCACATTTTTCGTACTTAGTCAGGGAGGTCCGAAAAAGGTTAAATTACCACCTACCCAAAGCTCCTTCCATAACAGCATAAGATAGCTTGAGTTTTATGAGTGTGAAGGAAAGCAAGATCACTCAGAAAGATCCATTTGGTTATGAGAAATGGGGCTTACAACAATAAACTCGTTGATTTGTTCTGTAGTGTTTAACGAGCATGACAAAGACACAAAGTACACTCGGAATCTTTTTCATGTTTGGGTCCAGAGCACGAAAAAGAGAAAACTAAGCTCAAAACGGGTGTTCCTTTTCCGTAAATTTAGTCCCTCGGGTCCGGAAAAGTGATAAACCTATACCTGAGAATACTCTTATCAATTCAAAAAGAAAAGAGAGTGATCCTTTCTCGTATTATTCTGCATGGTCCAAGAAAGAGATAACCTACCACCAATGTGGATTCCCGTTCACATATTCTTAACGAGCTTGAATGGACGAGATAACTCGGCAGTCAAGTCTATTTTGAAGGAGTCAGACCTGGGCCTAAAGAAACCCCATAAGGTCGGGGAGTCCTATAAAGGGATAGCTTGTAAAAAGAGATTCAGAAGAAGCTCTATTTGGCATGAAAAATAGCTATGAGGAAACCCCTGGGCCTGAAACAGTGATGGCATGAGTATCAAAGGATGGAAAAAACATAATAAGATGACACTCATGAAATAAGGATCCTAGCCACGGAAGAACAATGGTAGAGACAAGGGACTAATGGCTTAGGATACCATAGTTCGTGGCAAAATGTTGCATACTAAGGTTAATGTGGAGTGATAAGATTCCAACATGAGTTGGAGATAACAAAACCACCCTATAGAAGCATCAACACTTTGTAAAAGTTGGTAAACCTGTTCCAAGGCACAAAGAGGGTGAGATTAGTCAATTGACATTTCAAACTATACAAAAAGACCCACTTTACGAAATTTTATTTCTATAAATAGATTGAAAATTAAAACATTTCTCACCATTTGCACTTTTAGGACCAAAAAGGAAAGTTTACCCTCTATCTTTGATCGATTACCATGGACAATTGGACTGTTGGAATTCAGATCCGTCAGTTCCAGGTAACTCTACACCCTAAACCCTTTAATTTGATCCAAACAAATATCAAAAGTAATGGTTAATTCAGTATTTTACATCATCCCAAATTATATAAGGGCGCATTCGTGGGTTGCAAAGAGTAAAAGTCGTGAGTACGCGTTTTACTCGCGAGTTGTCGAACTAGTCAGTCGCAAATGACTCGCGTCCTGCCTAACTAGACAGTCACGAGTTCTGCGCAATGGGTGAAAACTTAAAATTAATGCTCAATTTTTTATTTTTAAAGATGAAATACTGAACCAAATTGTGTGTATTTGCCAGGAAAAAATATGGTGTTGGAGTGGAGGGAAAGAGAGCATGAAAGAATGGATCATGCGGCGCTCCAAAGCATGGCCGTAATACAAGCATTGAGAACTTGTGGACTGCTGAAGTTCTTTTGCACATCGCCCATGCGGTCAAATGTCCGCTTACTGGAATTAATGGTCAACTACTGGGATCATGACATGGGGATGTTTAATCTTCAAGGTAAGACTTTGGAGCTTACCGTAGAGGATATATATTTCATAACCGGGTTATCACAACGGGGGGCACCGGTGAACTTGGAGGGCACTAGCAGGGGCAGAGACCCCTTGAGTGTCCAAAACTATGTTGACATGTTCTGTACACCAGGTACGCAAAAGAGGGGCAACAGTGTTATGATTGCAGACATCCAGGATTTCACACTCCAGGTACTAGCTAGCACTATTGTGAGACTTGCGGGATCAATAGGGTTGCAAATGGCCAGCAGGAATCAAATGAGGGTGGCAGTTGATTGCTTTAGAGGTGCCCTCTATGATTGGTGCTCGGGAGTGCTCCCCATCATGAAGAGGCAACTTTATGACTGTAGGAGAGGAAGACGCAAGAACTTTGGTTATGCCAGCATACTAGTAGTGTTCTTCTTCGAGAGGGTACCAGCTATGAGCCCTGCGATACCACTACAGGTCCGACATCCACGTCAGCCGAGGCTGAGCCGGTGGGGAGATATCTTCCTTCGTCAAGGAGGAGGAGACAGAGTACATAGCGTCTACGATGATGACTTTTATGTATGGTGGGAATGACAGCTGTCGGCATTGGAGTAGTTTCCATACGCTGGGATGGATTTTCGAGGTGATCCCGACCTTGTCCTCCCTCCAGGAGGAATATGGGGCGAGATGGGTAAGTGATTTTTTAATTTTTTTATCATTTTCAAATTTTTATGAATTTTCGAATGATAGAATATATACATATGTACAAGTCCTAATCCTAGTCATGCGTCAAAATGCAGATATTGGACCAGTCCGCCCTGAAGGGCACCCACGGATGTTCGTGCGACCGGTTGTAGGAGGAGACCCAAGATTAGTTTGGGTACTAGAGGGGAAGTTGGCCAAGCTGACCCAGCAAGTACCGACGATACAGATTGAGCACATACCTACAGCCATGCAGGAGTTTGTAGTAGGGGTTCCACTGATATGGCTACGACTGTTCAGGCGAGTGGCTAGAGCAGTACTTGTCTACAGAGATGCGGTGGAGGCTGTCGAAGCCGAGGAGGCTAAGGAAGCCAGGGTGCCTAGAGATCACGGGGACCAAGGTGGTCCTAGTGGCCATGGTGGGCAGGCGTAGTTCTAGGGCATTTTGATGGATGATGATCCACATTTTGTATATTCTGTATATGACGGGATCTACGGATCAGACTCGACCTATCTATGATAGATATTTTACATATATATATATATATATATATATATATATATATTGGTTGTCGGTTTATTTACAAGTGTTCTTTACATGTTTGCTGTATATTTTATGAAATGTGTATGAGATTCCAATCCAAAATATAATTATCATATGCATCAGTCAATGAATTTTGATTTCATGGAATATGATTAAAAGTAATAACTTCAAAATGTCTTTCCAGTAAATGAATTGGCATGAACTGACGTAACAAGGTAGGATTCCATACCTGATAAGCTCGATTGAGCTGGGAAACTACCAACTGAGAATCCAAACGGACTTCAAGTTGGGTGATGCCACGTGACAAAGCATCCCATAGGAGCTCAATAACAACCCTATACTCAGCAACATTATTAGAAGCAGGACCAAGACAAGTGCTACCCGCGGCAACAAGCTGTCCTATGGGAGAATAGATAACCCATGCTGCCGAAGCCAGGTTGCAAGTGTGACGGATGGCGCCATCAGCGAAACCTACATACATTTCGAAAGACATCTACAACAACCAGCAGATAATATAACAAACAAAAGTGACAACCCAATTTACATAAAAATACATACACTAAAATACAAGAAAAAGTGCTAAGCCTAAGCATAGTACTTCTTCAGGTAGAGCCCATTTCTAGGCTCAGGCAGCTTATTCCCATCATAATCCACTAATTCATATGCGCCTTTACTCAAAAATTTTGACACGACATAGGGTCCTAACCACATAGCCTTGAATTTTCCTGCCCCCAGAGGTTCTTTACCTTGGTCCCAAAGCAAGACAATTTCCCCTTCAGAGAAAACCCTAGGTTTGACCGTTTTATCATATTGAGATTTAACCCTATTCTTATGAGCCTGATTGGTCGTCAACGCATCTGTACGTTTCTCATCAAGGTGTTCTATATGTACTAGACGTTCTTCAAGCTCTGTCGTATCAGGTAACACATGAATGGCTATCTGCAAGGACAGGATTTTGCATTCAATCGGAGTGACTGATTCCACCCCATGAACGAGTTGGAAAGATGAATAACCCATGGAAGTCTTAACATTAGTTTGGTAAGCCCAAAGAGCAGGATATAACATGATATGCCAATTAGAACGGGCTGTATCAATTGTTCGTTTAAGGATAGTTTTCAAAGTCTTGTTTACAGCCTCAACCTGACCATTTGCTTACAGATAGTATGGAGAAGAATTCTCTTGTCAAAATCCGAGCATGGTGGTTAGTTCCGTCATCATGTTATTTTGAAAATGACTGCCATGGTCAGTGCCAATCACTTTGGGAATACCAAACCTTGCAATAATTTGATTGAAAACAAAAAAAGTTGTAGTTTCCCCGTTATCTTTGAAAGTAGGCATTGCCTTTGCCCATTTCGTAAAATAGTCAACGGAAACAATGATGTATTTATGCCCCCCAGCCGAGACTAGGTTGCATGTCATGTAAGCAATCCCCCATTTCATGAAGGGGACTACCGAGACAACAGGAAATAACGGAGCAGGATGCGACCGCATTTTTCTGGTGTAAAGCTAACATGGATGACAGCGCTTCACGACTTCAACACAATATTTAAAGATTGTGGGCCAGAAATAACTAGCACGCAAAATATTCTGGGCCGTTTCTAACTCAGATATATGACCCCCACATGCTCCACTATGAGAATCATTTAGGACAAGCTCCGCTTCCTCATGAGTAAGGCAGCGATGCAAGACAGAATCTACCCCTCGTCGATATAATGTATCTCCTATAATGAGGTAGTTCTTGGCATAAAGGCGTAACTTATGTCGTTCCTCCCTAGAGTAAGCGGCAGGATACTTCAAAGTCTAGAGATATATATTAATATCCCCATACCAAGGATCAGAGGTGGATATTAAGAAGATGTGCTCATCTGGGAATGAGTCATCCTCAACCGCTACATTTTCTTCAGTGGGAAATTTTTCTATTAGCTCAGCAAAAACTAAGGACTTTTTAGACTTAGCGGATTGAAAATCCAAGTCAAACTCCTAGAGAATGACAATCCATTTGTTGAATTTCCCCCCAACAATCCGTCGCGATAAAACATATTGGAAAGGATTCACATTCGCCACTACCATGGTGGTCCTCAGTAAAATGTAATGGCACAACCTCTGCACAGCATAGACAGCTGCTAAGGCTAACTTCTCGACGTGGGAGTACCTAAGCTCAAGTCCAGCCAAAGAATGGCTAAGATAATAAATGACATGCTCAACGAGCTTATCGTCTTCCTGAACTAGCACTACCCCAATGGTTGACTCCGACGTGGCCAGATATAATATAAAATCCCTAGAATAATCTGGTGGGCGTAACAAAGGAGCCGACAGCAAAGCTTTTTTCAATGCCTCGAACGCAAGTTGTGCGGTCTCATCCCATACAAAAGGAGTGTCTTGTTTGAGCAAGCGCATGAAACCTTTAGTGATCTTGGCATAATTAACGATAAAACGTCGCAGAAAGTTGGACTTCCCTTGCAGGCTTTGAAGTTGCCTGAGAGAACGAGGAGGAGGCAGATTTACAATGGCCTCAACTTTTAAAGGATCCACCTGGATGCCTCTACTAGATACGATGAATCCAAGTAATCTTCCTGACTCGACACAGAAAACACACTTGTGGGGATTCAAGCAAATTTTATAGTATCTGCATCTTTCAAAAATCAACCTCAAATGGTCTGGATGATGGACCCTCTTGTGAGAATGTGCAGGCAGGTCATCAAGGTAGGGTTCAACAATGGCTTTTATGTCGTGAAAAGCAAAGTTCATGGCTCTTTGAAAGGTAGCCCCAGCATTTTTCAATCCAAAGGGCATTTTTCTATATGCAAATGTAACCTAAGGGAAAATGAAAGCCGTTTTATGTTGGTATTCCGGTTTGATTTGGATTTGATTGTAGCCGGAGAAACCATCCATAAACGAAAACACTTCACTCCCCACACATGCATCTATGATTTGGTCAATGAATGGTGTGGGGTAGTTATCCTTGGGACAGGCTTTATTGAGATCTCTAAAGTCAGTACAAATGCGAATAGTCCCTTGCTTTTTATCCACAGGAACAAGGTTGGATACCCATTCAGTCAAAGCTATGGGATATATAAAACCAACTTTCAAGAGCTTCTCAACTTCTGCCTTTATAGCCACCGCTTTACGTGGGTTCACGGGGCGTAATTTCTCTCGAACCGGCTTGGCATCAGGATAGGTTCGGATTTCATGTTAGACAATAGATGGATCAATGCCTGGCATCTCCTCATATGACCAGGCAAAGATATCGTGGAATTCCTTGAAAAGGGCAGTGTAGATGGCAATCTCCTTCGGAGAGCAGTTTGCACCTATATAGATGTTTTCCATGACATCTGGGTTCATAGAGATATTGATAGGTATAGTGGCGGAAATTTTTTCCATATTCCCCTCAGCAAACACCCCTTCCCTAGGCAAAGGGTTGATAGGTACCTCAATATCATCTAACAGTCTCACCTTAAACTCTTGGTTTTCTATCTTGCTCAAATCTGGAAGGAAATAGGATCGATGATGAAGATCCTCACAAATCTTATCACGTCCAATCATAGCTTCCAGAATAGCGTCATCGAAAGGAAAAACGATATCTAAGCAATCTATGGAATATAAAGAGTTTTCCACCCAGGCGGGCAAATAGACTTCTTCCAGATCATTCGAGACTAAAAGAGGATCTGGAATGGGGTCAGTAGTAGCTTCAATGATGGCTTGATAAGCTACTTCTACTGCTGATAAGGGCACTTCTGGTTCATGGGGAGTTGGGAGGACCCAAGGATCAGTCCTATAACCAACCGTAGTGATGGACTTCCCCACAGTAGTAGAACCAATGTAGTTCATCGAGGATGGAAGGTCAAATGTGCCCATCAATGATGTGTACATTCCAGCTCCCAAGCTCTTGCAACAGGTTTGACCTGATCAACCAATGGCACAGTGGATTTTTTAGACTCTAAACGGCCTTTTCAGGTAAAATCAAGCTGGTCAACAGTAACCAACTTTCCCTCATGTGGAAAATCCACGACACAAAGAACATCCAATGCAACAGCAGACATTGCATAAGTCCAATTCCTTCCCAGAAGCAAATTATAGTCTAAGGGAGAATTAATCACTTCAAATTCAACAGACACTGCTTTGCCTGCCAATTTAAGCTCGAAAGCCGGCAGGATACCATGAGGACGGAAGGATCTTTCATCAAAAGCAGTAAGTAAAGTGTTTGATGGGACCAGCTCTGGGGATCTAAGAGCTTTCCAACAGGCCAGGGACATAACACATGTAGAGGCTCCCTCATCAACAACTTCCCTTCCAATGGTCTTACCACCATGGATGACATCTATCGATAGGGCTACATGGTAAGGCAGGCGAATTTTGACATCAGACAGATTGAATTTCACCGTGAGACTCGAAGAATCCATGCTACGTAAAGCTGCTAAGAGAGCATCCCGCTGGGCAGGACAACTCTGTAACACCTCTAAAGCTGACATTGCACATGGGGTTTGAGCTAAGTATTCAACCACAGAGTATTTTGAAGCAAACCTAGCATTAGGGTTATGCAAAGTCTTCTTGAAAACACCTTTCGGTATCTTCGGCATAGTTTCGACAGGTTTTTCTATCGTGAGAGGGTTCGAAGTTTCAACTACAGCTTTACCCTTCTCAGAAGTCTCAGTTTCATATTTTTTGTTCCTGGTTTGCAACAAATTCGAAGATCGAACCATGTTGATATAATTAGGGTCAAGGGTAGTTTGAGTGCCCTCTGCTACATTAGAAGCTGAAGCAGAGTTCTGTGCTTGGGGAAATGGGTCCTTCAGGACAGCCGATTGTTGAGATTTGAGCAGCTTCTGGGCTTGATCCATAAGGGGACAAAGGTGAGTAAGGTGGTCCTCTTGGCACAACTTACAAGGGAACTTGACCTTCTTCTTTTCTTTTTTGCCCCCATCAGCATTGTTCGCAGGTTTGGGCTTGTTTTGGTTTCCCTCTCCTTTCTTACCTTTCTTCTTCTTCCCGCCGGGCTGCTGATTGCCCTTAGAAGAAGTTTGCGCAAAAAAATTTTCATTTTGGGGAGAGGGGGCAGCCTTTGCTGCCTCTGCCGTAGACTGTTTGACAGACAACTAGTGAATTTGTTTAGTTAAAGACTCTATGGTGGGAGAATTGACAGACCCAACCACACCATCGGCGTGGGGTCCAGGCTTAGGCTTCTCCGCCTCGTGCGAAGGCCTTGGTGCCTCAGGGATGATCTCATACAAGATCCTAGACTGTGAGTAAATCAAGTCTAACTGCTGGGCCCTGAGTATGGCTTCCTCTTCATTCGTTACTCCTGATGTGGAAACATCCTTAGATATGTATGGCAACAGTGATTTAAGGAACCATTCTAACAAAAACTCAGGAGGAATGGTGGCTTTGATAAGGCTCTTTCGCCTCCTCCACTCTTGGATATGATATGAGATGTGGGTAGCCTTGTTTTGTCTAAAAGTAGACAACAAGTGCGTTTTGAAATCGTATCGAACTGGAAGCTGAAAGTGGCTAAGGAAAGCACTAGAAAAATCCTAGAAACTACTAAAGGCAGCAGAAGGAAATTCGATGTACCACTTAGCCGTTGTACCCGTCAAGGTCCTCTGGAATAGCCTAAATCTAATTGAATCCTCATTCAATGAATTGGAAGAACACCATAAGTGAAAAGTGGTGGCATGTGCCCCAGGATCTTCACCAGGTTTATCTTCGAACTTAGGGATATCCGAGGACAATTTGGTGGGAATAGGTGGCCACAAGGGGTCATGCCTCACCGGTTCATTCATCAAATTTGACAAGTCTGGTAAGTTTAAAGTTGCTAGGAAAGGAATTTTGGGCCTAACCGGGGTAGTAAATGTGCCAACTTGGGGATTCGAGGGACATACCCCCAAATGCCCATGGGTAAAAGTGGGGTTGGCCCCAGCCACCGGTTGTGAAGTGGGAAGGTTGCTTTGAAACGGATTCCATCTGTAAGCCACAGGATTTTGTGTGGGAGGTGCAGTGTAAGTGTTTCGGGTCATCCCCATAGAAGCAGGGGTCTGAAATACTGGAGCAGGTATCCCTCCGCTAAACAACGAAAAGGGAGAGCTCGTATATGGGACCGAAATCGGGGTTTGGAAGCTCTGCCCGTAAGAGGTTTTGCTCCCAAACTGCACTCCTACATATGAAGGAGACGGACCTATGTATGGACTGGATGGGGGAATGTGCCCCCCACCCCAAGGAAATACTTGGACATAAGTCGAGGATCCTACTGGACCACTCTGGGTAGAGTAAGGGAAGGAAGAAGGAATGGTAGGTATACTGGGGACCCTAGCAACTGTGTTACCAGAAGTACCTCCTATGTTTGAGTGAACCAGTGGTTGAACCACCCGGCTCGCTGGAGTCAAAGGTGTAGAAGGCAAACTAGATATAGGGGTACTAATTGGGGGAGGTAGCACCCCTTCAACCGGAATGGTTGAGGTAAACACAAAATAAATTTCTTCCACAGAAGACATGACTCTACCCACAGGTACACCTAGCATTGGTGAATCAAAAGGCCTAATCTAGACGATCACAGGATCGTTTAAGTCAGTCAAGGGGGAGTTAAAATTTCTTGCAAACTCGTCAGTCTGCAATTCTTCTATCTCAACTATGTCAAGATTGAAACAGTTAGTAATGAGTTTCGATTCACTAAGCACTTCACTTGTTCCTATAGGTTCAAATGAACCCTCTGTGTCTAATCTCCTCCTTTGAGGTAAAGGTGGAGGCTCCAATGCAGTGATAGGAGGAAGGTTTCTCAACCTTCTTGACCTTCTAACAATTTGGTCCTCCAGAATTAAAAATTTAACAAATCACACCCTAAGGCCAACTAAACACAGGCAAAACCACAGAGCATACACTAAAAAAGTTCCTAGAGTCTCAAGCAATCAAACCAGGGTAAGAGATACACTTTCCCAAAGAAAGCTGATGAACGATTACTTGGCGTCCTTGAGGTGGTTCTTAGGCACAAGCAGAGGAATCACCCACCGCCCTCCTACACTTTCCACAAGGGTTACCTTCCAAGCCCGTTCAAGGTGAACTAGAAATAGCCTTCCGGTTTACCTAGGTATGAACCCTAAAAGACAAGAGACTAAAGGCTACCTTGGGAATACCAGCTGTCTAGGGGGACAGTCGTCAGCTAAAATCGTATGCATGGGAAGGGTAGCTGAGCCCAAAAATATGTCTAGGACAGAATCCCTAGATGCGTAAAAGTCTTGGGTTACGTTTTGACAAGGATTTGGAGGGTTATCCCCTCTATCCAAGCCTCCACGTGGGCCTAGTGCTTAACTCCCGTTTGAGAGGAGATTTCTAGATACAGTGATACAGTCAAAGATTTCCTTAAAGAAAGGTCCACTACATCTAAGTTTATAACTTGTGGGAAGTTTACACTCCCTAGCCCACAAGTCTAGCCTAAGCTAGTAGGTGAAAGGTCCCTAAAAATAAAAACTTACTAGTAAATTTTAATTTATGCGTTTATTTTAAAGGGCTGTTCTTTACTCAAGAGGAAATGGAGTGGTATACTGTATGATGTTTTGACTCAAACAAGAAAAAAATGAAAATAAAGGTGCATTCAAAGAAAAATTACCATAAAACAAACTTCTTTTTCATTTTTGCAAATAAGTATTGATGAAATGAAAGCTACGATAAAAGAAACTAAGCCTATGTTTTTGTAGTTTTTTGATATAATATTTTTAAATTGAAATGAACACTACTTATGCAAAAATTACAATGCAAAAGCTTTAACTATGTTTTCTTTTCACTTTTAAAAATAATCAAAACCCTACTATGCATCTACAATGCACCAAGCTTGAGCAAACTTGACACTTATAAACTGTATAAAAGCAGTAGACTGAAGCAAACAGGATAACGGGACTAAAAGACAACCAATGAAGGAAGGCTAGGAACCATAGCTTGGGTGCAAACAATGACAAAGAATCCATGCAAACTTACAAAGGCAAGTGACAACCAGCAACTGCCAAAAGACAGACTGTAAAAACTGAGCCCAAGACCCTGATCACTGATGTGGACTATGACACTTTAACCCACTACCCAAATAGGCCAAAACACTTCAGTATGCAAGCAGTAAATAAACCAAGAAAAAAGACTCAAGAGCTTCCGAAAAAGCAAGGAAATGTGATCACCCACAGTATTCAGACTCACTACACAACATTCTTAAAGAAAGACCACTCAGAAACAGGGACCAAACAAAGAGAAGAACAAGCAAAACTTATCTCAAAAATCCCCACTTCCAGGAGTATTCACAACTGTCACTAAGAGAAACTCGCGAGTGACTCATGACTGTCCAGTATAACAACATGCGAATGCACAGTAATACTCGTGACTATCTAGAAAGACAACCCGCGAATGGGTATAAAACTTTTCTCAAAAAACCGAGAAAAAACCAATACTTTCAAATGCTGAAGCAAGTATTGAAACAGGATAACAATCACGAACAGACTCACAAGCAAAACTGGTCAGGAGGACAGAAAACAACCTACAGCAGCCCGGGGTCCCCAGTGGAGTCGCTAGTTCTGTTGTACAGGATTATACACCTAATAACCTAAGGTCTGGGGTTACCAACATACTCAATTTCTTGCAGACAATTGACTCTTAAAGCACAGAATAAGAAATAGGAAGATTAAAGGACTTACTTGTTAAATGAAGGTCAATCCTTGCTAATCTTCTTCTTCTCTGTTCCACTTCCAAAGTCTTCAGGGTTGTTCCTCTTTCACCTGTCAAGAAACACTTTTCCAGATACAAGATGATTCATATACTCATAAACAGGTTAGATAAATCACATATAGATGTAGAAACATAAACAATTATCAAACCACAAGACATGAAACACATATGGAAGAAGTAATCTCTTTATTATCAATAATGGAAAGAGTTCAGATACAACCCAACGCCTGAGACAAGGACTCCTCTGCAACCAAAGGATTCTGAGTTCGTTGCTCCAAAGACTTCTGTATAAACTCCACCAGCATAGCTTTGCTCTCCAAGTGTAAGTAATAGATACCCTCCCCAAGGCCTATATTTATATGGGTGAAATAAGGCAGTTCTTGAAGGTTAGGGAGGTTACAGCAGTTAAGGAAATTAAGTTAAATAACTTAACTAATCTCCCATTAGCGCGAGTATTTTTATGTTTTAATGTTGAGACTCATTCGCGGGTCTGTAGCAGAGCAACCCATGAATGACTCGTGACTATGTATAAGCGCAACAGACGAATACATGGATTTGCGACTTGCTGAACAGGAGACCCACGAGTGATGCGCGAGTTGTATAAAATGATAGTCGCGAGTACATCTCAATATAGGCAAATGACAAAGTAACTAAGTGGATAGTGAAAGAATGTATTTCATGACAAGCCAATCTATAGTGTTTTGGGCAAACCTCTATCCATAAGTGTCATTTTATGTGCCAACATGAGGGATGTCGGCACTCGGATGGAGAGGTGTCATTCAGGTGTATAGCAATTATTAGGTAGGCGTAGGCACACTCAACAGTTTGTGTGTTCAATTCACTCACTTTAAATGAGATATACGACTACTCCTCGCCACCAACATTAAATAGGAATGTTTTGATAATTGGTTTGATTTTATCTACTTGATTGATCATTAAGTAACCACACCCTTCTTATAATTGCGTTTTCCATTTGGTTACATTGGAAAGTATCTCACCTGCACAAATATTTTTAGAAATTTATCTTACAATTTGTTGTTCTCATATTCATTTTGTCATGGACTTGGTTGTTAATACATAAGATATTCTTGTGTACTATTGTGGGGCCACATAGGAATATATGTAATGACATGAATTCACAATGTGTTATTATATTCTAAGTTGTCAAGTCACTTTGTATAAAAAATGTGTTTCTAATTTGTGGATTAATGAATGTTTTAGTGATTGATTACATGGCATCACTTCGTAGTAGCCAACCTAACAAACACCTATCTATAATTCACAAGGTTATTGATTGTAATGTCCTAAGTCTGGTGTACATATATGAACACTTTAATTCTGTAATTTTTCGTAAATAATTCTGAAATTTAAGGGGTTCACACAAAGCCTTCTCGGATTGACAAAAACAAGGGCTTCTTTTGGGAGATTTTGCAGAGGACAGGAGTGATCAGTGGGAAGAAAACAAATAGATGTAAAACATTGAATTTACTCTCCCCTAACACATTTATATTTGGTTCCATTTAGGTTTCAAAAACCGCGCCGCAGAAACCTACTACCACGCTTCTGGGAAGCCAAACTGTGCAACTAAGGAGAGTAGTTCTTCCTGTTTCAACTAGAGGCTTAGGGACACTTACAGAGGTTTGTTACAGCCTTAATTTAACATATAAAAATGTATTTAAACATTTTTTTGATGTTCTGGAAAGTTTGAGGTGTTTTGGGTGAATTTGGGGATTTCTTGCAATTTTGGTCAAGAGAAACCCTGCGCAAAGGAGGATCCAAAAAAGTGGTATTATCCTAATTAAAAATGGTTATGGAGGTATGTGAGGGAATTTTTTTATTTCAGTGACCCACAGGAACTAACGGGGCTCATTTTGAGTTAGCAGAACTCGTTTTACATCAAATTTGGCAAGACTAGTCAATGAAAGATAGCAATCTAGCTAGGGTCTAAATTTAAGCTGTTAATTAATGTAAAATTAATTTATGAGATACATATAAATTATGAAATACATAAATAAAATCCCACTTAACATTAAAAATCTCTTCATACAGTCCCCCAACCTTGCATATTTCTCATAGCACTTGGATTCATCAATTTTTCCCCATACATTGATAAAATAATTTTTTTGAGGAAACTGAAGACATAATTATTTATGGACAGATATGTTTCGACCTGATATAGATAAATTACATACTAATACACTAATTCATATCATAAATCATATACTAAACTAACCATTACAAGGAGACTTCAAAATAAAGGGGCAGGAGGCCCACAACATGATCGACAAAAGCAGATGTGAGCATAAGAGAAGCATGGGATTCACTGTATCTCGACCTGAACGTGTTGGAGGATGATAATAACTCTGATAATACTTCAATGGCTGCGATGTAGCACTCCATACCTGAAATAGAAGAGAAAGGGAGATGGAAGAGAAGGGAGGAGGGGTTTGGGGATCATCACCCAATGGTCTGAGGCACACCACTCAGAGAGTAAGCTCACATAGCATAACCACAATATCAAATCATCCAAAATGAAGCAATGGGTTCAAATTCATTTTTTATAGAATTATGGATGACCTGCTTAGTAAGTTTAGGCCAATGGTGACCTGTGAGAGCAAGTCAACCCCATGGTGACCTAACCCTAGCCACAAAAGCACCCCCTTTGGGAAATTACGAAAGTAGGAACACGCGGAATTGTTTCCAAGTCCAAATCATCCTTTGCAATTAGAAACCGCGCCCTCCCTTAGTCAAAATATTCCTCTTTTGAGTTATGACAGCTTTTTGGTTTTCCTGGGTCATAAGGAAACTTTTTCTTTCCTTCAAAAACTTTCCTGCTTTTACCTCTGTCTACTTTTTCTACTTTTAGGAAACTTCCCTTTATTCTCCTGCTTGCTTTTGTCATGGGCTTTCTTATTTTTTTCAAGATAAGTTAACTAGCTTTCCCCAATGCGCCCTCCTCACATGGCAACCTTAATTCCACATCATTATTGTGCATAGTAAATAAAATTTCTGAAATAAAATTAAATACATGCTTTAGAACAATTATTAGCAATATTTTTCCTAGGAATAATAATTAATGTTAGTTTGAGCCCCTAGGAATTTAATCATGGTCAACATTTTTAATGTCCCAAAATATGGGGACATGACAGTCCTCCCCTCCCAAATTTGCTTGTCCTCAAGCAGAAGCACTCCAGAGTGCTGCAAATTTATTCATCATGTAGGAGAACTAGAGCATCAATCCATTGTGCAAAAAGGTTGACTTTCTCCATGAAGCCATCCTGTAAAGTTTCTCCAAAACAAGCAATTCCAGGGTCCCATTACTTGCATTGCACCCCCTTTAGTGAGAATGCCTTCGCACACAAGTTATCAAGCCAATTTATGCCTGGATCCCATTTCCTCAACTGTAAGTATCCAAACATTAGAGTCCACCATACAAATTTATCATCACATGAAATGGCATTTATGCTGTGGAAATCATACCATTGCACCGAAAACTGGAAATTCTCACTACAAAGTTGGAAATCTGTCAGATTTCCCCACCCAACATAAAGTTCCTTTTGTGCTTAATGCACATCAGCATTGAATCTCACAATTATGTTACTGCAAAGACATAGGTGTGAGTCCCATGTCCAACCCCAATGAGTATAGGAATAATCCAACCAACAAGGATTCCTAAACTGATCACAATAATATGATGCATCACAATCATCTCCAAAAATGCAAGCAGGAAAAACAAATATGTGTCCCCTCATCCCACCTAATAAGGGACTGACACTCCTGTTGGGGCACGCACCTTAACGGTCCTTAATTATGGTAACTCCACGGTTTTTGTGGAAGTTTGTAAGCGGAGTTGCGACTCAAAATAGTCTTAGGGGTGTCGGGGTTGAGTCAAAGGACTCTTTTTGTAATTAACCCATGGTTTAAGTCCAGGGTTTAGGGTTCAAGGTGCCCATGGTTTAAGCCCATGGTTTTGTAATAAGTGCATTTCTATAAATAAGCACTTTTGTAAAAGAATCAGGTTAGGCTTTTGATGTAAGATGATTTGATGCGAAGCTAAGGCTAGTTTTGTAAGAAAGGTTAAGTCCCAGCTGTGTTCATGGATGACCTCTGCAGCTGAGTGCACATAGGGTTTTTGGGTGAATAAGAAGATCTACAGCTGTGTGCACAGAGATCTATAGCTTAGTGCACAGCTTGAGGAATTGAAGGGATCTGCAGCTGAGTGCGTAGATCAGAACTGTGGTTTTTGTAAAGAGTTGAATAAAACACAGTTCTGTGGATGTAGCCCCTAAACTGGGTGTGAACCACATTATATCTTGTGTCGTGGTTCTTTTGTGTTGTTTCTGTTATGTTCTTTTATGCATTGATAAGTAAATAACTGATAAGTAAGATCACTGCTAAATACTAACTTCGCTGTGAATTCCTAGTTGAGGGTTAAGTAAGACACTGTTTGTTAATCAAATTGCAAAGCTATATAAGTGACTGTTGAAGATCTGTATTGTATGATTGTTATTTGTTAAAGGCTAAAGGTATAGTAATATCCCTCTTCTGCTTGCAGAAACCTGATTCTACGGCACCCCATAGCTATTTCGGGTGAGACTGCAACCTATTCGCAGGTTGTTGCCGAAAGGGCCAACACTGTGGGTCTTTTGTTGGTGCGAAGAAAAAAGTATAGAACCCAGGTCTGCCCTAAACCCAACAAATTGGTTCCGTTGCGGGTTGAACTCAGTATCTGTCAAGAGGGGTTTACGTCGTACCTAGAGGGCTATGTTTTGGAGACCCTTAGTGAAAGAAATCGGTGATTGGATTGAAGAGACCTATCTGAAATTTGCTGAACAAGAGAACAAAGATCTGCGTCACAGTTCAGATGCCTTTTTACAAAGGTACATTTTTTCTGATGTTTATGAAATTTTCTTTGGTAGTATCCACATAGAGTTGCACCAGTGGTTATCCGGGTTGACAGAGAGAAATACAAACTTCCAAGAAGGTTAGTTTCCTGATTGGACCCCCGCAAGAATTCATATATTGAAAAGGGTGAACAACGAGATATCCCGAGCTGTTGATTTTTGGACAACATGAACCCTTGAGGCATTTGTGACGGAGTTCACCATCGACACAAGTACTTCCTTCAGCGAAGCTGAACGACAGTTTTTCAAAGGACCAAGGGGTAAGTACTTAAATTCATTTAATTTGAAAATGAAAATGCTATTGGCCGAAAAAGGTATATTGCTCATTGAATCAGATTGTTAGATTTAGTAGTACTAACTTATGATTGGAAGTGAAAGTGACTTCGACGAGCAAAGTGGTTTGCTGCGAAGTGGTAAAAGATACAAGAGGAATTTTGGATCCTATACCCTAGGTCAAAATACCGAGTATACCCCTGTAAGTTCAGCAGACCCGATGCCTGACCAAACCGCTTCTATTGGAAACCCTCCGGTAACCCCGCAGGGAAGACCTGTTATCCCTGGGAACCCGTCGCAGTTTGAAAGTAACCCTAGCCCAAGTATTCCTATCACAGGTCAGTCTACCCCAGTAAGTTCCACCCCGCCTACTACCAGTCCCCCTCCCTCCCCCCTAGATCCACGATGGCCCATATGAATGACGACATTAAGCACCCAGTCTTTAGAGGAACTGGATCAGAGGATCCAGAACAGTTTTGGTTCTTATGTGAAGGCGTGTGGACTGCTAAGAACATTACAGATCAAGATACAAGAAGAGCGCAGCTGGTTACTTCTTTTAGAGACCGCGCTTTGACCTGGTTCATGAAGTTTTCCAGTACTCAGAACCATGTATTGGCTAATATAAAAGCACTAATGATAAAGGAATTTAAGAAGACTAAATTAGAGTCGCAGTGTATCATTGAACTAAAGGAAATTCAGCAGAGGCGAGGAGAATCAGTGTGGGACTTTGATCAGAGGTTCAAAGTTCTGCACGATCAAGTCAGTTTCACTATTGCACCAGCACAGCATAAAGAATGGTTCATTGCAGCTTTGTTACCACATATCAAGAATCCACTCATGCAAAAGAAGGTTGCTGATCAACAAGAGGCTTTGGAAATTGCTATGAAGCTTGAAACAGCTCCTGTCGAAGATAATTCTGGTATAGCTCAAATACAAGCGCAGTTAGCAGAAATGGCCTTGGAACTGTGCGACATGAAGAAAGGCAAAGCTGTTCGAGAAGAGGTTTGGTGTACACGATGTCGGACAGAAGTACATGACAAGGAACAGTGTCCTGTGGTAAGAAATTACCTTTATTCTGGTGCGCCAAACCCATTCAACCCTAGTGTTCTATATTGTGAGATTTGTAGGACAACTGGCCAGCATCGACCTGAAGATTGCTATCTGTTGCAGAGAAATGTACAAGTACCTAAGAACCCCTATTGCAAGTTTTGTAAGTTAGTGGGACACAACAAAGATGAATGTTGCAGTTTTGACCTCATGAGAGAACGAACCTATGACGCTTATAGGGTACAAAACGATGGACAAGGCAATGATGGATATGGTTACCATGGTAGTACATCAGGTAGAGGTACTTTTGGAGGTTGTGGTCATGGTGGTATGCCTGGAAGAGGTCGAGGCTAGGTGGTGTGATATAATTGTAATCAGGTAGGAAATCTAGCTAGAGACTGTCGAAACCCAACTACGACATGTCGATATTGTAGAGCAGTCGACCATGTGATTGAGCAATGCCCTTAGCTGATAGCCAAGATACAAGAAAGAAATAGCGCTCCTACTCAGAATATTCAGATGATTGCTATAGAGAAAAGACCTATTCTAGCCATCAATGTTGTTACAAGGAGTGGCGCTACGATACAAGTATAGAATAAGGAGAAACAGCCTGATGAGGCTTGGGTTCGTAAGGCCCCAGAAAAAATTCAAACCTTCGATGTGGGAAGAGAAAAAGAGACATTTTTGGAAGCCAAAAAAGACTTTGTTGATCCAAGCACACCAGTAGCACCTACGCAATAGCATCAGTAGAAGTCACAGTCTCAAGAAGCTTCGACGGATAAAGTAAGTACACTGTCTTCATTTTTACAGAGTTGCATGAAGCTCTTAAGAAATCAGAATGCTTTAAATGAATTACAGAAATTTATTGCTTCTTGCGAACCTCAGCGAAGCTCTGGTAAGGAAAAAACTGTTAATAGAGTCATAAGAACTGGAAGAGAAATGAGATTGCATGCTCAGATAGGAGAATATGACATGACTGATGTCATTCTGGACCTAGGATCCGAAGTAAATGTCTTAACTAAACAAACATGGGAACAAATGGGAAAACCTCCCCTTGAATGGTCTCCTATACAGTTGAGATTAGCCAATCAGTAGAAGATTGTTCCCCTAGGAAGATTCCCTAGTGTCCCAGTAGATATTGATGGGGCCAGTACTTTAGCAGACTTTGAAATCATTGAGATAATTGATGATAGCAACCCCTACCCAGCTTTTCTAGGAATTGAGTGGGCCATAGACAATGCTGCAGTCATTAACCTTAAGAAGAGATAGATGACTTTCGAAGGGAAAGGTTTGAGAGTCATAGTGCCACTGGACCCTTCTCAAGGAGAAAGGTACACAGAACCACTCAGAGATGAAGATCAAGATGTTTTGGACCATATCTACAACATCACAGCTAAGAAAGAAGATTATGTTGATCCTACTGCCGAAGGTATCGTGGATTGGCAGTGCGACAACTCCTGCATGATGGATTTAGTTGACGGTCTAGAGAATTGGAAGAATAGACTTTATGAACTACATGGACACCGCTATGCAAGAATTACCAAGTCTCTCAGATGGCTTGGTTCACAGACAAGAGATTTTCCTACCTTTGATGGCTTGACAGACCCAACAGATTTTATTATACAATTCTCAGAGCAGGTACCAGATTCATAGAAAATGGAGAGTCTCGATTCAGCATTCAGAGCCATAGCAGCCAGATGGTGGAATGGTCATAAAAATTACATTCATAGTTGGGAAGCGTGCTAAAAGTCCCTTTGCATAAGAGTCAAGGATCAACCTCAGGAGGTGCGAAGCAGGTTTAATGGTAAGACTAGTCCTCGGGGACATTTGGAGCAATGCTATGAAGCATGGAAGCATGTACCTCGTGAAGAATGGGTACATAGGTTTGTGCACACCCTGGAACCGATAGAAAAGAACTGGTATGCGAAGGTCGAGCTTTGCCATGGTACTGTAAGTTGGGATAGTCTTGTTGATAGTTTTTTGTTGACATTTTCTATTAATGAGGTTTGTCCTGCTTTGGACGCAGCTGTTAGATTGGTCCATACTAAAGTATTTGATGATCAAGAAATAGCAGAATACCAACCTGATTGGAAGGAACAAGAAGCTAATGCAATAGAATGTTATAACCTCGCAATTGACGAGGATGATGATCCACGCAAAATTAACATCCCTGAGTCAGAAGGACACTGCGAAGTACATGGACCAGCAGTTGAAGCACCTGAAGTGACTCAGCCTTTGAAGACGTGGACAATAAACATTGGCTCAGAAGGAAAGCCTAAGTATGCTATCATTGGAGATTATTGGGATGAAGAAATGGTGAGCAAAGTGACCCAACTTCTCCATGAGTATCAGGAGCTATTTCCGACGAAGTTCTTAGAGATGAAAGGTATCCTTGGTGACATAGGAGTGATAAATATCCCTTTGAAACCCGATGCGAAGCCTGTGAAACAGCACCCTTATAGGCTGAACCCTAATTATAAAGAAAAAGTTAGAATGGAGCTAGACAAGATGCTTGCTGTAGGAATCATTGAGCACGTTGAAGAATCTGAATGGGTCAGTCCTATGGTGGTGCAAGAAAAGAAGACTAAGGGAGAAATAAGAATCTGTGTTGATCTTTGGAAGCTGAATGATGCCTGTTTACATGATCCT
Organism: Pseudotsuga menziesii; assembly: GCA_001517045.1. NCBI lineage: Eukaryota > Viridiplantae > Streptophyta > Pinopsida > Pinales > Pinaceae > Pseudotsuga > Pseudotsuga menziesii. Next base: position 60,858 of record LPNX011227217.1, read on the forward strand.
TTCCCTACTCCCTTTACAGATGAAGCTTTATACAATGTTGGAGGTCAAGAAGTGTACTCTTTTACTGATGGATTTTCAGGTTACCATCAGATTAGAATTGCTCCAGAAGATCGACATAAGACAACCTTCGCTACAGAAATGGGATCCTTTCAGTATACAGTTATGCCCTTTGGATTGAAGAATGCACCTGCTATGTTTTCTAGAGTAGTCATCTCTGCATTTAAGGAATTTATACATAAATTCTTAGAAGTTTATTTTGATGATTGGACTATCTTTGGGTTACTAAAATACCATATAGCTAGTTTAAGACTTATGCTGGACGTGTAGACAGCATCAGATTTCCTTGAACTTGAAAAAGTGTATCTTTTGTGCACCTTTTGGAATTCTACTAGGTCACATTGTATGTAAGCAAGGACTGATGATGGATCCTGCGAAGATAGCTATTATTGTGAAGTTTCCACCTCTGAAGTCTGTTAAGCAACTTTGCACTACACTTGGTCATACTGGATACTAGAGGAAATTCATTAAAGGATATGCTCAGATCACAGCCCCTATGGAAAAGCAGTTGAATAAAGATATTAAGTTTGAATGGACACCTGAGTGTCAAGACAGCTTGGATATTTTGAAGGAAAAGATGGTAACTGCCCCTATTTTAGTATTCCCTGACTGGAATAAGGAGTTTCATGTGCATGTCGATGCATCCTCCATTGCTTTGGGTATAGTATTGGCTCAGTTAGGTGAAGGTAATATTGATCACCCTATTGCTTTTGCAAGTAGAAAATTGTCCACAATAGAAAATAATTATACTACGACTGAATGAGAAGGTTTAGCTATGGTTTATGCATTGCAGAAGTTTCAACACTATCTATTAGGATCTCATTTTAAGATGTTCACTGACCATTCTACTTTGAAGTATTTGGTTAACAAGCCTGTGCTAGGTGGAAGGATATGCAGATGGTTGATTCTGTTTCAGGAATATGACTTTGAGATAATAGTCAAACCAGGAAGAATTAATCTAGGTCCTGACCACTTGTCGAGGCTTGAGTCAGGAGAAGAGCCCATTAGTTTGGACGAAGTTCTTCCTGATGCCCATTTGTTTTCCATCCAGATGGTTGATGATTATTTCCAGGATATTGTTCAGTACTTATCTACAGGTTTTGCACCCGCCGAAATGACAACGCAGCAGAAGAAGCAGCTGGTGGTTAGAGCAGCCGACTTTACCTTAATAGAAGGACCACTATATAAGATGGGACCAGATGAAATACTGCGAAGATGTGTCCTGGAGCATGAAAATCCATTAATTTTGGCTGAGGCACACTCTGGAGCAGCAGGAGGTCATTACGCAGGAAAAGCTACAGCACAGAAGATTCTGACAGCCGGATTGTGGTGGCCCACAGTTCATAAGGATTCAAGAGAGTATTGCCATAGCTGCGACATCTGTTAGAGGATAGGAAAACCATCCTGGAGGGATGAGATGCCTCTAGTTCCACAGGTAACTTTACAAGCCTTTGACAAGTGGGCTATTGATTTTGTTGGACCTATCAATCCCCCTGCGAAGAAATTCGGAGCAAGATACATTATTACAGAAACTGACTACCTTACTCGTTGGGCCGAAGATCAACCGGTTAAGAACTGTAGCACTGCTACAGCTGCGAAGTTCATCTTCGATAACATCTTGTCAAGATTTGGGTGTTTTAGAATTCTTATGAGTGATCAAGGATCAAATTTCCTAAATAAGACTACTGAAGTACTGACCGAAGAATTTCAAGTATATCATCAGAAGAGTACTACCTATCATCCTCAAGCAAATGGAACCGTCGAAGCCTTTAAAAAGATCCTTGAACATGCTCTGACGAAGGTCTGCAATGTTAACCTAAATGATTGGGATCTTCGAATTCCAGCAGTACTATGGGCTTATAGAACCACCTGCAACAAATTGACAAGCCATACACTTTTTAGGTTAGTCTATGGACAAGAAGCAGTCATGTCCATGGAGTACATTGTTCCTAGCCTAAGAATATATGCTTTCACAGAGATGGATGATCCAGCTATGCTGAAAGAAAGGTTGGCAAATATACTAGAACTTGAAGAAGATAGATTCATCGCAGGGTTCCAGCAGCAAGTCCAGAAAGCCAGAGAAAAAGCATGCCGTGATAGACACATTAAGAAGAAGCAGTTCCAGAATGGTGATCTTGTGCTCTTATATGAAAGTAAATTCATGAAATTCCCGGGTAAGTTCAAGACACATTGGAAAGGACCATACATAGTGCTGAGAGTTACCGATGGTGGCGCAGTCGAGCTAGCTAAATTGAATGGGTATATTTTACCTTCCATGGTGAATGGAAGTAGGTAAAATAAGTACAGGGACAACCCGGGACCCCCCTAATCAGAAGTAACAGAAAGAAGGATAGTCTAAGTACCAAGAACAGTTGGAATTGGGTACTAGACTATAATGAAGCTGTTCTCAAAACTACGAAGTGTTGAAGACTGTCAAAGTTCGAAGGTGGAAGGGTCGAAGGACAATATTGTGTTGAAGGTACTCATTGAGGTGAAGTTTAAGTTAGTGGTTATGTCAAAGAAGAAAGGTGTGTCGCAGCCTAAAAAGTGACTGATGGGAAAAACTAGACTTTGCGACACTGGCACGCAAACTGCCTTAACAACTTGTAATGATGGGATCTTGGGAGAATATAGCACCATGTGGACAGGATTTACCGCCGCTTCAGGAGATTTGGTGTCATTCATGCACCATCATGACAGATTTTGCTACGGGATTCTATATGAAGCCACACAGGCCTGCGACTCTTGCATTGTGCATTTCTTTGAGTTTACAGTTAGCACCATGTCGAATGATTGTGAAGTCCAGGTATTGTTACGAGAGTTCAGGGAGAGAGGTCTGTAGAACCTTATGAGCAATCTACCCTATGAGGAGATGTCTCCAGTGCCGAAGCAGCCAATGCAGATACAATCAACCAAAAATAAATTTAAGGCACAAGCCCTTAGGAAGGACTTCAGAGGATCCCGAGATGTATCCTCCTAGCTTAGTGGAATGGAGGCATGCTATTTGTCTTATGTAAAAGTAAATTGGCATGCAATCACCAGAGCCCCATCTACTAAGGACCCAAATTTGTGGATGGTCAAATGTTCAATAGGACATGAACGGGAGGTAGTTCGAGGAATCGAGTCGCTGATAGCTTTATAAGGCTCAATAATTTCCATTACCATCATAAATCTTGTGAAGGAAGATAGCAGCATAAGGAACATTGACAGCCTGCTAAGAATGAAAGGATGAAGGATTAAGCAAGTTGTGGCCATGGTAGAAGTAGCAAAAAGGATGACGATGATGACAGGCATATAAGGGAACAGCAAGGCAGGAAAATTAAAGCTGATGCTTACAGAGATGCAGACGGATACAGAGCCCAAACGAGTGCGTAAGGAGATCATAGGGAAAGAGCAAGCAGCCGAGGATAACATTCTACCACCAGACAAGCAGCTGAGTGTCTCGGGATGGGACACTGGTGAGTCTTAGGGGCCTGTTGGGGCATGCACCTTAATGGTCCTTAATTATGGTAACTCCGTGGTTTTTGAGAAAGTTTGTAAGTAGAGTTGCTACTCAAAATAGTCTTAGGGGTTGATTCAAAGCCCTCTTTTTGTAATTAACCCATGGTTTAAGTCCAGGGTTTAGGGTTCGGGGTGCCCATGGTTTAAGCCCATGGTTTTGTAATAAGTGCACTTCTATAAATAAGCACTTTTGTAAAAGAATCAGGTTAGTATTTTGATGTAAGATGATTTGATGCGAAGCTAAGGCTAGTTTTGTAAGAAAGGTTAAGTCCTAGCTGTGTGCATGGACGACCTCTGCAGCTGAGTGCGCAGAGGGTTTTTGGGTGAATAAGAAGATCTGCAGTTGTGTGCATAGAAGTTTGCAGCTTAGTGCGCAGCTTGAGGAATTGAAGGGATCTGTAGCTGAGTGTGCAGATCAGAACTTTGGTTTTTGTAAAGAGTTGAATAAAACACAGTTCTGTGGACGTAGCCCCTAAACTGGGTGTGAACCACGTTATATCTTGTGTCGTGGTTCTTTTGTGTTGTTTCTGTTATGTTCTTTTATGCATTGATAAGTAAATAACTAATAAGTAAGATCACTTATAAATACTAACTTCGCTGTGAATTCCCAGTTAAGGGTTAAGCAAGACACTGTTTGTTAATCAAATTGCGAAGCTATATAAGTGACTGTTGAAGATCTGTATTGTATGATTGTTATTTGTTAAAGGCTAAAGGTACAGTAATATCCCTCTTCTGCTTGCAGAAACTTGATTCTCTGGTACCCCATAGTTGTTTCGAGTGAGACTGCAACCTGTTCGCAGGTTGTTGCCGAAAGGGCCAACACTGTGGGTCTTTTGTTGGTGTGAAGACAAAAGTGTAGAACTTGGGTCTGCCCTAAGCCCAACAAATCCTAATAAAGGTTCCATGTGAACACTTCCAATGGCTCAACTTTCTGCCACTGGTCAAATAATGCAAGCATCTATCCAACTGTGTGCAAGATATTTTCCTCAACAACTTCTCTTGGCAGTTTTCTTGCTTATTTGTCTTCCACTGATCATGTGCAGAAATTTTTCTGCAAGAAGACTCCATGTGTGACATGTAATCTTCCACCCAATCCACATGTGGTTGAATGACATGAAGTGATAGCCATATGTTCCTATGTGTCTTACGGGAGGGTGATGGTGCATTCCACAAGTCATCATGAACACCTAGGAACGCCTCCAGCTCTTCCTGTTGCACCAACAAGGAAAATTCCTTCTCCCAATTTGCATTCTCACTTAATGAGGATGAAATAAAAGTGTGGGTATAAATTTGGATCAGAACCCTACAACACTCATCCACCCAAATTATAGCTTCCCAATCTTCATCCTCATCTGACCCTCCCATTGGGAAGAGACTCTTTCCAGAAAACAATTCCATTTTTTTCTGGAAAAATCCAAGTGCTTGGTTCTCATAAAAATTGTCTACATAGTCCTCAATCACAAAAATAATAGAATTCACCTCATGTGCATGTGTATGGAAGGTATCCAATGGCTCCAAATTAAATATTTGTTGCTGTTCACATGTCAATACAATGTCAGTCACAACAAAATATTTATTGTAGTTTTAAAATTCTTTACCTCCCAAGGTCTTCATTCCAAAGATGTTTCTATCCACCCAATCAATGGATGAATATAGACTTTTATTTTCTGATCCATATGGAATTTGATCAGCCACCTCTTCTGGAGAAAAATATACCATCCATGGGGTTGTTTCATAATGTGTCTCCTTCCAAGGATGCATGTCAAACAACCCTCTATTGATGCAAGAAATTCTAGTACATCCTTGATCCTATATTTTAGTGATATATTTATCTACCCAATACATGAATAGATAATCATCCTTGCTTTCTAATTCAATTGGAATGTCCTCAGACATATTTCCCATATCTAAGAACACTTCATCCTTCCTCTCAATCTCAATGAGTGCTTGGTCAAGATTTTCTTCCTCATATCTTTTCACAAGCATCTACAAATCTACTCCTTCCTCATGGTTGTCCTCCACATGAAGCTCCATTAGAGGAAATTTGGGGTCTAAAATGGGCCTTATAAGAAAACGTGCCAAAATAAGTTTTTGTGAGTTGGAATTCAAGAACCAATAGAATTTCAATAAAATAAGTCAACCATAATGGTTGAATTGACATATTTGTCATTAAAAAAAACTACTTTTTTTGTTCGTATTTTCGACATATCTCATTGTGTTTTTACTCAAATTTAGATCGGGATAAATCGTTGGATGCGGAATTTGATTCTGCATCCAACGAGTACCCATAATGCATACTTTTGACGGAGCCCTCTACCCCAAAAACAAAAAATACCTGAAAAAACGTGATGATGATGTCATCATCACATTTTTCAAGTATTTCTTATTTTTGGGGTAGCGAGGTCCATCAAAAGTATGCAGTGTGGGTACTCGTTGGATGTGGAATCAAATTTCGCATCCAACGAGCTCTCCCGATCGAAATTTGAGTAAAAACACAGGGAGATATGTTGAAAATACGAACACAAAAAGTAGTTTTTTTCTTTCTTCCTCCAAAAATAATCACTATTATTTTATTATTTTAACTATTATTTTATTATTTTCCTTAGGAGGCCCATTTTAGACCCCAAAATTCCTCTAATGCTTCAACACATCCAAAGAAGTTACTACCATGCACACATGATTCTTTTCGATGCAATATGAGGGGTGTGGTACATTCAAATCCCTTTGAATTTGATCAATCTGCAACCTTGGCTATTGAAGAGCTTCTTGGGTTCTTTTCAAGGAATCATATGTAGCCTCCCATTTACTATGGAGTCTTTTAGACTCTTGTGTTTCCCTCTCGAATGCACAATGGTACATTTCAGCCACCATGAGGATATGTTCTCTATCAGATATTAAGTTCAAATAGCTCTCCTTCATCTTGGACATGCCTTATTTCAATGCTATGCACTCCTCTAGAAAGGATTCTCCTTCCATGTCTCCACTAGAAACTTTCCAACAACATCTTGCCACCAAGGCATTGATGCCAACAATGTTTTTCATGGCTGCCCTAAATTTCTTTCTGTTCTCCTTTAGTAATCCACTCAAATGATGTGGCTCACCAATAATATCCTCCACTAATATTTCTTCTTCTAATAGCTGACATATATGACCATTTTTCTTATAGCATGAATCCACCACATAAAACTCATCCTCAACATATAGGTCGGCCTTTGAATTTTCTAGACACTCACTTCCATGATGTGAAGTCTTTCCATCCTCCCATGGATCAGATGGTTGTAGGTGTACCTGGTTGTTGCAAAAATCAGAAATTTTATCATTCATTTTATTCACCTTATCCTCCTCTTGTACAAACACTATGGTGCCCTGCTCTTCCACCAAAATTTCTGATTCACACCCAAGCAATGTGGTCTTTCTTTCTTCTTGCATATGTGGCTGTCGAGGTGACTATAACTCTGATTTGTAATCATATTTTGGATTTGATACAAAATATATATATTCATCCATAAATAATCCAACAAATTTAGCAGTGATTTGAAGATCACCCACCAAGAAGCTTGAAGTGGATTCCTTCTCATTCTCTTCTTGGAGTAATGGGAAAGAAGCAAGATCTTCTGGAGCATCTTCTTTCAAACAAATTGAGGTTTTTCCTTCTTGAATGGTACTACGATCATTACTTGTAGATAATCTTCTTGAAGAAAATCCAAAGAATCTCAGAATGCTTGAGCATGCTGATGGATTTGATGACTCTTCACTTTTGCGTTGTTCTTCCTCCTCATTGCTGAAAGAGGTGGAACAACTTTGTTCCTCTATGGATGATTTGTTTCTATTGAAAGAGTAATCATCTACATTCTTAGGCTCAAATAAAAATCTGCAATAAAAATAATCTTTGAAAGGAATGGATTTACAAATCACTTCCCCCAAGGAAAGATAGTCTTTGTAGTGGTGGGGTAAGTTTTCAGCTCCATCTATCATCTTTGCTAAATCCTTCTTAGGATTAGCCATGGGTAGTTCCAAATTTATTTCTTCATACTTCATATTGTCATAAAAGTAACCATACTTGTCTCTTGAAATTTGCAACCTATCATTAACATACATCACCTCTTCTTCTTCAACAAACTGATCAAAGTCATCATCTTCAACTACTGGCACAACCCTCATGGTTGCAACTTTAATTGGTGATCTGCAAAATTAGTCAACGGAGAGCCTTCTTTCCACAGGAGTGGAGGAAAGTGCTATGATACTAATGTAATGTCCTACATCTGGTGTACAGACCTAAACACTTTAATTATGTAATTTCTCTTAAATAATTCTGAAATTTAAGGGGTTCACACAAAGCCTTCTCGGATTGACAAAAACAAGGGTTTCTTCTGGGATATTTTGCAGAGGACAAGAGTGATCAGTGGGAAGAAAGAAAAGACACGTCACACATTCAATTTACTCTCCCTTAACACATTTATCTCTGGTGCCATTTAGGTTTCATAATCTGCGCCACGGAAACCTACTACCATGCTTCTGGGTAGCCAAACCGTGCAACTAAGGAGAGTAGTTCTGCCTGTTTCAAACAGAGGCTTAGGGACACTTGAATAGGTTTTTTAAATACTTATTTTAATATAAAAAAGGTATTTAAACATTTTTTTGAGGTTCTGGAAAGTTCAAGGTGTTTTGGGTGAATTTGGGGATTTCTTGCAATTTTGGTCAAGAGAAACCCCACGCAAAGGAGGATCCAAAAAAGTTGTATTATCCTAATTAAAAATGGTTCTATAGGTATTTTAGGTAATTTTAATCTATCAGTGACCCACAGGAACTAACGGGGCTCAGTTTGAGTTAGCAGAACTCATTTTGCATCAAATTTGGCAAGACTAGTCATTCAAAGATAACAATCTAGCTAGGGTCTAAATTTAAGTAGTTAATTCATGTAAAATTAATTTATGGGATACATATAAATTATGAAATATATAAATAACATCCCACTGAACATATAAAATCTCTTCATACAGTCCCCCAACCTTGCATATTTTTCATAGCACTTGGATTCATCAATTTTCCCCCATATATTGATAAAATAATTTTTTTGAGGAAACTGAAGACATAATTCTTTATGGAAAGATATGCTTTGAACTGATATAGATAAATTACAGATTAATATGCTTCTATATATCATAAATCATATACTAAACTGACCATTACAAGGAGACTCCAAAATAAAGGGGCAGGAGGCCCAGAACATGATCGACAAAAGTGGCTGTGAGCATAGGTGAAGCATGGGATTCACTATATGTCGACCTGAACATGTTTCAGGCTGATAATAACTCTGATAATACTTCAATGGCTGCAATGTAGCGCTCCATACCTGCAATAGAAGAGAAAGGGATATGGAAGAGAAGGGAGGAGGGGTTTGGGGATCATCACCCAATGGTCTGAGGCACAACACTCAGAGAGTATGCTCACCTCACATAACCATAATATAAAATCATCCAAACTGAAGCAATGGGTTCAAATTCATCTTTTATAGAATTATGAATGAATTGCTTAGTAAGTTGAGGCCAATGGTGACCTTTGAGAGCAAGTCAACCCCATGGTGACCTAACCTTAGCCACAAAAGTGCCCACTTTGGGAAACTAGGCAAGTAGGAACATGTGGAATTGTTTCCAAGTCCAAATCATCCTTCACAATTAGAAACTGCGCCCTCCCTTAGTCAAAAGCTGCCTCTTTTGAGTTATGATAGCCTTTTGCTTTTCCTGCGTCATAAGGAAACTTTTTCTTTCCTTCAAAAACTTTCCTGCTTTTACCTCTGTCTTCTTTTTCTGCTTTTAGGCAACTTCCCTTTATCCTCCTACTTTCTTTTGTCATGGATTTTCTTATTTTTACCAAGGCAAGTTAACTAGCTTTCCCCAATGTGCCCTCCTAACATGGCATCCTAAATTCCACATCATTATTGTGCATAATAAATAAAATTGCTGAAATAAAATTAAATACATGCCTTAGAACAATTATTAGCAATATTTTTCCTAGGAATAACAATTAATGTCAGTTTGAGCCCCGAGGAATTTAATCATGGTCAACACGTTTAATGTCCCAAAATAAGGGGACATGACAGTCCTCGCCCGCCAAATCTGCTTGTCCTCAAGTAGAAGCACTCCAGAGTGCTGCAAATTTGTTCCTCAGGTAGGAGAACTGGAACATCAAGCCATTGTACAAAAAGGTTGACTTTCTCCATGAAGCCATCCTGTAAATTTTCTCCAAAACAAGCAATTCCAGGGTCCCATTACTTGCATTGCACCCCCTTTAGTGAGAATGCCTTCCCACACAAGTTATCAATCCAGTTTATGCCTGGATCCCATTTCCTCAACTATAAGTATCCAAACATTAGAATCCACCATACAAATTTATCATCACATCAAATGGAATTCATGCTGTGGAAATCATACCACTGCACCGAAAACTAGAAATTCTCAATGCAAAGTTGGAAATGTGTCAGATTTCCCCACCCAACATAAAGTTCCTTTTGTGCTTGATGCACATCAGCATTGAATCTCACAATGATGTTTCTGCAAAGACATAGGTGTGAGTCCCATGTCCAACCCCAATGAGTATAGGAATAATCCAACTAGCAAGGATTCCCAAACTGCTCACAATAAGATGATGCATCACAATCATCTCCAAAAATGCAAGCAGGAAAAACAAATATGTGTCCCCTCATCCCACCTGATAAGGGACTAACACTCCTACTAAAGGGTCCATGTGAACACTTCCAATGGCTCAAATTTTTGCCACTGGTCAAATAATGCAAGCATCTATCCAACTATGTGCAAGATATTTTCCTGAACAACTTCTCTTGGCAGTTTTCTTGCTTATTTGTCTTCCACTGATTATGTGCAGAAATTTTTCTGCAAGAAGACTCCATGTGTGACATGTAATCTTCCACCAAATCCACATGTGGTTGAATGGCATGAAGGGACAGCCATATGTTCCTATGTGTCTTATAGGAGGGTGATGGTGCATTCCACAAGTCATCATGAACACCTAGGAAAGCCTCCAGCTCTTCTTGTTGCACTAACAAGGAAAATTCCTTCTCCCAATTTTCATTCTCACTTGATGAGGATGAAATAAAAGTGTGGATACAAATTTGGATCAGAACCCTACAATACTCATCCACCCAAATTATGGCTTCCCAATCTTCATCCTCATCTGACCCTCCCATTGGGAAGAGACTCTTTCCAGAAAACAATTCTAGTTTTTTCTGGAGAAATCCAGGTGGTTGGTTCTCATCAAAATTGTCTACACAGTCCTCAAGCACAAAAAAATAGAATTCACCTCATGTGCATGTGTATGGAAGGTATCCAATGGCTGCAAATTAAATCTTTGTTGCTGTTCACATGTCAAGACAATGTCAGTCACAACAAAAAATTTATTGCAGTTTTAAAATTCTTTACCTCCCAAGGTCTTCATTCCAAAGATGTTTCTATCCACCCAATCAATGGTTGAATATAGACTTTTATTTTCTGATCCATATGGAATTTGATCAGCCACCTCTTTTGGAGAAAAATATACCATCCATAGGGTTGTTTCATAAGGTGTCTCTTTCCAAGGATGCATGTCAAACAACCCTCTATCGATGCAAGAAATTGTAGGACATCCTTGATCCTCTATTTTAGTGATATATTTATCTACCCAATCTATGAATAGATAATCATCCTTTCTTTTAGATTCAATTAGAATGTCCTCAGCCATATTTCCCATAGCTAAGAACACTTCATCCTTCCACTCAATCTCAATGAGTGCTTGGCCAAGATTTTCTTCCTCATATCTTTTCACAAGCATCTGCAAATCTACTTCTTCCTCATGGTTGTCCTCCACATGAAGCTCCTTCAACACATCCAAATAAGTTACTACCATGTGCACATGATTCTTTTCCATGTAATATGGGGGGTGTGGTACATTCAAATCCCTTTGAATTTGATCAATCTGCAACCTTGACTCTTGAAGAGCTTCTTGAGTTCTTTTCAAGGAATCATATGTAGCCTCCCATTTACTATGGAGTCTTTCAGACTCTTGTGTTTCCCTCTTGAATGCACAATGGTACATTTCAGCCACCATGAGGATATTTTCTCTATCAGATATTAAGTTCATATAGCTCTCCTTCATCTTGGACATGCCTTCTTTCAGTGCTATGCACTCCTCTAGAAAGGATTCTCCTTCCATCTCTCCACTAGAAGCTTTCCAACAACATCTTGCCACCAAGGCATTGATGTCAACAATGTTTTTCATCGCTGCCCTAAGTTTCTTTCTGTCCTCCTTTAGTGATCCACTCAAATGATGTGGCTCACAAATAATATCCTCCACCAATATTTCTTCTTCTAATACCTAACATATATGACCATTTTTCTTGTAGCATGAATCCACCACATAAAACTCATCCTCAACATACAGGACAGCCTTTGAATTTTTTGGACACTCACTTCCATGATGTGAAGTCTTTCAATCTTCCCATGGATCAGATGGTTGTAGTTGTACATGGCTGTTGCAAAAACCAGAACTTTTATCATTCTTTTTATTCACCTTATCCTCTTCTTGTACAGACACTATGGTTCCCTGCTCTTCCACCAAAATTTCTGATTCACACCCAAGCAATGTGGTCTTTCTTTCTTCTTGCGTATGTGGCTCCCAAGGTGATTGTAACTCTGATTTGTAATCATATTTTGGATTTGATACAAAATATATATCTTCATCCATAAATAATCCAACAAATTTAGCAGTGATTTCAAGATCACCCACCAAGAAGCTTGAAATGCATTCCTCTTCATTCTCTTCTTGGAGTAATGGTAAACAAGCAAGATCTTATGGAGCATATTCTTTCAAACAACTTGAGGTTTTTCCTTCTTGAATGGTACTATGATCATTGCTTGCAGATAATATTCTTGAATAAAATCCAAAGAATCTCAGAATGCTTGAGCATGCTGATGGATTTGATGACTCTTCACTTTTGCTTTGTTCCTCCTCCTCATTGCTGAAAGAGGTGGAACAAATTTGTTCCTCTATGGATGATTTGTTTCTATTGAAAGAGTAATCATCTAAATTCTTAGGCTCAAATCCAAATCTGCAATAAAAATAATTTTTGAAAGGAATGGATTTACAAATCACTTCCCCCAAGGCAAGATACTCTTTGTAGTGGTGGGGTAAGTTTTCAGGTGCATCTATCATCTTTGCTAAATCCTTCTTAGGATTAGCCATGGGTAGTTCCAAATTTATTTCTTCATACTCCATATGGTCATAAAAGTAACCATCCTTGTCTCTTGACATTTGCAACCCATCATTAACATAGATCACCTCTTCTTCTTCAACAAACTGATCAAAGTCATCATCTTGAGCTACTGACACAACCCTCATGCTTGCAACTTTAATTGGTGATCTACAAAATTAGTCAATGGAGATCCTTCTTTCCACAGGAGTGGAGGAAAGTGATCTGATACCACTGTAATGTCCTAAGTCTGGTGTACAGATCTGAACACTTTAATTATGTAATTTTTCTTAAATAATTATAAAATTTAAGGGGTTCACATAGAGCCTTCTCAGATTGACAAAAACAAGGGTTTCTTCTGGGATATTTTGTAGGGGATAAGAGTGATCAGTGGGAAGTAAAAAAAGAGATGTCACACATTGAGTTTCCTCTCCCTAAACACATTTAGATATGGATCTATTTAGGTTTCAGAATCTGCGCCGTAGAAACCTACTACCATGCTTTTGGGTATCCAAATCATGCAAATAAGGAGAGTAGTTCTTCCTGTTTCAACCATAGGCTTAGCGACACTTGCATAGGTTTGTGATAGCGTTATGTTTCAGGTGAATTTGAGGATTTCTTGCAATTTCGGTCAAGAGAAACCCTGCGCAAAGGAGGATCCAAAAAAGTGGTATTATCCTAATTAAAAATTGTTCTTGAGGTATGTGAGGGAATTTGGTTCTGTCAGTGAGCCACAAAAACTAACGGAGATCAGTTTGAGTTAGCAGAACTCATTTTACATCAAATTTGGAAAGAATAGTTATTGAAAGATAGCAATCTAGCTAGGGTCTAAATTTAAGCAGTTAATTTGTGTAAAATTAATTTCTGAGATACCTAGAATTATGAAAGAGATAAATAAAATCCCACTAAACATATAAAATCTCTTCATACAGTCCCCCAACCTTGCATATTTCTCATAGCACTTGGATTCAGCAATTTTCCCCCATACATTGATCAAATAAGCTTTTTTGAGGAAACTGAAGATAGAATTATTTATTTATAGATATGTTTCGAATTGATATAGATAAATTAAAGATTATTATGCTTCCACAGATCAGAAATCGTATACTAAAGTGACCATTACAAGGAGACTCCAAAATAAAGGGGTAGGAGGCCCAGAACATGACCGATAAAAGTGGCTGTGAGCATAGGTGAAGCATGGGATTCACTGTATCTCAACCTAAACGTGTTGGAGGCTGATAATAACTCTGATCATAGTTCAATGGCTGCAAGTTAGAGCTCCATACCTGCAATAGAAGAGAAAGGGAGATGGAAGATAAGGGAGGAAGGGTTTGGGGATCATCACCCAATACTCTGAGGCACAACACTCAGAGAGTATGCTCACATAGCATAACCACAATATAAAATCATCCAAATTGAAGCAATGGGTTCAAATTCATCTTTTATAGAATTATGGATGACCTACTTAGTAAGTTTAGGCCAATGGTGACCTGTGAGATCAAGTCAACCCCATGGTGACCTAACCGTAGCCACAAAAGCGCCCCCTTTTGGGTAATTAGGAAAGTAGGAACATGTGGAATTGTTTCCAAGTCCAAATCATCCTTCACAATTAGAAACTGTGCCCTCCCTTAGTCAAAATCTTCCTCTTTTGAGTTATGACAACTTTTTTCTTTTCCTAGGTCACAAGGAAACCTTTTCTTTCCTTCAAAAACTTTCTTGCTTTTACCTCTGTCTGCTTTTTCTACTTTTAGGCAACTTCCCTTTATTCTCTTGCTTGCTTTTGTCATGGACTTTCTTATTTTTACCAAGGCAATTTATCTAGCTTTCCCCAATGCGCCCTCCTGACATGGAAGCCTTAATTCCACATCATTATTGTGCATAATAAATAAAATTGTTAAAATAAAATTAAATACATGCGTTAGAACAATTATTAGCAATATTTTTCCTAGGAATAATAATTAATGTTAGTTTGAGCCCCTAGGAATTTAATCATGGTCAAGACTTTTAATGTCCCAAAATATGGGGACATGACATTGATAGTAATGGATGACATGCCTCTCTTTTCCAACTACATTGTTGTTGTTTATATTGTTGAGAAGTTGTCTAAAAATTTGACGATTTGGTTCGAAAAATCATGATTTACTTGAATCCGACATATTTTATTTTGCAAAATCAGAATTTAACTATGTTTTAATTGCGATTTTGATGGTAGAAATGGATTCAACACAATAAAAAACCCATGGCGCACCCAAAATTCTAGAACTTGGCAACTATAACCTAGAATTTGAAAAATTATCACTAAACGTTTTTCAAAATCATGTCGAAAAAAGACTACCTATTCCGACCCAAATCATCAAATTTTTAGACTAGGCATATTGTTGATTTAATCATATAGTCACTTGAATGGACATTAGCAAGGTCATCATAGATTCCAATATAATTTGGTTTATGTGACCATCATGACACTCAATGAGTTGTAGGTTACCATATTCCTTGGAAATTATTGGAATAAGAAAAAATAAGTTGGATGCAAAGTTCCAAGTTTGCGACTTAGTAACATATATGTGAAGTCATGGAAATTCGTCCCTTGCGTAACTTAAACCAAACTCAGAATTAAATAGGAAAACTTGGCGATACCTTAGTCTCAATTGATTAGCAGATATAAAAGAACGTGGAAAAAGAAGCACTTCCAACCAACTACCTCACATGGACAAAGAAACAATCCAATGAACTCTCTCACGTGGACAAATAAACATATACAATGAACTCCCTCAAACATACAAACATGAATTTCCACAAAGTTGGTCAAATTTACCATAAAAACATACCATCAAACTCCATATATTCGTCCCATGGTAAGTCAATACTTCAAAACAAAAGAAAAATGGCCAACCTAAATGTTTGCCAATTTGTGTGCTAGCTTAAACCCTTTGGTATGCCAAATGAGTTTGTCCAAATCCACGAAAGGAACCATGACACCATACACATAATAACCAAGAAGTGATGATATGGGCTCGTAAATTAGAGCGATGTAAGAGTCAGTTCAAAAGTTTCTTAGATGTCGAACTGAACACACGATACATCACTTTTGATTGCTGAGTAAATGATGCAGGCGATGTAAAAACCTTCTCATGATTTCTCATGGAAATTTGGGATTTCTCATCCATTGGCGCTCTCCTATGAAAGTTTCTCAGATGATAAACATAGCACACAATACATCACTTTTTATTAATGAATAAATGATGTGGAAGATGTAAAAACCTGCTCATGATTTCTCTTGGAAATTTGGGCTTTCTTGTCCATTGGCCCTCTCCTATAATGTGTGATGCAATAGGTAATTACCCTAGTGATTTTCCATACCGTCAGACCAATTTTAACACTTGTTGAGGTTTGAACTTTTATTTTGGATACCATATTAAATATTTCAAGTTAATTTCTTGATATTCATAAAAAAATTCCAATATGATGTCTAATTTCTTCGCTGCATGATTCTCTTAATCTGTGATTATATTTTGAAAACCTAATTTTTCTAATTTTGAATCTTGGAATTAGAGACATTTGATAAATGTTTTTTTATTTTTTATTTTTTATTCTCTTTAGTTTAGGAATGGGGCGTAGGTAATATATTCTATTCTGATATCCTGTCATGGTAATAAGTAAATTATTTTGGCATCAAGGAATCTTATTTTTCTGTTGCTAAGTTTCTGTGGCGGTAGGTTTTAGAGGAAGAAGTTGGAGAAACCACAGTATTGGGTTGACGAAGTCGATGTTTCGAATCCATATTAGGAATCATCATTAGGACTTAATTCCTGATATTGATTTGAAACGTCGACTTCATCAACCCAATACTGTGGTTTCTCCGGCTTCTTCCTCTAGAATCTTATATTTTCAAGAGATGGTTGAATTACTTCTTATCTTTGTTGTGCACAGATGGGTGGAGAGCTTACATATCATTTTTATTGTTCTTTAGAATTTTGAAGCAGTCAAAGCTTTTAGTAGTAGTGTACATTTCTCGTTTGGGGTTGGTTTAAGTGTTGCAATGTTATCAGGAATACATCACCTTCTGCAGACAGAAGTTGTTCCTCTAGTCTGAATGGTTCAGATCCAGAACAAATGAGTGAATAACTCGGTTGAAGATCTTCCCTGAACGTTATAGACGCCTGGAATGTAACTCTGATGAAGGAACTATATACCTGTAAAACATATCAAACATACAAAGACATCAAAGCTACCAGAAAATCATCCACACATCCATATTAGTGACTAAGGAATTCAATAACATGTATGTGAGATTAACACAACAAACATGTGGGAAGAAAATCAACTTTGCATTAGAAAATAAATGAAAGAGCTTACAACCATGTGCCTTAGTGCCGATACAGTCCTTCACAATACTAGCACCTTGTACCCAATAGATCCAACTTGCTCCACAATTGCTCTCTGATGGATCAGGCCAGGGTATCAATTCAATAGCATAACTCTACTATTCTTCTCTCTCCCTCAACCATGGAGCATGAGATTGTATTTATAGGGCTCAAAATGATAGGATGGTTAAGATATTAGTGGGTGAGGTGGCTACAAGATCCCACGAAGAGGGATCTCGACCTTAACCAACCCAGGTGAGTAGGGATAAGGTTAGACACGAGGCTGTTGTTCTAGAAGCCTTGAGAAACCTCCTTTTTTTCAGTTTTTAGCAAGGGCACTGCTTATACCCCTTTATGACAGAGTGGTGATGGGTAGTAACCATGCCAGCAACACAAGTTAAAAGTGGTGGCACCGCTTGGTTCTCACACAACTAGGGCGGTGCTGAACAGGGTACTGCTTATCTTCTTGAGGGTAGAAGTGATGCTGCAATTTTGTATGTTCAAATCAACACCTAGAGTAGGATTCTCTTCAAGTTTGGGTTTTGAGGGAAAACATCTGTGTTAGGGATCCTATCACATGATGGTGACAGATTTTGAGTGTAACAGAATGCCCCCCAAATCATGAGGCTAGAGGGATATCATATGAGAGAGATTTGATAGAGAAAGTTATCACTTCAAGGTAAGAGCGAGCTTGATTGGAGAGTGCCATCGAATAGGCATTTGTGATACATCAATACTTTGACTCATGAATAGATGTAACCTCATCATGGCTGTAGACCAATACAAGATAGATCCATGAGAGGAATAAACAAACATGGCTACTAGAATACAACGTAGATCCATGTGATAGAGGACTCAAACTCAAACATATCTACCAGATATACAACATAGATCTATGTCATACAAATGCAAATTTGAGCATAGCCACTACCATACAAATGTGTATCCATGCTGGTACTTCATACAATATACTTCATTGCAACCTGGGGAGAAAGCTATGAGTGCTTAACAAATACCCATGGTCTTTATCTTGTCTTCCACAAAGTATGATTCTATTCATGTGATTACAATATTCTGATGTCAAAAATGGTAGAAACCACTTGATTACCAGTCAATGAGGTGAACCATTAACAAGTTTGAGGGAAATCACCATTGATGTCAATGATTCCCAATGTACCCTAGTACAATCTACTGAGTGTGAATAGATATCTTCGTGTCGAACACCCACTAGATTCTTTCGATCAAAGGCCAATGATGTGAAACTTTGTTGATAGTGAGAGAATCTGTCATTGAGGCATACAGATCTGAAGGTACTAAATTTGTTTCTAAGACTACTTATCGGATGATGAGTTGATGTCAATAGGAATAGTCTCATCGAAGGAGGGCCATGATGAATCCCACATCGATAACATGAAACTTTCAACAAATTTTTGGAATATTGCAGATAATGTAACCATAGGAATGACTCAAAGTACAGACACAAAGGTTCTTTTAACTGTAGAGGTAAACTTCTTTCTTCCTTTGAACATTGGGTGACACGACAAAATACTTGGCAGCATGACTAGACCAGACAGACACAGAACGTGACAGTGGACAATGCATTCTTTTGAAAAACTCAAAGGAGTGACATGACTCATGAAAGTGGATCAACTTGTAAGTCAGCTGAATACCCAATTGACTGAATGATAAGCAAACAAGTTCCATGTTCAAAGGTGACAAACAACTACCATTGGATTTGCAAAATGATTCCCTTCCCTTAATTCCCCCAACATGATTGATGAGTGCCTCTTTTCATTTTTATGAGTTCAAAGAGGGTAAGAAACACTCATTTAAGATTATCCAAAGACAAGTCCATTCCGATACATTTCATGAACCTAAGAAAGGAGGGGTTCAGTCCCAAAAAAGGGTCTCTCAGTGTTTAATTTAATGAGTCCAATGAAAGCAAACTTGAAATCATTCATATTTAGAGAGTCTGAACGAAGACAAAAGAAAACTCCAAAGGGTCCTTTTTCATAAAATAGCCTATCCAAACCGAAAAAGAGATAACCTAACATTGGAGAGACTACTCTTCAAATAATTTTACGAGTATCAAGAAGACAAGTACTTGACAATATTTTCATATTTGAGTCTGAACAGAGCTTAAAGGAGACTCCATTAGGTCTTTTTTTAACAATGAACAATTTTACAAGCCTAAAAAGAATCAGAAAAAAGACTCGAAACTTTGATATTGAGTTCTGAGAGTGTGACCAAAGTATCAAAAAAAATGCTCAAGGACTTTTTCTGTTTTAAGGAAGTACAAAAAATTCAGAAACAAACTTCCCATAGATTTTTACTGTTTTCATTTCTACTCCTGCAAAACTGAATAGCAACATTAATTTATCAAAAAATGACTTTTAATGAGTCATATGGATGGATTTTATAATGATAACGATTTTAAAATACTAAAATGACATTAGAAAACCCTAAAGTAGCTATAAAAGTCATTTCAAATAGTAAAAATCAAAACATTTCACTATTTACCACTAGTCAAGAGCATTTTGGAGCAACTTTGAACCAGATCTTCAGTTTTTGATTTTGGGAGATCTAACCGTCTTATTTGAGCACCATCAGAGCCAGGTAAATTAAAAAAACCTAAGCTTTCACTTTTAAGCAATTATTTTTTATTTTAGGAGGGTTTTTGGTCATTTTAGGCAGTCCCTAAACTTAAAATGTGGGCATTGCTCCTACCCCTTATGGGACAGGCGGTGCACTATTAGAACTATGCTCATAACACTGCACTCAGGAGATGCCACCACTTTGTGCAAATAGAGCTCAGGTGGTGTCGTCCGTGAGTTGGGAAAAATGCATGGATAGGAAAAAACACAAGCAGTTGATTTTGATGATTGGATATGTTTTTAACTAGTCCATTAATTGTTTTTGGCAGGTTTTCAGTGGTAAAAAATGGTGATATGGAAGGAACGAAAGCATGATGATGATGATTCCCGTGAGAAAAGAAATGCGGGATGTATAGTTGCATTAAGGAACTGTGGCCTCCTCAAGTTCTTCTGCACACCTAATATGGTGTCTCATGAGAGATTGTTGTAGTATATACTCCATATGTGGAACCCAGGACAAAAAGACTTCAAGGTGGGGGCACATGTGTTGACCATTAAGGTAGAAGACATCCACTTCTTGACTGGATTGTTGATATGGGGCACCCTGATTTCATTGACTAGTTCCCATGGAGAGGACATGACTACTCAGGAGTTGATTGATCATTACTGCCTTCCCGGTGCTAGAACTTCAGGGAAGAAGATTCCCATCAAGGCAGTAGTGGATCTTCCTCTTCGCACTCTAATTTTCACCATGCAGAGGCTAGCTAGGAGCCAAGGGCCTCATCAGGATTCTAGGGCACATATGTTGTATGTGATAGATGCTATGGCACCTACAGTTTTCAACTGGGTGGAGGCATTGCTACCTCTCTCTAAAGACTAGCTGACCAAGTGTCGGTAGGGAGAACTAAAACAGTTTGGCTATGGTTCTATCTTAGCTTGTTTCTTTTTTGTGCGGATCCCTTAACTAATACCCCAAGTGGTTTTTACTGAGCTGAGGGAGAGAGACCCTTGTATGCTAAGGTGGGTCAAGATCATGACCTGTACAGGAGTAGGTAGAGGGAAGGTGAAGTTTGGGTCTCCATTCCTTCGATGGATTAGTGACCAGACCCTCATGGTTGAGGATTATGCTTATGCAGGAACTGATTTCAGGGGTAACCCTGACCTACCACTTCCACCTAGAGGGAAGTGGGGAGACATGGGTAAGAAACAAAACCCTAATATAGATATTTGTGTTTTTTGTCTTTTAATGTTTTTTATTTTTTATGTATAGTAACGATACCTAAAATTTTCATGTAGATGTAGGAGCTGCACGACCTGGGGGATCATCCCCATTGGACTGATGAGTGGGAGCTCGATTTGTTCATGAGGTGATGACCCTATGGGAGAGCTGGAGGAGAACCTAGAGAGGTTAACTTTGGACATACCTGATGCATCAATTGATGATCTCCCGATGTGCTATCAGAGGCACACAGCATGAATGCCAGGTCACTTCAGTCGTCTGCTACGTAGAGTAGTGCGAGATGTTATGTGCTACCATGAGCACCACTAGCTCTTACATGATGTATCACTAAAAGATACCATAGCTTCATATTTTTTGTACGATTTTTTGCTGCCTGAAAGCCAGAGTGCTTCAGATGAGGTCTCATGACCTATTTTTGTAAAAACACTTATATATAGAGAGAAACTTTTTCCTTCGATGTTTATATGATTCAAATGGATAATGTATTTTCATGAGTTTTATATGTTTTTTACTGTTTATTTACAATTTTATGAACCATGTTTGACTTTCATGCTATGAATGAGCAATATACCAATCTAGGATATAATTTTCCATTGAATCAACAACTGCATTGTCTGCCCTAGGGATATGCCTATATGTAATGACTTCAAATGACCTTTCCAATAAATGCACTCCCCGATAGAGATGGAGTAGTATAGGGTTTATGATGGTGTAAACCTAGTTGAAATGACAAACCACCAATTGTGAGTCCATGAACACTACCAAGTTACGAATGTCCCAGGATGCAACCTCGGTCAAAAGACCTATGACCAGTTCATACTCGACAATATTGTTGGTAGCAGGACCAATAAAAACTACTCCTGAACTCACTAGATCATGTGCAGGGGAATATAGAACCCAAGCAGCTAAAGCAAGGTTCAGGGTATGGCAGCAAGCACCATCGGCGAAGCCATAAAAAGCATTCTGATTTTCATAACAAAAACATGGTATAAATAGTCTAGACATTAAACTCAAAACCATATTGAAAGTACCAAAACACACTAAAAATTCAAATAATGTACATATTACAAGGTACCATACATGAATGATCTAGGCATAGTACCTCTTCAGGTACAACCCATTGCGAGGTTTCCCGAAGGGGATTCCATCATAATTCACGAGCTCATAGGCCCCTTTTTCTAAAACCTTGGAAACGATAAAAGGACCATACCACATTGATTCAAACTTCGCTTTTCCTAGTTTTTCATGTATTTGATCATAATTTAGGACTAGGTAACCTTGATTAAACACACGAGGTTCAACAGATTTATAGTATTGCGCCTTGACGTGTTTCTTGTGTACCTCATTAACCAAGGAAACATCTCTTCTAGTTTCGTTAAGTTTGGTTAAATATAAAAACCTTTCTTCTCGGTAGGAGTATTAGGGAGAAGTTCAATGGGAAGTTTCAAAGATGAAATATGACACTCAATAGGTAGGACATCTTCTAGTTTGTATACTAATTGAAAAGTTGTAAAACCAGTTGTTGTTTTCACTGAAGTTCTATAAGCCCAAAGAGCAAAGAAGAGAGTTTGGTGCCAGTTGGATTTGTGATCTCCAACCATCTGACGTAGCATAATTTTTAAAACTTTGTTAATGGCCTCAACTTGACCATTAGCTTGCTGATAATAGGGGGTTGAGTTTTCATTGTGAAAATCTAACTTAGCACTTAACTCTGCCATCATCTGATTCTAGAAATGTGATCCATGATCAGTGACAATAGACTGAGGAACTCCAAACCTAGCTATTAGATGGTTAAAAAGGAAGAGGGCAGAAGTCTTACCATCCTGTGCATATGTACGCTTAGCCTCAGCCCACTTAGTGAAATAATCCACGTCTACTATGATGTAACCATGCCTCCCAGCTAAGGTAGGCTTACAATGCATGAAATATATCCCCCATTTAGAAAAAGGGCCAATGGAAATGATGGGGTGTAATGGAGCAGGGTGGGTGCACTTTTTCGGGTAAAAGTGTTGACAGGGTGGGCATTTCTTAACACCCTCATGACAATCTTTAAAAATAGAATGCCAAAAGAAGTCAATGCGTAGGATTTTCTTAGTTGTATCCATCCCAGAGAGATGATCGCCACATTTTCCAAGAATGGAAGTCATTAAGAACTTGTTCAACCTCGGTATGGGTGACGCATCATCAGAGAATGGTATCTATACTGCGTCTATACAATGTATAATTGAGGATAACATAGTAATTTGCGTGGTGGCGAATGCAGAGACAATCCTCATGAGATATAGTAGGATGAAAACGCTGTGTCTGGTGATAAATGATTAAATTTCCATACCATGGGTTAGTTGTGCTTATTACGAACATAAATGCATCCGGGAATGAATCACTAGGCTGAGAATCCATTAAAGCACGGGGAAGATCACACATCAACTCGACAAAAACTAATGACTTCTTTGAATTAGCTTTGGAAAATTCAAGATCAAACTCATGTAGGATAACAATCTATCGAGAGTATTTGCCCCCTAGCACTTGATGAGTGAGGATGTAGTACATTGGGTTTTGGTCTACGAGTATAGTAGTGGTGCGAAGCAGTATGTAGTGATGAAATTTTTTGACAGCAATGACTGTACCCAATGCTAGATTCTCCACACATGAGTATCGAGTTTCAGAATCCAAAAGATTCTTACTGGCATAATAAATCATGTGTTCTAGGCCATTCTAGTCATCTTGAGCTAAAACCATTCTGATAGTAGTAGTAGAGGCTGCAACATACAAGAGAAAATCCTTCGAGTAATCTGGGGGGTGTATGATGGGTGAATGAGTCAGAGCATGTTTGAGATTATCGAAGGCTCTTTGGGCCTGGTCATCCCAGAAGAATGGAGTGTCCTTCTTAAGGAGATGCATATAACCACGCATTTTCTCATTGAAGTTACAAACAAAACGATGAAGAAGGTTTTCCTTCCCTTGCAAACTTTGGAGTTCAAGCAAGTTGGTTGGCAAAGGTAAAGCGAGTATTGCAGAAATCTTTAAGGGATTCATTTGGATACAATATTTGGAAACTACGTAGCCCAAGAGACGTCCCGACTCAACGCAAAAAACATATTTGTGTGGGTTCAGTTGTATCTTGTAATGGTGACATCTCTGGAAAATGTCTCTAATATGTCGAGGATGGTCTTCCCGTAGCTATGTGTGTGTAGGGAGATCGTCGAGGTAAGGTTCCAACATATTCTTAATGTCATGAAATGCATAGGACATGGCACGCTGGAATGTTGCCCCAGTGTTCTTAAGGCCAAAAGGTAACTTTTTATAGGAAAAGGTTCCCCATGGGCATATAAATGCCATCTTATACTAATCGACGGGAAATATCTCAATCTGATTGTTACTGGAAAAGCCATGCATAAATGAGAAGACGACACTCCCAGCACAGTTATCGATAATATGATCGATGTGTGGATTCAGAAAGTTTTCCTTGGGATAAACTTTATTCAAATCTCAGAAATCGATGCAGACTCGAATAGTACCCTGCTTTTTGTTCACAGGAACAAAATTCGATACCCATTTTGTTAGCGGTACAGGATAGATAAATCCCGCCTTAAGAAGTTTTTCAACTTCAGCTTTGATAGCCGCAACCTTTCACGGGTGTACTTGTCTCAATTTCTACCTAACCAGTGTGGTCGTAGGATAGGTTTTGATCTCGTGGACTGAAATGGATGAATATATCCCAGGAATTTCTTCATAAGACCAAGAAAAAATATCTCGGAATTATTTAAAAATTTCTTTATACTATTTAGTTTCATCTATTGACCAGTTTTTCCCTATGTGAACATCTTCAATAGTTCTAGACTTGACTGATATTTTGATTGGAACCATATTGGTAATGTTGCATAAATTTCCCTGAGATTCAGAATCTTGCAACAAGATAGGTGTTTGGGGATCATCGATAATATCAGTACCCAAGAGAGATACAAAATCATTATCTGCCGAACTGGTATTGGGGAGGAACAAAGATCTATGATGGCGATTCTCCCATACAAATGTACTTGTATTCATAATCTCTATACTAGAATCATCCAATGGAAAAGTCTGGGAGAGATAATATAGACTAGGAAGCAAAGGGTCTAACCAGTAGGGCAGGTGGTAAGGATCTGAGGCCACTAGATGAAGATCATCTGTAGGAAAATAGAAAACAGATTAGATGACATCATAAACTGCTTCATGCGGGCCGAGGGAGGATGTCTCAACAAATTGTTTACCCTTAGGATCGTAATTAAATGAAGAGATCATATTGATTGTTGTCATTTATATGCTAGAAGGGGTTAATGGAAACACACCCATGAGGGTGGAGTCTTTCAACATTCCTACCCCAATCGAGTGGTAAGGAGGAGGGGACTGACCTAGAAAAGGGATATTATTCGTCGTAGGAGTGGTAACATCCGACGTATAGAAATCAAGTTGATCAATTGTTACAATTTTTCCCAAATGCAGAAACTGGAGGGTTCTAAATACCGTCGAAGCGACAATGGTCATAGCATAGAACTAATTTCTCCCTAAGAGAATATTGTAGTCTAATGGGGCATCCACTACTTCCACCTGAATGGAAACATTTTTTCCCCCTAGCTCAACTGAAAGGGTTGGCATGAGACCATAGGGATAGAAACCTCTTCCATCAAAGGCGTTTAGTGTTGTTGGTGATTTTACAAGATTGGGAGAGCCAATGGATTTCCAACAGGACAAAGACAAAACAGAGGTTGAAGCACCCTCATCTAGAACACTCCTAAAGACCTTTTTTCCAACTAATCTAGTTATGACTTGAAAATCTAGTTGGTGGGGTAATATAGGTTTAAGGTTCTCCAGAATGAAATGAATTAGATTCATGTCACTCGGGTTCGTGGCTCCCAAAATGGTTAATAATTTTTTGCATTGTGTGGGACAACTTTGGAGCACTTCTAAGGTAGAAATCGCACATGGTTCCTGAGCTAGGTCTTCTACAACATTATAAAACTATGCAGCTCAGGAATTAGGGTTAAAAACAACCTTCCTAAGAGTAGTCTTGGGTAGATGCAAAATCATGTCAAGATTAGGTTTCTCAATCATTAGGGGACTATTGGACGAGGATGTGGGAGAACCAATAGAAGGAGCTTTATCAGGAGAAGGTTTCTCAATTTTATTCTCCTTCAGTTTGTCATATGACTGACTTCGATTTGTTAGATTAATAGTATCTGATGACATCATTCGAATTTCCTCTGTGGAACTAGAATTTCCCTGGTTAGACATGTGGTCTACCAGTTGTTGTTGAGAAGGAAAAGGATCAGTGAGAACTGGCGGTGCAGGGTTACTATTTAAAAATTCATTAATTTCATCATGTAGAGGACAATCTTTCGTGAAATGATCACCAAAAAAAAATAGGAGAGGATACTTACCTTTCCTTTTTCCTTTATTGTCATTCTCCAGGGCCTTAGGTTTGGGTTTCTCCTGTTGGTTTCCGAGTTTCTTGTTTTTACCTTTTCCTTTCTTATTATTACCGGATGATTGTGTACTTTGAATAGCATTCACCTCCATAGAAACCATAGGGTTGGAAGGATTAGGAGTGGAAGGATTGGGCTGTTTGGCGTATTTAACCATTGACGGGGGTTGGATTGAACCAATAACCCCATCAACATGAGTTTCTACAAGTGGCTTAGCAGGGTCAGTGCTAGATCGAGGAGCTTGAGGAATGAGGTTGTACAAAGTTCCATACTAGGAATAGACCAATTCTAGATACTACGCGTGACTAATGGCTTTCTCTTTAGTAACAACACCCCCCATAGCCACATCTAAAGAAATGGGTGGCAAAAAATATTTCGTGAACTAATCAGCCAAAAGTTGGTCCGAGATAGCAGATTTAATGAGCCTTCTCCACCTTCTCCATTCATGAATATGATCTGAAATGTGTGTGGAGGTGTTTTGATGTAGAGAGGTTAAAAGGTCCGTACCTGTTATAGCGGATTTCACCACACTAGGTGAATCACACATTGTATGGACTTCCCCTGTCCCGCTACAGACTCATTAGCCCTTATGGACCACTTGTTGTCTTTTGATGTATCATTGACCATCCCTAAAAACATTAGAAAAATGATATACGTGGCCTTTTCCCCGATAACCACGTACATACGCGGATATTCCCTCTATAGTCCTGTACATCGGGATGTGTACATAATCCAAAATCCTTTGGAGCGTTCCTTGACTTGGATCCGACTCATATGACTCCTGGCCTTCCATATGCCTTGAGATCACACGGATTCGACCTTTCAGTATCCTTTTGAAAAGATATATAAGGAACCCATTGAGACATTGAAAGCATAAGAGAGAATTGAGAGTATCAAAACTATAGTCCATTGTTGCCAGAACTTATGCTTGAGTCTGCATCCCTTTGTCCCTTGGAGCACTGTTGTGTTCTTCCCAAGCTTGCCTTTTGCTAGTAAGCTTGCTGTCGAAGTGATGGAGAATTGAGGTGGTGGAGGCCCAAGTGGGGGATTCAGTTTCTCCGGTTCGCAGACGTGCCATCAGAGGTTGTCACTTGTAATCTATGATTCATATTAATAGAAATA
>LPNX011227217.1:93373-133497 GCA_001517045.1 Pseudotsuga menziesii
CCATTTCGTATCAAATGCATAGGTGAAAGTGTGTGAGGAAAACAGTTGCCAAAGCACTAAAATCCACAAACGACTATCGTGGAAGTTCAATATACCACTTCGCAACCGTGCTAGTCAAAGTGTGCTGGAAGAGTCATAATTGAATAGAATCATCCATCAAGGAATTGGACGAACACCATAGATGGAAAGTCATAACGTGATTTTTGGGATCATCTCCCTGCTTACCATCGAATTTTGGAATATCCGATGGTAACTTGACTGGAATGGGAGGCCATGAAGCATTGTTTTGGATGGGGTCATTGATCAATTTGGACAAATCAGGAAATTCCAAAGTTTCTAGGAAAGGTAACTGACGATTCGGTTCAACATACTGGAAATATTGATAAGGCATGTAACCACTAGTAGGGCAGTAAGTGGACTGATACACAGGATTTTTAAAAGGATGATGAGATGATGAACCTCTAGAAGATGGAAATCCAAGGTTAGGGCCTCCAGGACCACCAGAGACATTAGGAGGATTAGGAGGAGGACCTCCAGGACCTCCAGGACCACTAAGACCTCCAGGGCCACCGAAACCACCAAGACCACTGGAACCACTAGGGGGAGGACCACCAAGACCTCCAGGACCACTAGGGGGAGGACCACCAAAACCTCCAAGACCACTAGGGGGAGGACCACCAGGACCTCCAGGACCATCAGGAGGAGGACTACTTTCCCCCCCAGTGGGAGGGCCTCCGTAAGGTGGCCCTCTAGGACCCCTAGGACCACCAGAACCCATGAGGGAAGGACCTCCATAGGGTGTTCCTCCGGCACCTCCAGCTGTATGAATAGGTATTCCCCCCAAATCTGGCATGTAGGACCAGTTAGGTTACCCCCATGGAGTAAAATTATTTCCAGGATATGGAATTCCAGTGTATGACATGCCTGTAGGGCTAGGTTGGTAATTCATATTTCCTACATGTACTTGATTTGTTGGGTAACCATACCCCTAGGAATATTGACTAATGATAGGTTGTGCCCCTAAGGGTTGGCCTGAACTCAATGGAGGGTTAACTATATTTGTAGGAGGAATGTAAACTGTGGATGTGCTTGCATTAGATGCCTATCTATTATGAGTAACAACTCCACTAGAAGGTAACATAGATCGTGCCGAGGGTTGCCACCTGACACTATAAGGTACTGATGCAACTGGATTTGAAGGTTTCCCTCCAACCCTAGAAGACCTAGGAGGACTAGAAATAGACCAAACATTTGCAATCGTGGGATCATAATTTTGACCTAGGTGGGGTGGAGTCTCAACAAGATCAAAGGGTTTCATTGAATCATCCAGTGAGTGATATCCATCTGGCGAAGGGTCCGTATTATGAGGAAGAAGAGTTGACATAGGTTCTTTATGAGGGATTGGGGTTTCTAAGATAGCATCTAGTCTTTGCATTCTCTCTTGAAAATCTTGTACACGTTGAATAGCTAATTGAATTTGTCTGTATTCCTCTTCACTATATGAAGGATGTTTATAATAGGGTCTATGCACTCCAAATGAAGCAATGGCCTATCCCATAGAAGTTCCCCAAAATAGAGCATCTAGACCATAATCCAGACAAACAGGACTATCAACATGACCTTCCAAAGGACCATGGAAAGAAGTGTCACCGATAGGAGGTTGTTGAGCCAAGGGATTTCTATAAGAAGTGAATTGGTCTCCACTTTCTACAACTATATTATCTTCCACATGGGAAGTAGTTGCAACTTCTTTGCTAATAGGTTCCATTGGACCTTCTCTTCTAATGGGAGGAAAGTCAGGTGGTAAGCCTTGTGTTCTTCTGGACCATCTCAAATGAAACTAAGCCAAATTGCACAGTCACTAATCAAACCTAGGGTTTCAAAGCTAAGAAAAAACACACCAAAAAAATTTCTCCTACTGAAGCTACAGGCCAACAAGAAAATTCAAATCATAGGATGAGCTCAAATGGTTGTTCTCTCACGAGGATTGTCAAGTAGGTGCAACTCACGATATACCACAAGGGTACGTGCGTAGTAATCTCCCTGAATGTTGTTTTCATTGTATTACTCCACACAAGATAAGAAAAGGGATTTTCTCAGATAGATAGGGTATCCTAGTGGGGTTTCTTGATATACTCAAGGTACGTGGGAGCTCAAATCGGTAGTAGTGTTGTCTAATGCACAACCGTTCACAAGGGGCCTTCTGATATACAATTGAGTATGTGAAGTACCTTTCTATATACCTCAAGGGTACATGAAAGGCCATTCAATATATTGACGGTACATGGAAGAAACACGTGAATCCCAAGATGTAGTGCAGACAATTAATGACAACTCCTACGCTTAACAATGCCTGAATACGTCTCTAACCTAGCACTCAAATTTCTATACAAATTTTAAGCCTATAAATACCATTAATTTTAAATTGGATGGTTAGGTGAATGCATGATTTTTTGACAGAGAAGTAAAACCATGCAGATATGAAGTGCAAGTTCATTCACTTTACCATTCAGTATGCCTAATTACGGGAAGGAGAGAGTGTTTTTCTTTTCAATTTTGATTTAAAACCAAAAAATTCCCCAAATAACTATACTAAAAAAAAAACCTTTTTCCGAGCATACAATCAAAAAATACTTTCTTAAAACCAACTCTTTTTGAAATCACATAGGTAGGGTAAAATCTCTTTTCAAATGAAAAAAGAAAGACAAACAACACTCAAATATGCATATGAAAGCTATACTTTCAATTTTTTCTGAAGCATGGAAAGATCTAACTTAAAATATTGATACTTTTTCCTTTTGATGAGATAATGATGCAAAAGAGACAAAAGAACAAAGGAGTCCTGAAAGCTTGTGAGGCTAATCAAAGATCCAATGGCTTAGGCTCAATGAAATAATGAACTAATCTCAACAAATTTTATTTTTAGAGCGAAAATAAGTCTTTCTCACACGTAACAAGAAATTGAAACAAGAAAAGCGATCTAAGGGAGTCTTTCTTTTCAGTATTATTCTATAATAAGAAGAGATCTAATATGACCTATAGTTTCCAGCTAAATCCTTTCAAGAAAAAACAAACTTGCAAGCAGTAATGAATGATGAATCTAACCTAGATTTTTTATTTGAACAAACAAGCAATTTCCACATAAAAATTATAGATTTCAATCACTCAAGAAAGTTCAAACAAGTATGGACAAGATGAAGTAAACACACCAAATCCAAAAAATCACAATTTTTTTACAAAAACTTGAAAAAATCAAATTTTGGGATAGGCCTACCAGGCACCGTGTATATAAAGTTACTGACAGGAGGTTTTGAGGAAGAACCACTTCTTGCTCACTGGATTCAGGTGGTGGCACCACCTATTGCTAACTGGACTCAGGAGGTGGCACCGCTTATTTCCAAAGGCACATGTGTGGTTCTATGTAACAACTCAAAACAACAAGAGTGAAAAATCACGTTAGAAATGCCAAAAATATTACAAAAACTGATGAATCAACCACAATACAGAGCACAGAAAGTTAAGGTGTCTCAGATATAAATATTCAAACCAAAACTTTAGTAGATCAAATGTAGATCTGACTACAAAGATAGGAGGCTGGAGCTTGGATTCAGACAAGAGTAGTTTCAGAAACTGAGGAAGAACAAGATGAATCAATCCCTAGTATGGTCGCCAAATTTGTTATTAGGAATATATCACCTTCTGCAGACATAAGTTGTTCCTCTGGTCTAAATGGTTCAGATCGAGAACAAATGAGTCAATAACTCGGTTTAATATATTCCCTGAACATTATAAACGCCTAGAATGTAACTCTGATGAAGGTCCTGTATATCTGTAAAACATATAAAACATACGAAGACATCAAAGCTACCAGAAAATCATCTACACATCCATATTAGTGACTAAGCAATCTAATAACATATATGTGAGATTAATGCAACAAACATGTGGGAAGAAAATCAAATTTTCATTATAAAATAAATGAAAGAGATTACAACCATGTGCCTTAGTTCCAATACACTCCTTCACAAGACTAGAACCTTGTCCCTGATAGCTCCAACTTGCTTCACAATTGCTCTCTGATGGATCAAACCAGGGTATCAATTCAATAGCATACCTGTACTATTCTTCTCTCTCCCTCAACCATGGAGCATGATATTGTATTTATAGGGCTCAAATGGATAGGATGGTTGAGAGATTGGTGGGTGAGGTGGCTACAAGATCCCACAAAGAGGGATCTCGACCTTAACCAACCCAGGTGAGTAGGGATAAGGTTAGACACGAGGCTCTTATTCTAGAAGCCTCGAGAAACCTCCTTTTTCACTTTTTACTAAGGGCACCACTTATACCCCTTTATGACAGAGCGGTGATGGGTAGGAACTGCGCCAATAACATAGGTTAAAGGTGATGGCACTTCCTAGTTCTCACACAACTATGGTGGTGCTAAACAGGGTACTGCTTATCTTCTTGAGGGTGAAAGTGGTTGCTGCAATTTTGTATATTGGAATCAACACCTAGAGCAGGATTCTCTTCAAGTTTGGGTTTTGAGGGAAAATGTCTGTGTTAGGGATCCTATCACATGCTGGTGACAGATTTTGAGTGTAAAATGTAGGTGGGCCATTGGGAAGAGTGTTGGATGTAGATATTCAAGATGGAGATTAATGAACCACCTCTTACAAATATAACCTTAGTAAAGGTAACTATGTGCAATTTTTCACTTCTGAAAGAAACGTTTTTCTTCAATGCATTTATAGAAATCTTCTCGAACATAAGGGTTCTTGTTCTTTGGAACAATTTCTAAATCAATTGTTAATATTTTCAAATTTTTTTGATGTATTGGATTCTCAACAATTATCAGTGCTGAAAAATGTTTAAGAAACACATTGATGAAATATTGTTCAAAAGGGTTATTTCTATGATATGCTTTGTGCATTTGGATTTATGTGTTTAATAACTAGGAAAATAGATACTTGTATCCTATATGTTTTAACTTACATTAGAGGAAATTTCAACTCAAAATGAGCCTCCTAAGAAAAATTAATAAAATAATAGTTAAAATAATACAATAATATTTATTAATTTTGGAGGAAGAAAAGAAAAAAACTACTTTTTTGTTTGTATTTTCGACATATCTCCCAATGTTTTTACTCAAATTTTGATTGAGAGAGCTCATTGGATTCTAGAATTAAATTCCGCATCCAATGAGTAGCCACTCAGCATACTTTCGACGGACCACGCTACCTCAAAAACAATAAATACTTGAAAAAACGTGATGAACATCATCATCACATTTTTTGAGGTATTTCTTGTTTTTGGGGTAGCGGGGTCCATCAAAAGTATGTCAAGTGGGTACTTGTTGGAAGTGGAATTTAATTCTACAT
Organism: Pseudotsuga menziesii; assembly: GCA_001517045.1. Lineage (NCBI taxonomy): Eukaryota > Viridiplantae > Streptophyta > Pinopsida > Pinales > Pinaceae > Pseudotsuga > Pseudotsuga menziesii. Next base: position 98,752 of record LPNX011227217.1, read on the forward strand.
CCAAAGAGCTCTCCCATTCGAAATTTGAGGAAAAACGGAAGGAGATATGTTGAAAATACAAACAAAAATGTAGTTTTTTTTATGATACATATCCCCAAAATTTTATTAAAAAGTTGTTTAAGACCTATACGGTATTTTAAATTTAAAGCAATTTCATTGGCTAACACATGATGACATGGAATTTGAATTAGAGTTAAAAGGCCCATTTTGAGTTGAAATTTCCTCTAATGTGATGAGTTTTTCATATTGAAATGATTCTGTGTCGGTCAGTAATCCAGATGAAAATATAAAAACTTTAAAAAGACACATTGTTAAAGATCATAAACCTAATTATTTATATGCAATGATAAGGAAAGCAATTATAGTGAGCTGAAAAATCCAAGGGGAATGTGTAAATTTGGAAAAAAAATGATGAGAGTTTTATATTGTAGATGAAATGGACAAACTAGTGCTACAAAATAGGTTCTAGTAAATAGTAGCTTACCCTAGCTCTTAGTTAATTTATCTATTGTGCCATATGGTTATACAATTGTATACTTTGTGATACGTTTCATAGAAATTGTTTTAGACAAAAATGTGTTCTCTTTTATTCATATACACGACTTTAGGTAGGAAAATAAATATAGTATTGTAACAAAAATTACCATTGAAACCAAATTTGTTTTGAGCCCGAAAACTCTTCATTTTCTTATCATAGTGGGATAAATTTCTGGTGTCATAAAATTGGAAAATATCAACAAAAACCATGATAAGGGCCAAATCTACATCGAGTCTAATAATCCTCTCATTACTATTACCCCTTCTATAGGCTTTGCGAATTTAGGGTTTTCCCCCTTGAGTTGGAATATAATCAACCAAAAGAGTGGGATAGGGTTATCAAGGTGATAGCGGGTAGGCTATCCAAGTTGCTTTTAGGTATTCACCTTCTGATTTTGGATGTTGACACTATAGGTGAGGGTCTAATCTTTGGCACATCATAGTGTCTTGGTGGGATTTATGGTGGAAATATATTACTAGTTTATGAGTCTTCACCCTCCTCACGTGGTGGTGGTGTTTTTGGTTTTATTGCGTGTCCTTTTTTCTTTATGTTTGCAGTGTGCTTCCCCCATGAGATTCATCATGGAACTGGTAGGTGTGAACATGATTTTACTTAAGGCTTAATTGGAATTTTCTCAGTATATTGAGAAACCTCATCCTGGGGTGGGACATATCCAACAGTGTCTTCCATCATCGACATGGGTGATGTGGTCGCAAAGTCATATTCAGGATTTGTACTTCTACAGGAAATCGAAATGACCATGCTCTGAATCATTCACTTCAACTCTTGGAGTTGTAGACAACAATTTCTCTTCTCGCATGAAAACATAATGAAATGAAAATTGGGCATGAAGGTTGATAACGTGTAACAGGTTTCTATGGTCCTTATTCACATTTGAGGGAAATCAATAGAAAGGTATATATCCTTTCATTCACATGGGATGATCATCCAAATAATTAACGAAATTTATATGCATGCTTCCATTTAGCTATCACATCAAGTGGTAGTTATGGTGCAATAAAGACAGAGGTGGCAAAAAATCACACTACCAAAGTCTCTTGAGATTTTCAAATTACTAATGTCCATCTGTCACTTTTGCGATTCTAGTGTTACATGCAAGAACATCACACTTCCTACGATGTTAAGTATTCCTACGACAGGGTTCCTTTGGTGCGAAAAAATAAGTGACTTTGCCATCATGTTTCTTCTTGCAACAGAAAAAGAGTATGCGACGCTTTTCCTTTGCGTGTGACTTACTTTCACTCTACGATGGTATTTTCTTTCATAGCAATGGATTTCCTACGGTAAAACACAAATTTTCTTTATTTCTTTATTCTTTCTTTTATTTTATCTTTTCTCTCTTTTCTCTCTCTTTCCTTTCTCTTTTTTTTATGCGACTGATTCATGGCTATCACGATACGGCTTCAATCGACTTCCATTTACCAGTCCTTTGAGAGGTGTTCAATCCAACTTTTGCAATTGGACTGGGCCTCCAATAGTGATCTAAATTACAACATATGGTCCTAACCAATATGTTTTTAACTTACAAGGATTCTTTAAGAATTTGTTTTCATACATAATAACAAGTCCTCTGACCTAAAACTGCTTCTTCTTAATGTGTCAATCATGCCATGCCTTCTGTATTTATTTTTCAACGTTTTGGTGATACCTAATGACGAAACGTTCTTCTTCCCATTACACAAGTTGTGAAAATCTCTCCTTGAAAACATCAACATCTCTCATCTTTGTGATCGCAATGATTCTTAGACTAGACATAATATACTCCATTGGCATCACATGTTCATGTCCATACACCAAAAGAAAATGGAGTGTGGTCTATCAATTTCTTACAAGTCGTGTGATATGCTCATAATAGTGTGAAAACATTCTGATCAAAGTCATCTCTTTGGGAATTACAAATATTTTTCAATGCATTTTCTAGGATCTTATTAAATGATTCGACAACACCATTCGCTTGAGGGTGACATGGCGTTGTCCTTCTGTGATGAATTTGGAATTCCTCTGTGATGTCTTCAATCAACTGGTTGACAAAGTACATACCTTGATCATTTATTAAAATATTTTTCCATCCAAATATTGTCACAACATTTTCAAACAGAAACTTCAAACCATTTGTAGTAGTACAATCTTTTATTGGCGCTACTTCGGTCCATTTTTTTCACAAAGTCGGTCGCAGTGACAATATAGTGTGGACATCTACGATTCCTTGTTGGACTTATAGTGCCCCCAAAATCAATGACCCGTTTATCAAATTCTTGCAATGTTACTTTAGGTACCAATGGAATTTCATCTCATTGTGATGGCTTTCCAATTCTTTAGCAGATATCAGATATGCGACAATAATCCTGGGCATATGCATGCTATTAGATTTTTAACATTAAGATAGCATTATATTAGGATATTTAACTAAGAGAATAACAAGCACAACAATCAAACACAAGAGACAATGAAAATAGTGTTTTTCCTAGGGGAAACCATAAATGGAGAAAACCCGGCAACTTCCTTAGAGATAGAATCAACACCAAAATTAAAACCCCAAAACAATAAGATGATCTACTGACAGCAGTATCCTCTTTCTTCCTAGCCCTAGCAGCTTCTTCTTCCTCATCTATGTGCTACAACTGAGTGTTAGTGAGTGTGTGATAAATAGAGAGACTCACTCTCTATTTATACTAATTCTTGACTTGACAATAACCTACTAGGGCCGACTTCTCTAGGAGAGTCTAATAACCCTAGTTCCATGGAACTATGGGGACTTTAACCCTTGATCAATAGGAGGGTTACCCACCATGACTTGACATGACTTGTTTACATTATAGAACTTTCTGACAGGAACATCAGGGCATGACATGACTCAAGTACATTACAAACAAATCCTGAAATAAACATCGGTGTACAATACATATGATATACAGATGAATACATTCCAAAGTTACAAATACATTAACACTCCCTCTTAAATAGGAAGGTATTCTCTCGACACAATTTATCAGCACAAGTCTTCTTCTCTGCATCATATGGATCATCATCGAGTCCTCGTCATATTCAAGTCATTTTCATCTTCAAGTCATCTTCATCTTCAAGTTATATTCATCTTCAAGTCATATTTGGATCTGGATCATCACTCGATCTAGATCATCATCACTGGATCTGGATCATCACTCGATCTTGATCATCACTAGAACATCATCACTAGATCTGAATTATCACTCGATCTAGATCATCACTGCTGTATCATCATCACTGGATCATCATCATGGGTGCTATCTCATGATTCTTCTCGTCACAGGAAGTTCTATAGGGACAACCCTTTTTCATGTTGATTGTAGGCCTAGCCTCCATGTAGGTCTTATTTAGCACTTATATCTGACACTAAGTCAGAATGGCCCTCCCAACACTTACATCTGACCATGAGAGGAACACATCCAACACCATTTCAGAAAGGAACGCCCAGCACTAACATCTGACCATGCGGGAACACATCCCACAACCCTTTCATAAAGGCTCTGCACTTACATATGACCATGGGGGGAACACATCCTGCAACCATGTCAGAAGGGCTTTGCACTTACATCTGACCATGGGGGGAACACATCCTACAACCATATTAGAAGGGCTCTATACTTACATCTAACCATGGGGGGAACACATCCTGAAACCATGTCAGAAGGGATTTGCACTTACATCCAGCCATGTGGGAACAAATCCTGCAACCTTGGTAGAAAGGCTCTACACTTACATCCATCCATGCAGGAACACATCCTGCAACCTTTCTATAATGGCTCTCAACCACAGGTTGAGGGTTCCTGGTAACTGACTAGGTGCCTCCATTCTCCCAGAGAATGGCATCAGCCCTTATATCTGATTAAGTGGGAACACATCCCTCAATCACATTAGAATGTCCCTACACTTATATCTGATCATGTGGGAACACATCCCTCAATCACAGCAGAATGGCCCTCAGCCCCAGACTGAGTATTCTTGGTAACTGACCAGGTGCCTCCATTCCAAGAATGGCATTTAATGATTATATCTGATCATGTAGGAACCAATCCTACACTGACATTAGAATGGATCAACACTCATATCTGACATGGAAGGAACCAATCCTCTCACCATGACAGAATGGATTAGCCCTTACATCTGACCATGGAAGGAACCAATCCTGTCACCATGTCAGAATGGCTCACGCACTCATCACTTCCCCTTGGAAGGAACCTTTATCTATAGAACACCATGCTTCTCCTTGAATTACTCAAACTTCACTTTGTCTAATGGCTTCGTGAACACATTAGCTATATGTTCGTCCATCGCAACATACTGGAGCTTCATTGCTCCTCTTTGCACCATATCCCTGATATAGTGATACTTGATCTCGATATGCTTCGAATTGTCATGGAACAGCGAGTTCTACGAAAACTTCACACAACACTGGTTGTCACAATATATACAAGTAGCATCTAACTGGAGATCAAATAAATCAGACAGTAGCTTCCTCATCCATACTTCCTCACAACTAGCTGAACAGGCTGCAACATACTCTGCTTCAGCTGTACTCAGTGCCACACAGGATTGCTTCCTGCTAAACCAAGAGACCACACTTGATCCCATACTAAAGCAACACCCTGAAGTGGTCTTCCTATCAATGGCACTGCCTACCCAATCTGAATCAACATAAACCTCTAGGTTAATCTTCTAATTCACCTCATACTTGAGCCCATAATCAACTGTACCCTTTAGGTACCTCATAATATGCTTTGCAGCAATCAAGTGAGCATGTCTCGGATCTGTCAGGAACTGGCTCAAGGTGTTCACAGCAAAGCAAATATCTAGTCTCGTGTTCGTTAGGTATATTAAGGACCCAATCATCTGACAATACATCGTAGCATTAATCGCTTCTAATGAAGCATCACTCTATAGCTTCAGGTTTGATTCCATAGGTGCGGTCATGGCCTTGCAGTCCATCATCCTGAAGATATCATCCTGAATATCTTCAGGATCTCTACTGTATATTCCCTTATCCCAGGGAAATTCCATCTGCATTTTGCCACACCTTTGTGCCTAGAAAATAATGTATCATACCCAAGTCCTTCATCTTGAACTCGGCAGCAACCTTCCTCTTTGTCTCAGAAATCAACCCATCCATACCTGTTACAAACAGATCATCTACATATAGTAGGAGCATCACTGGGTTTCCATCTTCAACCTTGTAGAAAAGGTTGGAATCTTCTTTACTCTTGGTAAAGCCCAAACTGGATAGAAAGCTGTCAATTCTGCCGTACCATGTCCCGGGTGTCTGTTTCAAACCGTACAGGGCTTTCTTCAATATACACACATGATTCTCCCTATCATGTGTCTCAAAACCGAGTGGCTACTCCACATACACTTCCTCTTCCACTACAGCATTTAACAAAAGCAGTCTTGACATCCATCTGGTGTATCTTCCTTTTCATCACTGCAACCAGAGCAGGTACTGATCTGATGAAAGTGTATCTGGCTACAGGCGCAAAAGTTTATTCATAATCTATTCCTTCTTTCTGGGAGAATCCAAGAGCCACAAATATTGCTTTATATTTTTCTATGCTACCATCTACAGCATTCTTGATCTTGTAGATCCATTTGGAAGTTACAACAGACTTCCCTTTTGGTCTTGCGATAATATCCCAAACATCATTCTTCATGACGATTGATACTCTTTGATCATAGCATCCTTCCATTCTTTCCGTTTTGCCGCTTCTTCATAATTGGAAGGTTCTTTATCGATGAAATCACATAATAAGGCTACATAACCAGAGTAGGACCTGGTTCTCTTTCTTTCTCTATGATTCACTTCTAGAGCCCCATATCTTTCCGCACCTTGGATATATTCTCTTACCCAAGCATGTTTCCTCTTATAAGGATTCTTCTCTTGAGGTGGATCTACAGGTTCTTGAGGTTCTTCTATTTTTCAATCTTTTTCTTGATATTCTTCGTTCATGGTTGTGTCATGAATTCTGGGTGCTTCTATTTCTTCAAGCTCTTCAGTAGGTCTCTTTTTGGATTTGTTGTAAACTAAGTCTTTGTCAAATGTTACATCCCTGCTGATATCAATCTTCTTTAATCCTGGAAAGTATATTGTGTAAGCCTTTGAGAATTCAGAGTATCCCACAAATATACCCTTCTTACCTGAAGGATCTAAATTTGTCCTCTTTTCTTTCGAAAAGTGTATTTACACTGGACAACCGAATATTTTGAGACGGCTTACTTCTAGTTTCTTGCTGAAAAAGACTTCTTCAGGTGTCTTGTTCTCGAGTACTTTGTGTGGAGTATGGTTATGTACATACACCGTTGTTTTGGTAACTTCTACCCATCGATGCATGGGAAGATCTTGATCATGAAGCATAGCCCTTGCAGCTTCCATGATCATTCTATTCTTCCTTTCTACAACCCCATTATGTTGTGGATTATATGGAGTAGTTAACTCCCTCTTAATCCCTGAATCTTTGCATAATGCTTTGAATTCATTTGAAGTGAATTCTCCACCATTATCTGATCGAAAGGTCTTGATCTTCTTTTCAATGTGGTTCTCGATCAAGGCTTTGAATTCCTTGAATTTGATGAAAACTTCATCTTTATTCTTCATAAAGTAAATTCATGTCTTCCTAGAAAAGTCATCAATAAAAGAAACATAGTATACATACCCGCTTAATGAACTTGATGAAATTGGACCGCATACATCAAAGTGAATGATTTTCAAGATTCCTTTGGCCCTGCTCTTGCTACTTGGAAATTTCTTCTTTGTGTTCTTTCCTTTCACGCATCCTTTGCAGAATCCATCATTTTTTTCTTGAATTTTTTGAAGACCTTCAACAGCTTTGCTTGGAAGTGGTAGTGCTCTGTAGTGTACATGTGCAAGCCTTCTATGCCAAAGTTCATTTGCATCCACTGTGTCATGGACTAAAGCTTGTTCTGGATGGCCCTTCAATTTTTATAGACTTCCCTCTTGTTCCCAAATCACTACTGCATCATCAAAAGTCTTTCCCTTTGGCCACATGAGAACTTGGCCATCTACAAATGCAACCCTCATGCGTTTTGCATCTAATGCAGATATGGAGAGGAGGTTCTTCTTTAGTCCTGGTACAAAAAATTCATCTTGCATCTTCATAGAATTTCCAGAGTCTAGCTTATAGGAGGATTCCCCACTTCCTTTTATTGGATACTAGTAGTCATCCCCAAGTTTCACCTTGTGAGGTGAGTCATGTCCAGATAGTTTCAAAAAATATTATTTGAATCCCATCATATGTTTGGAAGCACCACTGTCTATAATCAAATCATTGCTTCCATGTGAGATAGTTCCTGTGAGAGCGGAGATCAGCACATATTCTTCATCACTTGAAGAATTAACACTTTCTTGTCTGAATCTCTTTGTGGAAGGTTCATCATCCTCTACAGCATGAGCATGATGTCTTCTCTTATTTCCCTTCTTCTTATGGAATTTAATCTTGTTTCTAGGATAGTCTTTGGAAAAGTGTCCTCTTTCATCACATGTATAGCATCTTAATTTAGATAAATCTTTTCTAGTGTTATCTCTCTAGTGGAAGTTCTTACTTATTGAGTGATGAGATCTTCTTCTACTTTTCTGTCACGTCCCCGACCCTCCGACCGGAAAAGAGGACGCGACCAACACCAATCACTCAACCGGGAAAACAACCCCATGAACATGGACAAGCATAAATAAATGCTGAAATTAAAAGATTAAACAACATGCATAACAGAGTGCATAAAACATTATACAAGATGCATAATTCCTCAATCATTAAGCGGAAGCAAACATATTCATAAACCAGCATTCAGCATGTTCATCATTATTCATTATACAATAGATATAAATTGTAGAGACAAAACAACCAAGATTACTTATCTTTTGGATGGAGAATTCACCTACAACCAGCTATGTCGCTACAACGTTCCACCCAACCATAGGACAGCGTGCTCATCAATCTCTCAGTAACACTGCCACCCCCGAGCTGGGCATGATTCCTCCAAGGATAAGGGTCAATGCAGGCTTACACATAGCCGAGGGACATAATCAGCAAACCAACACCACTAGGTTTACCAGGCCATCAACAGATCGGCCAAGCTAGCACAGTCCAAAGGATAACCACTGCATACCAGCAGCAAAACAACTCTTCACAGCCCTGTGAAGAAGCAAATATGACCAGGGATAATCCCAAACAAACGATGAGCACAGCTCAAGCCCACAAGGAAACACAGAGTTGTTCTTGGCCCTACCATGGCCAAAACAACTCGGCTGTAACCCAAAACCAGGGTACTCCAGCAGCCACAAACACACAATGAATGATAGCAACAATCCACAGTCCCAAAACAGGGAAACTCAGCCAATAGATTGGAAATCAATAGTGGCCCAAAACGAAATTGAGCATCACAACCAACAAAACATGGGTAAGACAACAGCCCCAAAACACAAGCAGTAAGCACGGCTCACAACATGGGAAACGACCGCAAGCAGTCTGTGCGTGAGGGAACTTGCACCAGACAAAAAAACACAGAGGAAAACATACCCGATTCCACTCTGTAGAAAATGTGAATGGCGACTGAAAGGTAGCTCCTCTCCTAGCTGCGTGAGATTTGGCAAAAACACTACTTGTGTGTGAGGAAAATAGCACCGACCTCTACGTGAGGAAGATGAACAGACCATGATGGGGAACGAACAGACCAAGGAGAGAATGCGCTGTGGGGAGAATGGAAGGTCGCGTGAGAGTGGATTGCAAGCAGTCGTGGGTGGATTGGGCGTGTGGGCAAGGGAATGACAGCCCTGCCACCCCACTCCCAAGGAAAATAAATGCCCCAACCACCAGCAGCCATAAATCCTCAACTACTCCCCAAAACAATAAATAGGTTGACAAGGGAAGATGGAAAAACAAAACAAGGTGGCAACACATGGGTTTTCCCCCCATAACCAAGGTTTGACATCCCCCACCCCTTATCCTTTGGAACCATGCCCTTTTCATTCAACATTGCGCTGTCGTAGCTGGTTGTGATTTTAGTTTTAATTGATATGCGTATTTACATGATGCCGAATTATAATGTGCCAAATGGCACGATAAACCATCGGCAACTATCCCCATTGTCGAAACACACACACAACCAAATCGATGGTGGGGTTTTTGCCTTGAGCTCCTAACCACGATCAATTACAATGTATACATCATGCAAACGGGGTCAAAACTGGGGACATTACATTCCCCTCCCCCTTGGAGTAACACCGTCCTCGGTGTTCCATTACATATATATACAATACATATATAATTGCACATCAAAATTTGAAAATTGCAGATCCGTCCCACGTTCAATCATTTATGTTGAACGTTCAAGACCAAGCCCCTCGGCTTCCATGGAATTCTCCTGCTGGTTCTCAGTTTCCAGCTGATCCCAAAGTCTAGGAACTTTGTGGCTATTGCCCTCATCATGTTCCCTCATCGGACAGTCTCGGCATAAATAATGTCCTCTGCATCTCAAGCATTTCACTGGCTGCTTCATCTTTACCTGCTCAATTTCCTTTGAGTCTTTATGCTTGGACCGTTTCCTATCGGTCGCTTGGACAATTGTCATGTTGCTAATCCACCTTCCTTTCCTTTGCCGATTACTCCCAGAAGGATTTTCACCTCCCTTTGCAAACCAATAGAGTCTTGCAAAATCTGGTGGTTCATCTCATTCTTCCTTCTCTATATCTTGAGCATCTCCCCAATATTCTCTTGGCTCTTGGTAATCATTTGAAGGAGACTTACAGCTAAGTCCAACAACTTTTGATTTGCTGACATATTCAATGTGCACCACCTGGTTTCACTTTTCTAACCTGTGAAATGCACCATTGAAATTTTATCAGACCAAGCATAATATAGACATTAAAATCAGTCAGTTAATTACCCAATTGGCATGATAGTCCAAGCCTCATCAAGGAGACTTTCATGTTTTTCATGCCTTCCCAACAGGCACACGAGCTCATTCATGTCCATTCTTGGGCAAGGAATTAACCATTCCAGCATTTGCAATTTACTTTAAGCAAATACACACATTTCATTTCAATCATACATGCATTAAACAATCCTTTGTTTTCACAATGCATAAATGTATATGTATATATATAATCAAAAGGAAAGAGAGAGCAGTAAGAGTTTTTCCCCTCTTTATTTTGTTCCATCTTGGAACCCACATCATCACTGTGGCTTTTCATGCTCTCAACCTCTTTCACTTCACTATGAATGCTGGACCAATCCTTCTTGGTCATGACACTTAGTGTCTTTGGTCTATTCCAGACCTCTAAACCATGGAGTCTCTCCACATGGTTTGTCTTGGCTGCTAGGACTCCCCCGTCTTACTAGCACCTTTTTCATTACTACTCATTTCGAGCTTTCCAGGACAGTCACATGTCCATATGCACCCCTAGGATGCTCTCATTGTCCTCGCTCCCAGCGATACCTATATCCAAACATTGAATGAATTCACATGTTTATTTTATTCTCATTGGTTTTATCTCTAAAACAAGAGCTTAAAACATCCTAACCAAATCATATACACATGTATATTCATAAGCAAAATAATCCAATACTTATCTGTATTGTGCGTTTCCTCGTTCGTCCACAGGATCCTGCTTCGCCTTGCAAGCCTTGGGCTCACCTATGGACTTAGATGTTAGGTCAGCATGCTAGCTGCTCTACAACATCAAATAATTAACGTCCAGCCAGTACATTCTCATGTCGATTGGGCTTGGAACTTTATCATGACCATTTCTAGGTCTAGGATCTACTATGGATACCCAGGCATATAACAGCCCAACATACACTTATACCAACATACACTTATATCAACAATAACCCTTACTCTGCAACCCCTCACAACAACCATTTACCATTTTACCTTTTACCTTTAGCTTGTCAACACAAGAAACACAAGCAATAAAAGCAAACTCATCAGCATTTTTGCTCTAATACTGTAATCACATTTCTCATCATTCACTATCAAGTATTGAGACACTAGGAGTGTGTCCACTCCCTAGGGTGTAATCAATATTGATAATCCTTTCATGAATCAACATCAGAAAAGTGTGCACCCATTCCCGGTGTGTTCCATGCAAGCCCTATTCATACTCAAGTGATCGGTCATCATGGAAATAAAATCAAACATGTTTTGCATACAAAATTTAATAATTAAACATGCATATTCATAGCAAGGGTCACAGAACACTTATCCATTTGCCGTCACAGTATGCCTTTGTTAAGGAGGAATGGAGGCTCCTTCCCTGAGTTAACAATCCCTCAGTTTTCCATCCCAAATCCTTTTTACATTTCATATTCACACATGTCTTACCGACATAATTTATACCATCTCACTCATGTTACTACCGAACATGCAGTGCAGATGAGACATTTCCAAAATGTCCAATGGCGTTTCACCCGAAACCCATTTCCAAGGGAAAACCTTCCCATGAAGTTTGGCTCTTGCAGGTCATCACACATAATCTTCCTGCAGTGTGTATCCCTGACACATTCATCAAATAGACAAACAGTCAATCATTACCTAATACCACAATCCAAATTGATAGTTCCATAACCAAGCAATGACATTAGCAATCAAATTCAATAAGAATTTGCAATTCTGTCTACTACAGAAATTGACTTGTTTAATTGTGGGTTTCTTGTAAGAAGCACTACTATGCCCATTACAATTTTATGCTTACTATCATAACATGAATACCCACTTACCACGCGTCCCTCCTGACACAATATTACACAAGCCAACATTGATTAGTAGTCATCAGCAATTCCTTTAAATTTGAAATTCACAATTCAAATTTAACAATCCAACTATTATGCACATCAACTATTTTCACAACCATGAGACTTTTCTCATAAAGTTTGGCTCTTTTTACATGGTAGATTCTGGCATTGTTCAGGGTCTTACCTCTCACTGCCATGCTCGAAATAATCTACCTGAAACCTGAGCTTCAATCAACCAAACACAATCTTATGCAAGCCAATAGTGGCTAGTGGTTTTCAACAATTCCTCAAATCCGAAATTCACAATTCGAATTTCAACAACCTATTATGCATACCAACTATTTTTACAACCATGAGACTCTTCTCATAAATGGTAGATTATGGCATTGGTCAGGGTCTTACCTCTCAATGCCATGCTCGAAATAATCTACCTGAAACATAAGCTTCAACATCCAAACACAAACTTATGCAAGCCAGTAGTGACTAGTAGTTGTCAGCAATTCCTTTAAATTCAAAATTCACAATTCAAATTTAATAAGCTCTTTCACATGGTAGATTCTGGCATTGGTCAGGGTCTTACCTCTCACTACCATGCTCGAAATAATCTACCTGAAACTTGAGCTTCAATCAACCAAACACTTGGTAAGTCTGGATGCATATAACCTTTTTCATTGCTACAACCATTATTGAAGCATTTTCAGAATTTATAAAATTCGAATTCTTCCAGCGGTTAGTCACATCAACATTGCCAAAACTCATTTACTTCATGCAATCATCATTATACTAACATTGCAAGGTATAGTCATATCATTGATGCAATTAAATGAAATGTTTAGATACTCCTTACTTCATAGGCGTATCATTCATACCACCTTGCTCTTCAATAGAGCATTTCTGGAAGCCAACTGATCATGACTATCCTGCATTCATAACAACCTCTGAAATGATTCCTGAATTATCATCAATTCACCATTTCAGTCATTAGTTAGTCCGCATATCACATGCATTCATCTCAATGCATTCATGCAATACATCACAACATTGCACCTACACTTATGCAATCAGTCATGCACACCCTTCATAGGCATACATCCATTGCATAACTACAAGGTTCATAAAATCTTTCCAATGCCCATCCATCCATGCTATCTTGCATTCAATATACCGTGCATGGCCTAACCATGACTAATTCATATAGGATTCATTATTATAATCAATATTATCAACATATATAGGCATGACACCTTTTTATATTCCAACATCCACATGGTATGAGGTCTCTTACCTTTACCACTCCATGGAATTTGTCATAAGCAAGCTCTTACCTGCATGGGTCTCACTTACACCCTTGACATGACCAATTTGGTTGGTCCTTTGCAGGAGTTTGTAGAATTTTCTCAACAACGTTTGTCCTGGACTTGTTGCTTTACCCCTTCTCCATAGGGTTGCTGGTCTCATTCATCAGCATCAGCAACATATTCAGCTAGGTCCATGTCATCATTGGTTTTCCCACTAATGCCAACATCAAAGCAATGGTCATCATTAGTGGTTCATTATATATAATTTCCAATATTATTACCAACATGCAATATCCTATGCATGCAATACATATCCTCATGCATTTCAAGCATAAACTTAGGAAATGTAGTTATAATCAGTAAGACAGGGTTTTAAGAAAAACTTCCCTTTTCAAGTCTTTCATCCTGGCATGGAACTACTCTTCCACACAGCAGCTGATTGACTTCATAGTCCTTGCTACCCCTGGGCATGCAACTATCCAGATTTTTCCATTTGATAACAGTAGCCATCATCAGCACTTTGCTGCTTCATGCTCAGATTCTGGTCACGTATCCTTGTTCCCCACTGGATAAGCTTTCCAACGCCTATCCACATGCTTGATTCTGACCTCGAATGTGGAAACCACACCACTTCTAAGAATGAATACTTTCACCCGTTTTAGGAAAAACACACAACTGTATTCGGGTCTGGAATGTTAACTTCAGCCATTTGTAGGAGCAAGTCTAGGAAGATTCAGGAAAACCTTTCTATTGGGTGAATTCAGTGCATACAATGAGGAACACTCATTAACTTGCGGATCTCATTTCTGATGCACCATCCATATTTTATGAATTATGTGTTCTACTAAATTGCCCAAAACATAGAATCTTCTTTTCACAAGGACGACTGTCTCTAGGGATGAAGGGGGTCAAGGGGGCTTTCCCCCTTGTGGCTTCCCTGTGCCACTGTAGGGTAGGTCGAGGACAGCGCCCTTGTTTTTTTTTTTGTAAATCCTTGGTTTTCGCGCAATCTGGCGCATTAGATCCTTGCCACTTTCTCAATTTTCAGCCCTGAAAATCCACTGAAAAACCACTGAAAATTCCTCCGAAAAACAACTGAATTTCCTTTGTTCAATCAGGTCTCTTCCCCAATTATTCTTCCGTAGAATTGGCTCTCAAACCATTTTCTCTTCCGCAGAATCGGCTCTCAGAACCATTTCTCTTCCGCAGAATTGGCTCTCGGAACCATTTTCTCTTCCACAGAATCGGGTCTCGGAACCATTTTATCTTCCACAGAATCGGCTCTCGGAACGCTTTCTCCTTCTGATCGGTGTCGGCAACCTTTCTGATCGGAAGCCTTAATGATTTTGCTTCCACAACGGCGGCTCGCGAAACGCTTTCTCTTCCGATTGGCCACTCCTTAAAGAAATTTTTTAACTTCGGGCGTCGGCGGTCTTTTGGATCGGAAGACTTAATGCTTTCGCTTCCGCAATGGCGGGTCGAGAAAACGCTTTTCCTTCCGATCGGCAGCTATTTACTTGGAATAATTTTCAAACCTTCTACGGTGTCGGTGGTCTTTCTCATCGGTTGGCTAATGACTTTGGCTTCCGCAATGGCGGAATGCCAAACCACTATTTCTTCCAACGTTTCCTTCCAACGGCTTCTCCGTCGGGCAGGCTTTCGCCTAAATCCTCCGCAACGGCGTATGCTTGACCCACTAAGTACTTCTGTGTCGGCGATCGGATGACTTTCCTGTCGGGTGCGCTTCCTCTAACTCTTCCGCAACGGCGGCAATCGTTCCCCCTTTTTCCGCCAACGATTTCTTCACTTAGACAAATTTTTCAAAATTTGTCTTTCTTCTTTCTGCTGAATATATCACCTGTCGCCGGTCAGACCACTTTCCCGTCAGACGCTTAGTTGCTTCTTCATCCACAACGGCAGACGCAGAACCCTTTCTTCTTCTAGAGGCAGTCTTTCTCGCTGGAAGACTTGGTGCTTTTACATCCGCAATGGCGGACGTCAATCCACTATATTCTTCCAATGGACACCGGACACTTAGAAAATTTCCAAAATTTTCCCTCCGACTGTGCTCCGTCGGGCGTGCTTCTGCTTAGCCTTTCGCAACGGCGGAAGTCAATCCCACTAAGTGTTCTGCCGACTGTTCAACACTTCGGTGAACTTCCTTCCAATTTTTTTTCCGCCGGTATACTTCCGCCTAACTCTTCCGCTACGGCGGAAGTCCATTTCACTAACCCTTCCGCCACAGCGGAATTCTTTTCCGCTAATTGTTTCGACTGCTCCACCAGTTAGACCATTTTTGAAGTTTGCTGTGGTTCTGTTGAACATAGAAGGTAATTCCACCTTTTGTCACCACATCCTTCCTGGCCCATAGAGGCCCATTGTTGCAACCTTGAGCTCTGATACCACTCTGTCACGTCCCCGACCCTCTGACCGGCGAAGAGGACGCGACCAACACCAATCACTCAACCGGGAAAACAGCCCCATGAACATGGACAAGCATAAATCAATGCTGAAATTAAAATCTTAAACAACATGCATAACAAAGTGCATAAAACATCATACAAGATGCATAATTCCTCAATCATTCAGCGGAAGCAAACATATTCATAAACCAGCATTTAGCATGTTCATCATAATTCATTATATAATAGATATAAATTGCAGAGACAAAAAAACCAAGATTACTTATCTTTTGGATGGAGAATTCACCCGCAACCAGCTACGTCGCTGCAACGTTCCACCCAACCATAGGCCAGCGTGCTCATCAATCTCTCAGCAACACTGCCACCCCCGAGCTGGGCATGATTCCTCCAAGGATAAGGGTTAATGCAGGCTTACACATAACTGAGGGAAATAATCAGCAAACCAACACCACTGGGTTTATCAGGCCATCAACAGAGCGGCCAAGCCAGCACAGTCCAAAGGACAACCACTACATACCAGCAGCAAAAAAACCCTTCACAGCCCTGTGAAGAAGCAAAGACGACCAAGGATAATCCCAAACAAATGATGAGCACAACTCAAGCCCACAAGGAAACACAGAGTTGTTCTTGGCCCTACCGTGGCCAAAACAACTCGGCTACAACCCAAAACCAGGGTACTCCAGCAACCACAAACACACAATGAATGATAGAAACAATCCACAGTCCCAAAATAGGGAAACTCAGCCAACATATTGGAAATCAACAGTGGCCCAAAACGAAATTGAGCACCACAACCAACAAAACGTGGGGAAGACAACAGCCCCAAAACACAAGCAGTGAGCATGGCTCACAACATGGGAAAACGACCCCAAACAGTCTGTGCGTGAGGGAACTTGCACCAGACCACAAAACACAGAGGAAAACATACCCGATTCCACTCTGTAGAAAACGTGAATGGCCACTGAAAGGCAGCTCCTCTCCTAGCTGCGTGAGATCCGAGAGAACCACTACCTGTGCATGAGGAAAATAGCACCGACCTCTGCGTGAGGAAGATGAACAGACCATGATGGGGAACGAACAGATCGAGGAGAGAATGCGCCGTGGGGAGAATGGAAGGTCGCATGAGAGTGGAGTGCAAGCATTCGTGGGTGGAGTGGGTGTGTGGGAAAGGGACTGACAGCCCTGCCACCCCACTCCCAAGGACAATAACTACCCCAACCTCCAGCAGCCATGACTCTTCAACTACTCCCCAAAACAATAAAAAGGTTGACAAGGGAACATGGAAAAACAAAACAAGGTGGCAACACATGGGTTTTCCCCCCATAACCAAGGTTTGACATCCCCCACCGCTTATCCTTTGGAACCATGCCCTTTTCATTCAACGTTGCGCTATCATAGCTGGTTGTGGTTTTAGTTTTAATTGATGTGCATATTTACATGATGCCGAATTATAATGTGCCAAATGGCACGATAAACCATCGGCAACTATCCCCATTGCCGAAACACACACACAACCAAATCGATGGTGGGGCTTTTGCCTTGAACTCCTCACCACGATTAATTACAATGTATACATCATGCAAATGGGGTCAAAACCGGGGAAATTACATTTTCTTGGAGTGAACTGTGAGAGCTTGATCTTCACTTCCCATCTTTTCTTCTCTAGCTGCTATCTGATATTCTTTTTGAGAGCATTCTTCCCATAGTCTTCTAAACTTGACTAACTTCTTTCTTGCACAGATTCCTTGAATAAAAGAGTCCCATGATTTAGGGAGACCATTCAAGGTGGTCATTACAATCTCTGCATTCTCCACTTATTCATCTACTGCTTCCAGCTGTTCCTTGATCTGAGAGACCCTTGTAAATTAGGACTGAATGGTCTCTGCATTCTGGATCTTTACATTCTTCAGTTGGTTTCTCATAGTCATATTTCGGCTTATGTTCTTCCCTTCAAACAACTTGGTTAGGGAATCAATCATAGATTTTGGTGTCTTTAGGGAGGACACCTATGGTATGAGGTGATCCTTGATTTAATTAGCAATAATCCTCTTTTCCATAACAACTTCTTCTTTTGTAAGGCCTTAGCCTCGTCTCCCTCTAGAACTGGAACCTCCTCATTGATATAGGAGTCCAAATCATTTTCTTCCAGGACCAGGGAGATCCTATACTTCTAGGCTCAGAAGTTATCAACTCCCTCAAGCTTTTCATCAAGATTGGTATGATAAGACATATTAAATGAGAACCTCAAATGGAAGTATAAATTTTTTACATCTTACCAGGTCAAGATGTCGGATCTAGATTTGGAGCTGAATTTCTGCAGTACTGGTTCAGGAGCATATTAGGGTTTAACTTTTCCGAAGTTCTGTCCAACCAAATTATTTGATCTTGATCTATAAACTTCGATTTTGAGGAGGAGATCAATCTAGGCCAGGCCTCACTGAAAAATTCCACTTCTATGGAAAGCCCTATTTTTCGGCAGCAGTGTCGGGTCCAAAACTGAAAAAGATCATAATTGGATTCTGCTTCAACAGAAAGATGCACCCTAGGGAGGAGAGTTAGTCCAACCTTATTTTGCTGAAAATCTGTGGAGAGAGATCCACAAAGTAGGAAGCCCTAGTTCCCACAGCTGCACAGTGTCTTTTTCTCAGGTTAGCTCTGATACCATGTTATATTTTTAACATTAAGCTAGCATTATATTCGGATCTTTAACTGAGAGAATAACAAGCACAACAATCGAACACAAGAGACAATGAACACAGTGTTTTTCTTCGGGGAAACCATAAATGGAGAAAACCTCGCAACTTCCTCAGAGATAGAATCATCACCAAAATTAAAACCCCAAAATAGTAAGATGATATCCTGATAGCAGCAACCTCTTTCTTCCTATCCCTGGTAGCTTCTTCTTCCTCAGCTATGCGCTACAACCAAATGTGAGTGAGTGTGTGATAAATAGAGAGACTCACTCTCTATTTATACTAATTCCCAACTTGACAATAACCTACTAGGGATGACTTCTCTAGGAGAGTCTAATAACCCTAGCTCCCCGAAACTGCGGGGACATTAACCCTTGATCAATAGGAGGGTTACCCACCATGACTTGACATGACTTGCTTACATTATAGAACCTCTCGACAGGAACATTGGGACATGACATGACTCAAGTACATTACATACACATCGCCAAATAAACATCGAGGTACAATACATAAGATATACGGATGAATACATTCCGAAGTTACAAATACATTAACACATAGATGGTGGGCCATCATAATCCTGCTTGCAAAATATTACGAACAATAGCTTTTCCAGTGTAATGGACTCCTGTGGCACAAGTATGTGCTTCATTTAAGATCAATGTTTGATCGTGTTCTAATATGCAATGACTGAGATAGTCATTAGGACCCATATTACATAATCGTGCAATGATCAACTAGAAGTATGCATCTCACACAACCAACTGTTTCTTTTGCGCAGTGGTGAATTCAGCTGGTGAATAACCCATACTAAAAAATTGTATGATATATCTATATTTATAATCAAACATTGTTATCACAAACAGTTGATCATAAGGATGACCATCGTCCAGGTTACCAGGCTCTTTACCACTTTTGATCCATGAAATATGGTATGGTACCAAGTTCAACTGACCAAATTTAAAAATTACTTCAAAATCAAATTCATGGAAGAGGAGAATCCACTGATAGATCTCACCCCCCCCCCCCCCCCCCCCCAACAACACTAGCATATTCACCAAGTATTCCAATGTTGAATGATCTGTGTACATCTTGAAATGTCCACCAAGCAAATATTGTTTGAACTTTTGTAGAGCATATACCATTCCTAAACCTTCTCTCTCTATCGTAGTATAGTTATTTTCTATATTTGATAACTTCATGCTAGTGAAAGCAATAGGTGGATCAATTTCTCCTTCAGCAGGTTGCATTAGTATGACATCGAGCATGAAAAATGACACATCAACATGAACATGAAACCTTGTTTTCCAGTCTGGAAATATAAGTATGGATGTTGTAGTCATCTTGTTCTTCAACGTGTCCATACACTCTTGGAAGATCTCTATTCAGTGGAACTTAGCTCTCGACTTCTTAACTATATTATGTGGTGGTAGGTCGAGAATGATCATGATTTTTGTCAGGTCGACCAAAATTGCATCACGATAGACCACATGGACCAACATAACTCAAACGAGGCACAAAAGATACATTAATACTCACAACAGTGTTCCAACATCATCCTAAGGCTCTCAATGTGATATTTAATGAGCCCAAACACTATCCAATCATCGAAGTAGTCTTCACGAAATTTCTGGATGAAATATTTAAAGGAAACAACTACTATTCTGGAAAAAATAGCAGGACAATTCTTGAGTCCAAAGGGCATTACTGTGTACTGGAACACCCTAACTCCATCGCAAAGGTAGTATTGTGTCAGTATTCCTTTGTGATTTTGATCGAATGTTAACAAAAAAACCCATCAGTGATTAAGTACATTTCTTGGCCCCGACACTCTCCAGTACTTCATCTGTAAAGTGAGTTGGAAACAGGTCATGTAAGAAAGCATCATTTAGTTTTCTCAAGTCGACAAAATTATTACTTCACCTGAGGTATTTTTGTCCTATACCACTATTGGACTAATCCATTATAATTATTTGACATGTTCTATCACACCTACATCTAACATTTGGTCCAACTCATTCTTGACCTTTTCTTTATATCATGGATTCAATCTGTATTGCTGCTACTTGACTGGTTTTGCGTTGTTCCTCAAAGGTATATCTTCATTTCTCCCATATCTCCAATGATGCTCTTCATCACTGAAAATTTTGTAGGGAACATATCTTGAAACTCATGTAATAAATCAGTGATATTTCTTATAGTCTCGTCATCCCATTAGTCTCCAATATTGGTGAACTTTGGATTTTCTAGTGAGCCAATATTAACTTTCTTACTTTAGTGGACACGGGAATTGGTCGCTAGAAATAACAAGTCCCTCCACTATATGCATACCTTTATATTCAGGTATGTTTATGTCGAGCGAGTCATCATCATCTAGTTATCGCGTCACATTGTAGAATTCCATCCAAAGGTGGATTTTCATGGTGCATTGATTTAAGTTTGTCATCGCAACAAGGATATCTTAGAATATCTTTGCTTTCATCACTTGCAATGCAGCATCAATCGAAGGATGTCCATATGCGATATCAAATGTATGTGTGAAGCTAGTACCTGAATCCTCCAATTTAATAGTTCCTCTTCACAACTCAACTGATGTATACTAGGTCCTTTGTAACATACCCAGTGTATGTATAAAGTGATGAAGCCATTCCTGTTGTAGACATGCCTCCCATGTCACACAACAATACTCAATATGTTCAATAGGATCGGTCAATCATGTATACTTATGACCACTCTAAATGATCTATTCTCCAAATCTCATCTCCAGTAGTATTCTACATTGCGGCCATTCAAATATAGATTGTTTATGTGCACCCCACCTTCTAGTAGGCGTAGCTTTAAACTCAAAGTACAAGGAGGAAAATCACTGTGATTCTTTAACCTTAGCTTCAAACTCTATTAGAAAAGACACAAGGTTAGGTAAGCCTTCGTATGTAGGTAGGTCTCTTGCCTCAACCCCTACCCATCATATAGACCTTGTGGTTCTTGCACATTTCCTCATAGATACTTCATGCATCTGATTTTTCTAGTTCTCCAATGCTTCACCAGAATCAGATGTATAGGAGCTAATCCAACAACTAAGCTTTCGATTATCCATTAGATTTACACAGTCAACTCTTTGTTATATCCCAAAATAGAACTTATCTATCCATGAAGACATTTACACGTTTGGTCGCATGATGACATTCCATGACGACACTTTATGAAAAGTGTTTCCAGTCACTCAAAGGAAACCTGTGGATGGAAGGTCCATATATGGAGTTCTCTAAATTTGTTTAACCTATTTTCTAAACAATTGGAAAGGTATCAGACTAAGGAACAACTTTGGAGTAGACACTAACTCCTGAAAATATTTGGAAAGACCCCCCAAAAATCATCTTTTGACCCATTCTCGAATTTTCAAGGGGAAACCCACGAATTTCAACTTTGTATACATGATTTGTCAGTGGGAAACCTGCATACATGTGACTTGTTAGAAGAAAAGCCACAAATATTCTTGTAAGTGGTGAAAAAATATAAAATTCTTGAAATTTGGGCGGTTTGGGTAATTTTGGAACTACTCCTTCAGTTGTAACTTATCCATCCTTGACCCTAACTCTGGATAATACTATATAAGAGAGGGAGAGGGGTACATGAAGGAGGACTTATCCTTTTTCATTGTTATGTTGGTGAAATTGGGATTCTCATCCCCCATACCTTTTTCTGTAACTATCATCTCCCTTTGTTGTAGAGCTTGGAGGTTGAGATTCTTGCAGGAGAGAAGCATGAGATAGAGATCAAAGGTTTCATGAGGTGCCTTGCATGAGGAGAAGTTATATCTTGTACTTATTCCATGGATCAATAAAGATTCAATTTTATTCCCTTTCCAAATAATTATATGATAGATGTTGCATATCTGTTTATGATCACATGTTAATGTTTATTAGACTAGGGCTTCATTATATCTTGGTTATCATTGTCTTATATGTGGTCAAATTGGTTTGAGAAAAGCTTGAATTTTTTTTCTAGATACTTAGTATTTTCTTCTAGTGGTGTGCTCTCTGTCCTATTGGTTGCTAGTCGAACTCAGACTTGTCATTCTTTTTAAGTCAGAAAATATGGCTAGTACCTTTACAATCATCAACCAAGAGACCCCTATGCAAGGGGATTATTTTTATTTTCCTTTTACTGGGAGTGATAATGTTCCCTTGATGTCCATGATAATGTTCCTTGGGAATGAGATTCACCCTTGTGCTATTGGTTTGGTTGGTTTCCACTCCAACTGTCTTGATTGCTCCTGATGCTTCTCAAGCAAGCACCTTATATCAAGAGAATCAAAATAATGTCTCTCCTTCAGCTATGGAAACCTCTCCTCCTCCTTCTACCTCATGTGGTGAAAGTTTCGATACTAGTAACCTATAGTATAAAAGGAATAGAAAGAGGAAGAATAGGAAGAAGACACAAGCAAGGGGAAATGCACCCAACCTATGGAATTCGTGCTAGGGGAACTCACTCAACCTTTTCAAGTCATGCTGAACTTTACCACCCAACCTATAGAAGTCATGTTGGGGGGAAACAACTAGCATTTTCAAGTCATGTTGGACCCAACTACCCATCCTTTGGAGGTCATGTTGGGAGCACTCACTCAACCTATGTAAGTCATGTTTACCTTTACCACCCATGCTTCTCAAGAAAGCACCTTATATCAATAGAATCAAAACAATGTCTCTCCTTCAGCTGTAGAAAACTCTCCTCCTCCTTCTACCTCATGCGATGAAAGTTAAGATACTAGTAACCTATAGTATAAAAGGAATAGAAGGAGGAAGAATAGGAAGAAGACATGAAATAAAGGGGGGATGCACCTAGCCTATGGAATTCATGCTAGGGGAACTCACTCAACCTTTGGAAGTCATGCTGAACTTTATCACCCAACCTCTAGAAGTCATGCTGGGTGAAAACAACAAGCCTATGCAAGTCATGTTGGACCCAACTACCCAGCCTCTAGAGGTCATGCTAGGGTTGGTCACTCAACCTCTGCAAGTCATGTTGACCTTTACCACCCAGCCTATGGAATTCATGTTGGGGGGAAATAACCAACCTATGCAAATGATGTTGGAACTAACCACACAGCCTATGGAATTCATGTTGGGGGAACTTACTCAACCTATACAAGTCATGTTGACCTTTACCACCTAGCCTCTATAAGTCACGCTGGGAAAAAAAACCATCCTATGCATGTCATGTTGGACATAGCCACCCATCCTCTGGAGGTCATGCTGGGGGGAACTCACTCAACCTCTACAAGTCATGTTGAACTTTACCACCCACCCTCTGGAAGTCATGCTGGGGGAAACAACAAGCCTCTACAAGTCATGTTGGACCCAACAACCTAGCCCGTGGAAGTGATGATGGGGGAACATAATCAACATCTGCAAGTCATGTTCACCCTAACCACCCAGCCTATGGAAGTCATGCAAGGGAAACCACCCAACCACTGAAGGTCATTTCTAGGGAAAATAGTCATCCAATTCAAGTCATGTTGAAACCATTAAGAAAACCAATCGTTGAAAACACAATCCTAAGTTCCATTGTAATATTTGTGAGGGAGGCCACCTTACTCATCAATTCCCTGCTATTGCGGAGGTACAAATATTTTGGTCTGAGTCTAAAGGATATCCTGATCCTAAACAAATTTTGATTTCCCAACAACCTATTCAATGCGATATTTGGTCAATCCTACTATTCCTATGGAGAGTGATTAGCATCAAGTGGTTGAACCAAGTCAGTCTTTGGTCAATCCCACTCTTCCTTCAAAGAGTGATATGCATGAAGGGGTTGAAACAAGTCAGTATTTGGTCAATCCCAATATTCCTTTGGAGATTTATATGCCTCAAGTGGTTGAAACACATGAGTCTTTGGTCAATACCACTCTTCCTTCAAAGAGTGATCTACATCAAGTGGTTGGATCGACGCAATCTTCAATCAATCCCACTCTTACTTTGGAGAGTGAGTTATCTGCTAGTCATGTTTTCTTCACATCTAGCTCAAAAATTTATGAACAAGGGGGGAACTGAATTTGCTTCCAATGAGCCTCGACCAAGCCCTTAGATTAATTCCTTTGATTGGGATAACCTAGCCGAGACACCCCTTCCTTCGGCTGCACCTTTTCATATAAAGGTCCAAGTTGAGAACTACATTATTTCTCATTGTGTTGCAGATGAGGAGCATCTATTAATATTTTATCTGTTTGTGCTTAGAGAGGCTTGGAATCCACCAGCCTCATGTCGATTGATAATCAGTTACTAGCTTTCAATACAATAAGTATTCAGAATTTGGGTGGAAAGAATTTCTTAGTTTATTTTATGGTTATAGAGGACCCCTTGGACTTTAATATGCTCCTTAGGTGTGATTATGTGTATTCTATGAAATTTGTGGTGTCTACTCTCTTTCGTGTGATGTAATTTTTGTTAAAATATTTTAACTTCGGAAGATATTCCAGATGTATAGTTCGTATTCCTCTTTCAGGAGATGAGTTTGGTCTTGTTAGTGTCGTTGAAAGAATTAATGTAAACCTCTAAATGTAAGTCATGTCAATAACACCCAAATGTCAATATAATAAATGTTATTTTTGGTGCTCAGTGGACAAGTGGCCTGAGTCAGTTAGAGAAGTTGACCTTGTTAGGATAGAGATCAAGTCAACTAAATAATATAAATAGGTAGGCACTCCCTTCATTGATACTCACTCACTCACGTTGCCTTAACAAGAGAGATAAATATTAGTGCGCCAGACATAAGAGAGAAGCAATTGTCTCAGTTTTACACTACATTGGTTGAGTTCTATACTGAGGAATTTTTGCAGGTTTTTCTCCCTTGTGCTTTCCTCGAGGAAAATATGTGTGTTATTGTGTTATTTTGTTTGTTGTTATTTTAGTGCTCTACTAGTGATTAATTATTTTAAAATATCATCTAAGCAATTTAACAAAATTCAACATGGTATAAGAGCCACCCAGAAAGGAAGCACTACACAGATAGGGTTTTATTGTTACAAACATATACCTCGACAACTAAACTAGAAAATAGGGATCTCTCAACTTCCCTCTGAAGAGCGCATCTTTCTGTGGAGACAAAATTGAATTCCAAGAATTTTCAATTTTGGAACAGTTACTGTTGCCGGGACAAACTAGGGTTTCATTTATCCGGAGAGTTCATCATCAATATCAGAAAAAGGAAGATACAATCCACCTCACCTCAGGGAGGTGCATCGTTTCCACTATTTAGCTCCATTTTTTATCCCAACTACAAAATTAGGGTTTCTCCTACAAAACCTTGGGACATCCAGAAGGAGGTTAGTCAAGAGCTCCCTTTTTCAAGTAAGTATCTTTCCTCATTCCATTTGAGGTTCTTAGCCTTCTAAATATGAAAAAAAATACCAAGCTAGATGAAAACCTTGAAGCTAGAGATGAAAATTTTAGAGCATTGAAGGATATGATCATGCTCATCCTCCAAGAGAATGATCTAGATAAGTTTGTGAAAGAGGAAGTGAAAGAACCATAAGAAGATGAAGCCAAGTCCAATCATAAGAAGGATATGATAATAACAAAAAGGATCATAGCCAACTCCATTAAATAACTTGATTCATCAAGTATCCTCAAGGGAGACTCCAAAATAAATGTTTGATTCCCTATCAAGTCTATTTGATGTGAGAAACATTAATAGGAAAATGACCCTGAGGAATCAACTCAAAAGTGTAAGTGCTCAAAATTCGGAGCCTATGCAATATTAATTTACAAGAGTATCTCAAATCAAGGATCAAATAGAATCCATTTATGATATGGTTCAATAAGAAGATATTGTAAGCACAACCTTAAATGGCCTCCCAAGATATTGGGAAGCCTTTATCCGAGGAATTTGGTCAAGAAGGAAACTAACCAAATTATGGAAGTTATGGGAAGAATGTGTTCAAGAACAAGAAAGGATAGAATCCAAAGAAGAAAATCTAAATGAAAATGAGGATCAAGCCTTGATTTCCCACACCAGATTAAAAAGGAAGATTCATGACCATCCTCTTAAGACCAGGTTTTAAAAGACCCAAGAGAGACTTCTCAAATTTTGAGTGTTTCACTTGCCACAAGTTGGGACAAATTGCCATCAATTGTCCAATGAAAGCATAAATGATAAAAGAAAATGAGAAGGTTTCAAGCCCATGCTGCTGAAGATAGTGATCAAGAAGTTGAAGAGAAAGCAAATAACGATGAAGACTCCAGTGAAGAATATGTTTTAATCTATGCTCTAACAGGATCAGTCTCACCAAGAAATGACACATGGTTAGTTGATAGTGATGCATCCAAGTAAAATATTGGTTACAAGGAATCACTCTAATGCCTTAAACAAAAGGAATTTCCACACAAAGTGATGCTTCGAGATGATTTAATATATCCCATTAAAGGAATTGGATAAGCATCCTATAAATTGGATTATGGAAAACATATGAAAATGAAAAATGTCTTGTATGTCCTAGGACTAGGGAAGAACCTTCTTTCCATTACAACCTTAGATAATAAAGGCTTCATATTTTCCTTTGTAGATAGAAAATTCCTGATGTGGACAAAAGGTAAAGCCATAGATGATGCAGTGGAGATTGGAGTTGAAGAAGGAGGAATCTACAAATTGAAGGGATATACAGATTCAACATTAACAACTAGTACCATTAACCCATGTGATCTATGGAATAGAAGGATTACTCATGTTCACTACAAATCCCTTCCAATTCTAAGCAAGGTTGTGACCGGTTGACTAGAAATTTAGATAGAGCATGAAGGAGTGTGCAAAGGATGTGCACAAGAGAGGAATATTAAGAATCCTTTTCTAAAAAGTGATAGTAAGGAAAAATGGATCTTAGATATTATTCACTCAGATATCTGCGAGCCAATGAAAACCACATCATTAAGTGGTATGCCTACCATGATTCCTTTCTTGATGACTACTCCTGAAAGACTTGGATATACTTCTTTAAAAATAAGGATGAATTGTTTGAAATATTCAAGGAGTTTAAGGCCCTAGTAGAAAACCTCTCCGAGAAGAAAATAAATATTCTGAGATCAGAGAATGGAGGAGAGTTTACTTCAAATGAATTAAATGATTTTTGTAAAGAAGATGGGATTAAGAGGGAGCTCACCATTCCCTACAATCCACAACAAAATGATGTGGAGGAAATAAAGAATAGATCTATCATCGAATATTTGAAAGCTATGATACATGATCAAGATATTCCAATGTACCTATGGGAAGAAGAAACAAGAAAACCAATATATGTACATAATAGAATTTCCCATAGTTCTCTTAGAAACAAAACTCTGGAACAAATGTTTTTCGTAGAAAAACTAGAGGTAAGTCATCTAAATATATTTGGTTGTCATGTTTGCATTCACATTACCAAGGATAAAAGGTCAAAGTTAGATCCTTCAAGAAAGAAGGGATTGTTTGTAGGATATAGTGAACAATTAAAATCTTATCAAATATATATCCCAGGATACCATCAAATTGAAATTAGCAGAGATGTCACATTTGACGAAGATACAACCTTCAAAAAATCAAAGAAAGATAAGGAGGATGAACAGGAACATGAAACTCCCAAAACTGTTGAAAGTCCTAAATCGTTTAGAAATGAAGAAGTCTAGATACCTAAAGAGAATGATAGGACAAAACCTTATCTACCCGAATATTTACCAAATGAGTTGATTTCTTGAAAGAGAAAACCTCCTCGAGCTCGTGAAGTAATTTAAGAAGCAAACAAACATGGTGTTCTTGAAGGAACCATCCGAGAAAGGAAGAAGCCAAAGTCATACCCTAGTTATATGGCTTTTACGTGTGATCTACTTGATAAAGAACCAACATTTTTTAAAGAATAAATAAAACAGAAAGATTGGGTTGATGCAATGGTCGAGGAATACCAATCCATTATAAAGAATGATGTGTGGGAAGTAGTACCAAGACCAAAGGACAAGTTAGTGGTATCCTCAAAGTGGATATTAAAAAATAAACACTCAGAAGATGGAAGTATAGAAAATTATAAGGCAAGATTTGTAGCCAAAGGATTCTCTCAGAATAAGGAAATTGATTATGAAGAGACCTTTGCATTAGTAGCTAGATACACTTCAATCAGAACTATCCTTGCCTTGGAATCTAACATGAAGTGGAAGCTACATCAAATGGACACAAAGATGTCATTTCTAAATGTATTGATTGAATAAGAGGTATATATCGAACAACTGCAAGGGTTCGAGATTAATGATCAGAATAATCATGTATGTAGACTAAAGAAGGCATTGTGTGGACTAAAGAAAGCACCCATAGCATGGTATGGAAGGATTGATGGGTTTCTAATGAGCTTAGGCTTTACTAAAAGTAAAGTAGACTCCGACCTCTACTATAAGGTTGCTAATGATGGGATTATGATTTTTTTACTATATGTAGATGATCTATTCTTGACAGGAGAAGATAATCCTGTTATCGAATGTAAGAAGAATCTTGCCACAAAATTAGAAATGAAAGACCTTGGAATGATGGATTACTTTCTAGGTGTTGAAGTATGGCAATATCTAGACGATATTTTCCTAAACCAAGGAAAATATACTGTAGAAATCTTTAAAACATTTGGAATGTTAGATTGTAAAGATATAACTACTCCAATGACCACAAGTTTGAAGCTATTTAATGGTAATACTTCAGAAGCAGTTGATGCCACCTTATATAGACATATTATTGGTTCACTAATGTACTTAACCAATACAATACTAGATATATGTTTTTCCGTAAACAACTTAAGTCAGTATATGGTGAATCCTAAACACATTCACCTTATTGGGGAAAAACATGTGATGAGGTATCTAAAGGGAAATTTAGATTATGGGCTCAGATATGCATCTACTGGTGAGATCAAATTACATGGATATGTAGATTCAGATTGGGGAGGAAGTGCGAAAGATAGAAAAAAAAAACATCAGGATGTTGTTTTAGTCTAGGATCAGGCATGATCTCTTGGTTCAGTAGAAAGAAGACCAGTATTGCACTTAGTATGGCAGAGGTTGAATACATTGAAACATCTTCAACATGTAGCGAAGAAGTATGGCCGCTGAAAAATGTTAGAAGGATTATTCAAGGTAGAGATAGATGCCACTGACATGCTTTGTGATAATTGAAGTTATATTAAGATGACACAAAATATCATGTTTCATGATAAGACAAAGCACATTGAAATCAGATATCATTTCATCTAGGATATGGTTCAGAAGGGAGTTGTAAAGCTCATGTTCCTATAGAAGAACAAGTAGCATATGTATTGCCTAAGCCTCGGGCTTGTGTAAAGTTGGAATACTTTCGAGACAAGCTTGGTGTAGTCCGAAAGGACCTCTCTTGAAAGAGGGAGTGGCAATAGATGGATGATGGATGCAGTGGTGAGTAACTAATTCTAGAAGAGGGTATCATGGATACGCTTGTTTGGCTTGAAAGGTTTAGTAATCCAGACAAGGCTTGACAATCCTAGGGGGATTTGTATGTCTGGCTAGTCTTGTTTTTCCCAAAAGAGTTAGTAATCCAAACAAGGTTTGTTTGGTCCTCAGGGAGATCCATCTGTATAACTAGGCTTGCTTGGATTGAAAGAGTTATTAAGTTAGAAAAAATTCCCGGATGGATCTACCAGAGAACTCACCATGATGTCACTCCGAGACGTTGAAGGGAAAGATGTATCCTCAGTATTGTTATACTGTTGGTTTTTTATGATTGTTGATGATGGTTGTTGAGATGTTTAATGATTGTTGAGATGATTGCCATAGTATTTTTATATTGTTGGTTGTTGATGATTGCTGATATGTTTGATGATTGTTGAAATGATTGTTGTAGTATTGTTTCTTTATAATTTTTGAGATGGTTGATGAGTTATTTTGTTTCGTATTGTTGTGATGTATGTTTTCTTCAGTTTTGATGATTGATCGGTTGATTGATTGATTTAGTAACAATGATGTTACACTACTGACTGTTGATGTATGTTATTTTAGTATTCCTATACTGATGATGTTATTGATGTTCCAACATCTCTATGATGGTAATGAAGATGATGATCTAGAATTAGTTGTTGTTTGAGTTTAGTACTAACATGCTAATGATATTGTTGTTGGTGTTGTTCGTATCCATGCACATATTTTGCAGATAATGAAGTTACAAATGATGTCTAAGTATCCACATATTGATACTATAAGAAGATGATCCTGAAGATGATTCAGTGTAGAAAATGATCCAGTACCCATGTAGTGAGGAGATAGAATATGATCCAAGATTTATACTATGACGAGATAGAAAATGGTTCAGTATTCACATACTGATGCTTTGAGAAGAAGACCTAGGAATATGACTTAGTATTCACATACTGATAGAAGATGATTCAATATTCACATTCTGATGTTATAGAAGATAATCCAAAAGATGATAGAAGATATCCAAGAACGTACAAAAGACAAAGATTACAGAAGATGATCCAGCTGATATTGATGATGACGATCAAAAATCATGTTCCAAAACTTCCTATCACATATAGAGTCTCACCAGGAAATTGTATAGTTGTAGTAGAATTTTTTGATGTTGTTGAATACCTTCCTAGTTAAGACGGAGTGTTAAAATATTGTAACTTCAAAAGATATTCCAGATATATTGTTTGTATTCCTCCTTCAGGAGATAAGTTTGGTATTGTTAGTGTCATTGAAAGAATCAATGTAAACCTCTGAATGTAAGTTAGGTAAATAGCACCCAAGTGTTAATATAATAAATGTTATTGATGGTGTCCAGTGGGACAAGTGGGACTAGTCAGTTAGAGAAGTCGACCCTGTGAGGTTAGAGGTAAAGTCAACTGAAGAATATAAATAGGGAGGTGCTCCCCTTCATTTGTACTCACTCGCTCAAGATGTCTTAGCAAGAGAGAGAAATATTAGTGCACCAGAAAGAAGCGATAAGTAGTATTCTGGGTTTTACACTGCACTGGTTGAGTTTTATACCAAGGAAATTTTGCGGGGTTTTCTCCCTTGTGGTTTCCTTGAGGAAAATATTTGTGTTCCTATCTTGTGTTTATGTTATTGTTTTTATTTCAATGATCTACTAGTGACTAATTGTTTTAAGATATCATCTAAGAAATTTATGAAAATTCAACATTTTCCTCACAATGAAAGTATTTTCATTGTTGATCAGTTTACATTCATCGATCCCCCTCTTGATGCAGTCATGGATCAATTCTATTCTTTGTTAATTCCCATTATTTCAGTAGAAACTACCCCAACATGGGTGAATTATGTGGCCTCATATCCCTTTTTTCCAATTTCCACTTAGAAGAATCCTATGCATTCATGCTTATCTTCTTGGAACTCGGTCCGAGTGGTAGACCAGGTGATATACCCAATGGGGACTTTGGATCGCAGTCTCCACCCCATTGATCCAACTCAATGTTTAGAAATATATTATATCTGGGATGGTCTACTTCCTTCCGATGAAGTATTCCTTGAGTCTATGATATAGTATGACCTTCTTATGAATGTTGAATCAATTGTGGTTAAATCCAATACTAATTTTCTTATTGAGTCTAATTCTTTTGATGATCGATCCTCAATATTTGACATTGATGAGTCTTTGGACTCTCCGAGGGAGAAAAAAGTGGGTGATCTTGATGAGTTTGACTCTTCATGTAGAATTTTTTACGTGTCAACTTTATATTTCCTCTTTAGGTTGATATTATCGATTCTAAATACTTGAGACATGGAACTATAGATTCTTCCTTGGTCAGATCTACCTTGACCATGCCTTTTTTGGAAGATAACAAAGTTTCATATGTTTATACCAAAGTGACCTGTATCGGGTCTCTTCATCGAAACATGATCTTGATATTGTTGTTCCTTGGAGACAAGATTCTTATTTCGATTCATAATTTTTTACTAGGATCAGCTTTTTGTTCAATATGTAACTGCATTCACCTATACCCTTCCTACGATTTTGAGACTGATGTCAGCTTCCATGCTTTTATATCATTGCATAATCCCACATCTATGCTCTCGTCATCACTCAACTTTGTATCTTTTTTCATTTGCAACGTGACGCCCTTTACCTGGAGGAGAAACTCCCCAGCTTCCATTATCTTGATTGTGTTCCTTGCACTATGCTTAGGCTTGTTCCTTCTGCTTCTAGTTTTGGATGCTCCTTACACTTGTCTCCTCACATTTCAAGAATTCTTCTCGATTTCCTTTGAGCTTGTTAAAAATAGTAAGGAGGCCACAAGTTGAATTTTCTGTGCTTGTTAAATATTTACAAGGTATATGGAGTTATATTCAATCCCTCGTATGACTCCTAAAAAATGAATAGATAGCCGAGTTACTTGCTCTTTCAGACTTGTTAAATTAAATGAAGGATCATTCACATCGGTATAAGTTTAACCCTTTTCTAGACCATGTGGATTATTTATGAAAAATGAATACTCCAGTTCACCATGGCTAGAAGAGTATTTCCAGGTATAGGTTTATCTCTTTTTTGGGCCTGGAGGACTAAATTTATAAAAAAGGAACCTAATTGAGCTCGCTTTTTTTTTTCGTGCTCTGGATTAAACCATGAAAAATATTATGAGTGTTCTTTATTGTCATGCTCGCTAAAATCTACATACAAATCATCGATCTTAATATTGGTTTCCCCATACTCATAAATAAATGGAACATCTCGAGTGATATTTCCTTCCTTCACACTCGTTAAACTAAGGTGATATGCTTGATATTGAAGGAGTTTCGGTTCGGTGATCGTTTACCCCTTTTTTAGACCTTTCCAGCTAAATATAAAAAATGTATGCCTTGGTTCCTTGAAATCTAAGAGAGTTCTCCTCTGGATTGTTTTATATTTTTTCGAACTTAGGATACTTAATTTGCAAAAATTCACCCCCCTAGAGTCTTCTTTAGTTTTTTCAGAATCTCAAAATTGTGAAAACTACGTTGAGCATCCACTAATTCAGGATCATAAAATCCATAGATCAGTTCTTTATCAATCATTCTTCTATCTCTTCTTTGAGCTTTCCAACAATGAAGATTGTCCTGAGTTTTCTTTCTTGGACTCGTTAAACCTTTACAAGAAAGAAAAAATGGAAGTTCATTCAAAGGTCTATTTATCATGGAAGCAAGTATTGTTTCCTTGAATAAAGCACCAGCTTAAGTCTATCAACAGTTGGGTTCTAGTTTTTGGCCTTAGGATTAAGCCTAATCTTAGAGTTGTCACTCCTCTAGTTGGTTCTTCTTCGAATTATGTGGAGAATATGTCAATGTATCCTACATTGCATATTTTTATCGTTGGTCCCTTTGTGTAAAAAATATGCCTAAGTCACTAGTGTGGTGTGCTCATTGTTCAAGGATAAAACCTGTGTCATCCATTCTCTAGTTTCCTTGACATTTTGTGTTGTCCATTACCTGCTATCAGTTCGTTACATCAAGTATTTTAGTGGTTCTTGTCGCAAAAAACTTTATCCTAGTTCCAGATCCAATCAGTAATTGTTTTTCCTTGTGTTGGATGATGGAGGATGCCTTAATTCCTTCTTTCCAACAGATCTCTTCCTATCAACTTTAACACATCTTTCTATAGGAATGAGATATAGTTTTTATGATAATACCTTAGGGATTGCAGTCATTAGTGGAAATTTCCTTCACTATTGGGTAGCAAGAATACCTTAATGTTCCCTACTCGATGTATTCTTCAAGTGTTTGACTTCAAGACCATTTATTCGCAATTGTTAGAATGCACTAGTACCTTGGAGACCATTTTCATTAATGTGATTTCCCTCATGTGTTAGTTTTCAACATTTAATCTAGCATTATGATAAGATCTTTTCACTGAGAGAATAAGAAGCACAACAATCACATAAGCATATCACAAGAGACAAGAGACACAAAGCTTTTAGGATGGGAAACCATAAATGGAGAAAACCCCTCAACTTCCTCTAAGATAGTA
>LPNX011227217.1:136840-197086 GCA_001517045.1 Pseudotsuga menziesii
TCATCAATTCCATGAGTAATGTTACTTGTGAGAGCTGATATCAGAACATATTCATCCTCACTTGAAGAATCTTCACTTTCATATCTGGATCTCTTTCTGGATGGTTCATCATCCTCTGCAGCATGAGCATGATGTCTTCTTTGGCCTCGTCTCCCTCTGAAACTGGAACCTCTATACTCATGTAGGTGTCCAATCCATTTTCTTCAGAGAGATCATATACTTCCACTGTTGGAAGTTGTCAAATTCCCCAAGCTTGTCACCAAGCTGATGTGATATATCATATTGAAATGAGAACCTCAACTGGAAATAGCAAAGGATTAGATCTTACCGATTTGAGGTGTCCGTCCTTGTCCCGGAGTTCGCTGATCTAGGGTTTGTTGCAGAAACCCTAATTTTCAAAACTTGGAATCTTTTAGATATGATTGTATTAGAAGATATATCTCTTCAAATGGAGCTGTCCAATGTACTCCTTTTCTGAAAACAGTGGAGGGAAGCTCCCGGAACAGGAAGCCCTAATTTTCTGATTTCTTCTGCAGAAACGCCTGTTACTGTTTCTGTGATATATCCAAAATTACTGATCCTCTGTGTCTGAAATTTCTCACTGAGTTAACCTCGCATGTCTCCGATCCAAAACCACAGGTTTCATCAGAATTGGTTTCACCATTTGGTATTTATGATCCTTTTCCCAAGGTGACCTGTTACAGGACTGTTCAGAACAGTGAAGTTGTACGGCCTGCCACGTGTCACTGGTTCATATTCTGAGTCTGATCTTCGGACCATATAAATGACAGTCCGTGCTCTTTCTGGAACATCTTCAGGAATTCCATTTGGACCTCTGTATCCTAAGATATAGCAGATATTCCCAGGTGTCCTTTTTAGGGATTAATTTTCGAAGAGGCTGGAACCCTAACTTGGAGAGATCATATCTCCCAGAATATAGCGAATCAGACATTTCCCTTTTTACACAGTGTTCATCAGGATGGTATCTTTGGCCCTTGCAATTTTCCGCTTCTGAGACTTCACCAATATCGGAATATAGCGACTGTACCAAAACTTAGCAGTTTTAGTATTTAGGGTTTCTCCTAGCTCAGGGTCAAACTAGGGTTTGACTTTCCCAGAGATTTTCCCAACCAAATTTACTGATATAGGTCTCTAAATTTAGGTTTTTATGAGGAGAAAAATCCTATGCGGGTCTCACCCAAAAATTCCTCTTCTGTAGAAAGCCCTAATTTCCACATCGAAACTGAAAATGCTTGAAATTGAATTCTGTATCGACAGAAAGATGCACCCTTCAATGGAGAGTCATCCTAGCATACTTGTGCTGAAAATATGTGGAGGAATATCCACAAAATAGGAAGCCCTAGTTCCTGTAGTTGCACAATGTCTTCTTCTCAGGTTAGCTCTGATACCATGTTAGTTTTTCAACATTTAAGCTAGCATTATGATAAGATCTTTTCACTGAGAGAATAACAAGCACAGCAATCACATAAGCATATCGCAAGAGACAAGAGACACAAAGCTTTTAGGAGGGGAAACCATAAATCGAGAAAACCCCTCAACTTCCTCTAAGATAGTATCACCACAAGATGTGATCCCAAAACAGTAAGATGACCTCCCTTCACAACAGCAGCCTTCTGTCTTCTGTCAAGCCCAAGAATTTCCTTCTCCAAAAGTGCGCCACACTTGAGAGAGCAAGAGAGCTAAGTCACAAGTGATAAATAGAGAGACTCTCACTCTCTATTTATATTCTTCTGTTGACTTGAAGTGCAATCAACCATGTCGGCTTAACTTATAATTAATTACTTGAGCCTACACCTTAATTAGTGTATAATAACCCAAGTGCCCCTAAACTGTGGGGACTTACCCAATGACTTGATATGACTTGTTTACATTATAATCCTCCCGATCGAAACATCGGGGCATGACCACATGACTCAAATACATAATAGAAACATCCCGGAATAAACATCGAGTTACAATAATATAAAATACATAGAAGAATACATTCCGAAGTTACATATACATCAACATCATGTTTGTTAACGGTTCTCATCAATGACCGGTAGACAAATGGTTTCCTCCATGTTTGACATCAAATTTTTTATTTTCATGGTTAGGATTCGTACCTTTAGGTGGTTTGGATTGAAGATCTTGGGTCAACAGTAGCATCATCATATTTTGTTATTTCTTGAGTTGTGCAAGACCTTGTCACATTTCATATGACATTTGTTGAGACATAGATACACCTTGTATTCTTATGGTTATGATCGATTATTTAACATGGATCCACTTTATCCATTTGTGGCGATGAATCCTTTAGATTTTACATGGAGCCTTTTTTCATATTGTGCATCCATGATAGTTACTTCAGTTATACACATGTTGTATCTTCCTTCTATATTTATGGTGATCATTTGTATATGGACATGTATATCCTAGATCAGTTTGTATGGCATTCATCTCTCTTTCAGGTACCTTCATTTGAGCCTACGATCTTGGGTTATCTACTTTCTTCAAATCCATGATTCAGTCACTCCCTAATTTATAATGTAATTAAGCTATCATCTCCCCTTATAACCTCATACATTCAAGGGAATCCATATTATCCCAAAATGACACTTCTACATCCGTGATGACATTTACATGTTTGGTCGCATGATGACATTCTGTGACGAAACTTCATGAACGTCAGTTACTAAAAGGACACATGTGGATGGAATGGCCATATATGGTTTTATGTAACTTCATGTAACCTATTTTCTATACCATTAGAAAGATATCTGAATAAGGAACAACTTTGCAGAAGACATGGCAACTCTTAAAAATGCTTGGAAATACCCCAACAAATTTCATTTTTGACCCATTTGCAAGTTTTCAGTGGGAAACCCACAAATTTCAACTATATATATGTGATTTGTCAATTATAAACATGCATACATGCAACTTGTCAAAATAAAAACCATCAATATTCTTGTACATGGTCAAAAATATAAAATTCTGGAAATTTGGATGGTTTGGGTAGATTTGGAACTGCTCCTTTGGTTGCAACTGATTCATCCTTGACCTTAACTATTAAAAATACTATATAAGAGAGGGATAGCATTCCATTAAGGATAAATTAGTCTTTGACATTGTATTGCTGGTGAAATTTGGAACCTCACCTTCCCTACCATTTCCCTAGTTTCCATCTCCCTTTGTTGTATAGGTTGGAGGATGAGATTCTTAGAGCAGAGAAGTAGGAGATTTAGATCAAAGGTTTTGTGAGGTTCCATGCATGAAGAGCAGGTATATCTTGTACTTCCTCCATGGATCAATACATATTCGGTGTTCTTCCTCTCTAAAACATTGTATGATAGATATTGCATCTTTGTTTATGATCACATGTTAATGTTTATCATATTAGTGTTTCATTTTATCTTGGTTATCATTGTGTTGTATGTGGTCAAATTGGTTTGAGGAAGGTTTGAATTTGTTTTGTTGGTCTCTTGGATTGGAGAGAAAGAGGAGGAATAAAAAAATATTGGATCAACCTTCAGTTTGTAAGGTATGAACCATTATTACCCTTGAAACCTTGTTTAATTTATGCTTGAAAATATTTCTATATCAGTATTTATACCCCTTGTACGTTTGTGTACTCAATCCCATCCATAGGAATAATTTCACTAACAACACTCTTGCAGACGTGATATTATATATATATGGTCTAGGTAATCACCTCGTCCATCATTGTTGAATGTCTCTACATATCTCTGTCTTCCAACGGATGAATTGGCACAACCACCCTTAGCTCAGAATCTTCAAATGTTAATATTATCTTCTTAAAATTTATGATGGTATTATTGTCAATATCCCAGTCGATTCCCAAAAGTTCAGGATACAGATTCGTATCATCAACAATTTTGATTACTTCGAATTTTGCATATGTTCTTAAACCTTCTATCTCGACAACAACTTGAACTAGTCAACTGATAGGTAAGAATTTCAATTGATTCACTAATATGAGCTTAGTAAGGGACCACTCCAGTCATGAATTCCCCATTCTTTCCCACGTCTGTCTTGTCAAAATGTTGACATCAGAGCCCAGGTCCAAAACGATATAGGTCATATCATAATCTCCTATCTGCACAACCATTATTAACTCGCAACCAATATTTAATATTTTCTTGACATGTTTAACTCTTTCATCTCATTGTAGCTCTTCCTGAGTTTCTTCTATTATATATTT
This sequence comes from Pseudotsuga menziesii, assembly GCA_001517045.1. Taxonomy (NCBI): domain Eukaryota; kingdom Viridiplantae; phylum Streptophyta; class Pinopsida; order Pinales; family Pinaceae; genus Pseudotsuga; species Pseudotsuga menziesii. The sequence continues at coordinate 141,066 of LPNX011227217.1, forward strand.
CAATTATGTGACAACATATTTATCATGGATTAGTGATAAGAAAATTTTGAAAAATTCTTTAAGTTTACTAACCTTTCCCATCGGTTACTTTAGTAATATCTTATCAAACCTCTCAGGAATTTCTATTGTTGGTCTTCTAGATGTTAACGCTTGATTTATGTCGACAAATTCTGATCAAGAATCTAATAAAAATTATATCTTAATGGACATCGAATGACACCTACTTTTATGCCATCAGTCGCACCTATGGTTGTCCATATTGCGCATCTAGGTATGTTGTATTCGCAACACCTCCTCTTGTTATGACATCAATGTTTGGTTTCCTCAATTCATCATAAATATTTTGAATATTTTGATTGGGGTTTGGATTGGGATTCTACGGGAGAACTTGATTTCCCATTTTCTTGGCATGTCATTTAGCAATTAATTGAGGACAACAAGCAATAGTATGATCGACATATTTAAAGTATGCACATATCTTTGCAGTACTCATACAGTCCTGAGAAACATATCTTGGTTATCCTTAGTTATAACATATGACTTGGCCTCTTCCTCCACTAAATCCTCCTCCTCCTTATTGCTGTTGTCCTTGACCCTGAAAAGTTTCACCCCCCTAGGTTGAGGGTAGTTTTGTTGCGATGGATACAGATTTTGTTGGTATTTTTGCTGAGCATACTCTGGTTATTGATATTGTGCAAGTGGATATTGAGCAGGTAGGTATTGAGGTTGTGATCACTCATCTTGAATTTTCTCTTCGTTCTTCATTAAGTAGGTATCCACCATTTTATCCTACTGTAGCTAGAATGATTTTCAATCTTTCTCATCATGGCCTACATATTTACAAAATTTACAGTACATACTAGCCGGTGTACTTACAATATTCTACAAGTACAATAACTCTTCTAAGCAATGGCCTTGATTCTAACATATTCTACACCAAGGAATCCCTTGTGTATTCATTGGATTTGGCGCTCCTACTGCAACGCAGTCCATCAATGCTGGGTAGTTATCCTTATGGTGTTCCTCTATTTTGCATATTGTACACCATAGATCTTCTTCAATTTATTTCCCTTTCTTAGTGCCCTAGATTTTTAGCGTAATGTTATCTAGATGTGACTGAATTTTCATGATACCCACACTAGTTTCTCCAATCGATGAGGATTCTATTTTCATTGCTATCTCCAAATCTTTTGTCTGTGACACAATTTTCTATTGCATCAATGGGATTCTCATGTGCAGAAAAAATGTGGAAATGAACCATTCCTTATGATGTACGTTTGACATATGAAATATTACTTTAGCCATCAATGTCTTAAATCTATGGTTGAATACCTAGATAGACTCTGTAGGTAACTACTTGATCTCTATAATTTATGTGATGCACTAGGAATCAGATTTTGGATTTCTGAATTCATCTATCGGTCAGAATCAAATTTGGTCGAGCATATTCTATGAGACTCCCACTGGGACTATAGAAAAATTAATATAGAAATCAAGCGCATGAACCCTCAATGTTGTTATCATTTGTGCTTTCTCTTTGTTTTCATCTTGGACCCGTCACATGATCCATACGACTTCACATAGAAACCAGTGTTTCTCTAAATATTCTACCCCATTTCCATTAAATATTGGCAACTTAATATCATTTCCATCTATTGTATTAACTCTTGGTAATGTTGAACAAAACAATTTACTAGCGGGACTCCCCTATCTGCTATTCACATCGTTAGTAATATTTGTATTTACAAAACCACTGACAAACAAGTTTCTAGATCTTACCTCTGACATTGTGTGTGGGGTTGTAGGTGTATCGTACTCGTATTTTTTGTTGGATCTTCTTCTTATTCTTCTTATTATTTGGATATTAAATGATATTCTTCTTCTTTGTTCCAAGAACCTTCATCAAAATGCGACATCAAATCGTAGTCTTGTCCTCTAGTCATACTGCAACTTCCACTCCTAGTTGCAGTTCTTCTTCTCTTTCTCGAACAAAATCTTCTTCCACTTCTTAAAAATACATCCTCTATTTTAGGTTTTCTATCACCAAGGAATATATCAACTTACTTTGCTCCATTTTTTCCACGCATAATCCTTCTAAATGTCAGACTCCATTGTCAGGATTCCCTTTTCGTATACAAGCATCTTTAACCAATTTTTAAATATGTCAAGTATCTTTCTCGTGGTCCTTCGAAAAAAATTCTTTCTGTCTCACTATATGAGTTTATTATGTCAACAACAAAATCATTAATGTATCTCTCAATATTACTTTCCACCCAAAAATTGATAGCCCTCGACACAGAGTTTCTGGTACTCTTCAGTCGATGAATCAACTAAGGATTCCACTCATTCAGCTCTCCTCCTTGGATTTTTTTTCATTGGGTTGCTAGCTTCAACAACCTCTCATGAAATAAAATAGGAACCTGTGAAAAGAAAATCTCATGAATATCCATATATAGGTATATCTCCAGGCCCTTTATCGGATTCAATCGATATACTTTACTCTCTTATTTTTCAAACTCTAATGCTTTAAAATCCACCCATTCTTGGATTTTTAGTTTCATCGGATGCCAAAACATATCCATCCAGAAACTAATTCATGTTCCCGACAACAGAATAATTTGTTGGTTTTCTCTCTTCGACCTAGGTTCATACTTTATTTTATGTGCAACAAAGCCCAAGATTTTGTCCCAACAAAGAAAGGCTTAGTCGACAACACCTGCAACACAGATGCAGTCTCACCCTATATATATCCTTATGGGTAACTGCTAAAACCAAGTTTTCACAGTTTGATTAGGGGATTTACTCTTCTTGGCACCTTTCTATGTCACCCAACCAAATATGGTGGGTGTATTGCTTATACATATTATGCATAGTTAAGATGCGACTCTATTCATCTGTCGACAGATATTATAACAGTAAATAAAATGACTTATAGGATATTATGACTACAACAATGTGACAGATGCATATAAACTCATTCGAAAGAAAATACATAAACACTTAGTCACAGTAAACATTTATGCAACACAAACACATTCATCATCTACTCATTCGACACAGTATCTAACATGGAACCCATCTGGGAAATACCACAAAGGCACTCTTCATTTGGCATGAGAAATATATGGCACCTTTTTGTCTGTGTACCGAGCTGTAAACTCTATTCTAAATATTGTTCTCTTACCTATACAGACTTCTCTCTGCTTTTCTGTCACTGGTTCTTTTCTACTTGGATTTATTATCGATTTGCACACAACCTAGATCTAGTCAACCTCCTTTACAACTCTACGACTCTTGATTCTTCGACTCTATTGTCAATTAACACACATCTTGGATTGACTTGATCTTGTATACACTTCTTCACACCCAATTGCAGACTCTTTGACTCCTCTTATAGACACACCACAACTAAATGAATCTCTACTAACCTAACTACCTAAGAAACAATAGTAAGTAGGATGTAAGCAACCAAAAATTAACCCCAATATAAGCAACAACTAGAAGAAACCCACACACAGCCTGGGCTCTTCCTTCTTATAGACTCCTACATGTCACTATGAGTCGACTTCATTTAGTTATGCAAAAGGATCTCAATCCCATTCTAGTGACATTTTTTAGTAGGCACTAACGACCATAATTACAAATATTATTTTATTCCTTTACACACGTGTGACTCCCTCCAACTCTAGCCAACCTCGTACCCATGATCTTCCTTGAACTATCATTTTCAGCCACTGCATGCCTTCCGACATGGTTTCTTTCATCGAAGTTGATCTCGTCACATCTTTTCCTTCTGTTGCAACTTATCTTCTATTACTAACTCTTCCTTCATGAACTCTCTTCCTTCACAAACTCTTCTTCTGTTGCAACTTCCTCTATGAATACTTCCTGCCTTAGCTCATTCTTCTATATATTTGTTTTTCTTCCTTCGTCTACTTTTTCTCTTCCTTCCCTACTTCTTTCCTTCCTTCTCTACTTCTCTCGCAACTCCTTTTCCTTCCTGCAACCAAATTATTCACATTCTTGGGAAGAATTCTAACTAAATTCTGCCTGTATTTTCCTAGGGCCAACATATACTTGCATCAAGTGCGGATAAGTGGTATTTCCTCAAGAATAGAGTGACGTCTCCACAAAAGGCTAAGTAATTTTTTGGTAATTAGATATAGCTATTCCTCATATTTCACATCCTTGTTCACCACGCCTTCTTATTCGGGTTGTATTTTAACACTTGTTGATAAAAGGTTTTAAAGTACCCTAAATGTCAACCACTATGTTTCAATAATGTAAAATATTTAGCGGTCATCATTTTGATGGCTAGCACAATCAATCCCAAACTAACTAAGATATTATTTTTTGACCTCTTGTGGACGATTTTAGTTGGTTTGATAATTATAAGTGAAATGTTGATTTTAAGAGGTCCAAATTTGATTAAGGAGTGTGAGAGAGTTATTTCAATGCTTCATATAATTCTGATCCATCTACATCACAAAGAGTGCAAGATGGAGAGCATACTAGATGTTAAAGAGTCTTTAGGTCTCTTAGTGTGTTGTTAAGTGGATATCACACGTGTTTTGAAAGAAAATGGAATTTAAAGTTGTGACTAACTAAAAGAGGAGAAAGTGGAGATAAATGTGTATCAACTCTATTTCAACTCTAAGAAAATAACAACTACACAAGATGCTTTAGTGAAGTGAATGTGTGGAAAATATTTATTTCAAAGAGTGGAGTGAAATGCAAAGAGAATACTTCGGGTAAATGATTCTTTAGTTAATTTTGTCATGTGAGGAAAGTGAACTAAACTGTATTATATAAAACAAAGAAATAATAAAGAAGGAAAATATTTATAACTAGAGATAGTCAAATCTAATTTCCTGGACTAACAATTCCAATGATATGGAAAGCATACTAATTATAATTTAGTCACTAGTGATTACTAAGAGGCATGTAGAAATCGTCAAATCCTTTTATCCTAAATGATTTCAAGAAGTAACTTTTTTACTACCTATTTTGGGCTAAGTCATCTAATTACTAAAGAAAATTAAACTGCATCTTAGTTCATTAGGTAGTCATTGGAACTACAGATGATTGTTAAAATAGAGATCAAAGGAAAATAAAAGACACAATTGTGTGGATTTTGCACCCAAAGTTGCGCTAATATCATGATTATAGTGAAGATGAAAGTCGGGTAGGTTTACTATGTGGGTTATAAAGCAATTCAATTTCATTACGCATGTGTCTATCGATACAACTCTTGTGCTATGTAAAGAAAATGGGATGTCCGGATGCACACTATTGATAAGAAAATTCTCATGGGAAAAAGGACGCTTAATTTTGGTTTGTAATAGGATGGACAATAAGCTCTTTCACCTACACAACAACCAAAATAATTTATCTAGCAAAAGACAACTTATCTAACGTGCAATGAACAAAAATAAGAGTTGAGTTGCCATAAAATACAGTTGTGGGAAAAATAGCTAGAAGGGTAGATAACCTTCCCATAGTGAGAGTATGATTGAGGCTGCAACAAGGACCCAATATTTGTGTTTGAGAATTAAGTAACTAAAACCCCAAATGGCTTAGAAAATTCTTGATTAGGAATAAAATAAAAATAACATTCAATAAACTGAAATAAGAGGGGGGTAAGAGATAAACCAAACAAGATGGAACGAGAGTGTGCCAAACCAAGTTTTTATTTCATAATGGTCCAAATAAATACAATAGTGTCACCTAGGAGGTGAAAGCTTCAAGGGAATCCAAAAATATCCCTTAGGGAGGTTCTTTTTGTCCACACAATTGCAAGATAACTTGGATAGAACAATGGGGACACACATGCCTCTTAGGGGAAAAGAGCAAGGGAGCTTTATGTATCATAATATGAGGGAGGAAGTAGATTGATATTCCAAAAAAAAATTGCTATGATTTTCTCCTTTGGAATGCATGCCGATGGATTTCTTTTATAGGGAAACTAGTTTCCAAGAAACATCTATATTATATGTGAACACTGCATCCTTTGGACTAGTTTACCAAGTACATAAGAGGAGCTATTGAATGGTCCCAAGCATGTGAGGATCTAAGAGAGAAAATATGAGCCTTTAATGCACAACAAAATTATGTGGTCCTACAATTTTAACAATCGTGTGGGTTTCGAGATAAATCTCTCATGGGTAGGTGCGAGTGACTGTACAGAGTAGTTGTACTAGCAGCATGGGTTTTTAGTGATTTTAGTCGCATGTTTTTCTATTTTTGACTAATTTGGGAATTTTGGGACTCAGTTTGTATTTTGGACATAATGAATATTTCTTCAGTGAGTTGCATTCTATAGGTTGATGACGCCTTTTCAGAAGATTAACCTAAGCGTCGCATGTATGCTAGATTTAAGAGTTAACAATTCTCTTGTGCTAGTAAAATTCTAATATAATATAAAATCTGTTTTACTTAAGTGTTACAGCTGATTTTACCGCACATGGTGGATCAGGCCTTTATGGCCTTCCCTATCCCTCTGCAGACTGTTTAGACCTTATGGACCATTTTTTTACCTTTGATGTTTCCAACATCATCCCTAAAAACATGCATTATTTGCTATATGAAACTTTTAAACCTATTCTCGTGTATATACGTGGATTTGACCCTTAAACCCACGTACATCAGGATGTGAGCAAAAGGCCAAATAGTTTTGGAGTTTTCCTTGATGTGGATCCGAGTCAGTTGTCTCTTGGCCTTCCATATGCCTTGAGATCGCTCATATTTGACCTTCCATTACCCCATTGAAGCATTATATAAGGAACCCTTTGATACATTGAAGGAAGAGGAATTGAAGAGCAAGAAAAATATAGTCCATTATTGCCAGAGCTTATACTTGAGTCTGCATCCCTTTGTCCCTTGGAGCACTTTGTGTTCTTCCCAAGCTTGCCTTTGCTTGTGAGCTTGCTATAGAGAGATGGAGGATTGAAGTGGTGGAGGCCCAGGTGGAGGACTCAATTTCTCCTATTCGCAGACGTGCCGACAGAAGTTGTCACTATTGCAATATCTAATTTATATTAATAGAAATATCTTTTCTTGCCCAATAATGTGTATTTAAATGAGTATTGAAATCCATGGATGCTTTTAAATACTTATATGTTATTGATTATATATGCTAGAGTATGTTTAACACAATTATATAGCATGCTTGTCTTGTTTACTGAATGTTGAGAGAGAAAATTATCAATACAAGCGAGAGTGGAAAATCTCAACAGGGATCTACATCAACCGTCCGGAATAAGGTATGTTTCAAGATCCTTTAGTGTTAGATGTTTGGTTGAGTCTTGCATATAGGAAAGGATTGATTTCTGTGATTTCTCTGTCTATTGTGGTACCCCAAGCCATAGGGAGTTTTCTCTATAACAAAATTGGCAACCATACTGCAGAGTTCCTAGTCATTTCCTTTGCGGGTTTTTATCGTCATTCAATGTTCTTGAATTGCTCTGATTTCTCTGTTTCTTAGTTCGGTCTGGGGGCATGTTTTCCTGGTAGTGTCTGATAGCAGTAAATTTTGTCTCAGCTTGTCTATTTACCTTATTTTTTATCTCGTTTTCTTCTTGTATGCGAGTTTTTGCTTCACAGTCGTGTGTACACATGGTTTTTACTGGGATTTCCACATATATACGTAGGTTTTCTGCAAATAGTTGTGTATGCCCTGAGTTCTGCATTTTAGTGGAAGATTAAGTGTTGTTGGGTGAGTTTTGATGATTGTTGAGTCTCCTTGGATGTTTCTAGAGTCTGTATACACCTCAATTTCTGACCAGAGATGCTTTTTAGGATGAATTTTTTAAGAATGTCCTTGTCATTGCTTTTTCTAATTTTTGTTTTGGGATTAGTGCATTAGGTCTCTTTTACCTTGGTGCTTTGCTTGAGTGTTGTCTGATAGTTCTTGTAGAGTCTGGGGGCTGTAGAGTCATTATTTTTCTTTATTATCTCATTTTAATTCAAAAAATTACAAAAATATTTTCTTCTTTGCATCATTATGCATCATTGCATTTTGCATTTTGCATAGTACTTGCACTAGATTTGCTTAGAGAAGTATTAGTCATATTTTCATATAGGAATGATTGCATTTTTCATTTGAAGGAAAATTTTGCATTTCACGTAGTAGCATACCCCATTTTTCATTTGACACAGTGCATTTGCATTGATTGTTACGTGTGCATTTTACTTCTTGTTGTGTCAAAACACCATTACTTGCATGATCATTTTCCCTTTTGAGTAATAAGCCAATTAAAATCAATGCATAATAAAATGAATTACACTTTTTTCTTTTATAGGGTGCACCAACAAGATTAGGTTTTAGGATCTTGGAATAGTTCATTGTGAGTAAATTATCCAAGACCACTAAACAAAACATGTATGTGTATGTCCAGGTGAGAGTGTGAAATTCCTTGGTATAATTAGTGTTTCTCAGGATCCTCCTCTTACAAGGGAGTTAAGCACGAGGCAGTGTGAGAAATTATTGATTGGGATGACCCCTAGTCATAACTGAGTAGCACCGGAGATATTTCTAGGATTGTATTCGTATCTGGGGGCTCTTTTGGGAGTTTCGGGATTTTCTAACCTGCCCATACGGTCAATCCCTCCTATGACTGTTTTCCTGAGCATTGATTATATTGAGGTAACCTTAGTTTCCTTACCTAACTTATCAAGGGGGTACTTTGCAGAGGTTATTCTGCAGGTGTCCTGGCTAGGCTGGGGTCGAACAGCATAGTTGCTATATGTGTTGAAGCTGAGGGCCAAAATAATTGGTTACGAGCCTCCGCTTGTTGTGTATGGGAGTCTCAAGATTCTCCTAGGTGAGACATACCCACTTCATTCAGGAGCTCACATATCCTACTATTGTTTGAATGTGATTCGGCTTTACATTGTATAGGTGTATGCTCTGTGCACGCTAGTCTTCCTAGGGTTTTTGTAATTATAAAGAGTCTTTTTCATTTTTTGAGTCATTGTGGATTTGGGTGCAGCACTTCACCGTTCTCGTCGTTTAGCAGGGCTTCTGTCTTCCACATCTCCTCCTCCTTTGGGAGAGAGAAACAGATAGTCCAGGAAGACTAATTCTCACATTGATTCACACACGATGGGAGATCATGAGGACATGATTCCTGAGAAGTATTCTCCACCTCAAGAGGTTGGGGAGGAATATCCTACTCCTGTATATGATCCTTTACCAGATATACCTTCATATTCCAGTTACGATCACTCATTCACAGGTCATTGGTATTGGTTTTCACCATGAACCCAAAAGAACTAGTCATGTTAGTTATGGAATTCCTGATATACCTGCATATGATCCGACACATCATGATGAATCAAAAATTGAACCTAGAACTATGCCTAGGGGCACTCCTATTCCTTTCCATGCAGAGAGGTTTGTGAGCACTAGTCACATTTCACTTTCCATCTCGGCGGTGGAAGCTACCTCACATGCCCATCCTAGACCTAATGTTAGTTGTCATATCTAGATACCAGTACCAAGATGAGTGACCATAGGTAATACCACTTATATCCCTTCACATGTCCCTTCGTCCTCAATTCCTACTCATTCAAATTCATTTTTGACAACCCTTCCTCCCCCGCATTCGCGTGGTCCTTTGGGTCAGAATGTTGCTACTAGTCAGGTTGGTACTATGACTACTTGCATAGTAGTATCTCAGAGTCAAGTATCTCCGATTGTCTCAAGAGGTCATATTCCCATTTCTAGATCGTCTTATGATCCATCGCAAGGAGTTCCCTGTATCCCTACTTATGGAGCTCTCATGGGATATCCCATGGGACATCTTATGGAGCTTCTCATCAACAATCTTATGGACCGCAGTATGGACAAAGCTATCAAACTTATGGGTACGGGTATCAACAACCCACTTATTCCTCTAATTATGGCTTTGTAGCACCGCATAGTCAAGGTACACCACATCATAATGCTTCCATGCACACTTACACAGGTCAAACATGAGGAGGATATTATGGCCAAGGCCATGGTATTTATAGTATTTAGCCTTATATGAACCAAAAATAACAGGGAAAGTGGCATAGACTGGCTCAACCTAGGCTCCCTTTCATCACAACGTTAAATTTACCTGACTTATCAAGACTATTGAATGATCCAGTATCTCATGACACGGATTGGCCGGCTATCCCTAACAAACTTCCGTCAGACATTCCCAAATTTGAGGGAAAACCAGGAAAAGATCCTAGTGAACATGTCACTACCTTTCACCTTTGGTGCTCTTCCAATTCCTTACACTATGACTCGATCCGTTTAAGGCTATTTCAATGCACCCTCATCGGGCCTGCAGTGAAATGGTACATATAGTTACCGAGGGGGGCATTCATTTTGTTCGATGACCTTGCTAATTTCCTCAATTACTTTCAGCTACCATTGCATTACGACATTGGTACAGAACTCTTGTCGACATTTTGGCAGGACAAAGCCACACATATCTCAGACCATATCCCAGAGTGGCATAGATGGAAGAGGTTGATTAAAGCTTTCATACCACCGGAGTTTCTCCTTGACTGGTTCCTTAAATCGTTGCTACCTTACATCGTGAACGATGTTTCTAAATCCGGATTTCAGAACAAGGAACAAGCAATTTTTAGGGCACAGGAATTGGATTTGATTTATGCTCAATCAGGACTATTATATGAGATCATACCTAATGCTCCGCATTCTAGTTTCGATCCCAAGATCAATCCTGGACCACATGCCAATGCCATTGTGGGTTGTACAAGTACCAAACCTGTGGATTCGGTTATGAAACAAGTGAGTCAATTTTTTATTAATCAATCTGCTTCGGAGCAAGCCATGGCTTCGTCTCAACCCACCCAAATGGTGAGTGTACTTTTCGTGCAATCGTCGGACTAGAAGGGCAACCAGCAGCCCGAAAGGAATAAGAAAAATAGTAAAAACAATCGTAAGGGTGGGAATAAGAACAAAAATGCTAATTTTAATGACAAGAATGACTGTAATGCTAGGGGGGACAAGCAGTCTAAATGTAAGGTTAAGTTTCCTTGCAAATTGTGTAAGGATGACCACCTCACTCACTTGTGCCCTTGTATGGAAGACGCCTCGAGGTTCATAGAATAGGGCCCAGCTGTGCTCACCAATCCTTTAGCGCATAATCAAAATATGAACTCAAGGACCCAGGATCCTCATTCTGCATCGAGTGGAGATCAAAACATACTAAAAACTAGTACTGGTCATGGGTGCATCAACATGGTGCATTCTACTAAGGTTGTGACTCGTGCGAAAGACTATGGTTCATCACAACCAGACCTTGGGAAGGAACCTCCTCCTACTGAGAGCCCTTTGCATGTTGAAAACCCTATGGATAAACTTGAGATTGCACCTCGCATTCCTAAGGGAGTCCTAAAGCATTTGGGGCACAATCCTAATGCCTGAACCACCTAGAACTATTCTGTTGTCGAGGATTTGGGCCAAACTCCTTGTGTGATGTTTGCGCTTGAAGTTCTTCAGAGTTTTCCTTTGTGCGAAAGAAAGGTTTTCTTTCTTCTCTTGGGGTGAATGATGATAACTCTTCTTTTGTCATCAAATTTGAAACCATGGGACTATAGCCTCACTTTCCTTACTATGTGGCTCTCTTGATTCATGTAGAATGTCTTAACATGACCGTCAAACGCATTGTGATTGATGAAGGAATTACTGCTTCCATGATGTCTTTGTATTGTTGGAAGGGTTTGGGTTCTCCCGAGTTGTCTAAATCTGCTACTATGTTGAATACCTTTGATGGTATATCGTTTCAGCCGCATGGAATTTTTCCTTCTCTTAAGGTCCGTTTGGGAGGGAAGACCATCGCGTTCGAGGTCAAGGTGGTTGATGCGCCCCTTGATTACAATCTTTTACTATGTTGGAATTGGATGTATAGTATGCAAGCCATAGCCTCTTCTCTATTTGGAGTTGTATTCTTTCCATTTAATGGGAATATTGTTACGATTGATCAGACCTCATTAAAAAATCTGAGTGTTAATGCATCGTCAGGAACTTCTATCCCGATTATCGACCATTCTCAGTCGGCAACTGGGAGTGTGGGTGTAGGTATGTATCCATCCCTTATGGGTAAATTTAGTTGTCCTGCACCCATCCTTATGATCAGATCTAGTTTCGATGGGGCTTCATATTCATTGAATTCGGTGCCTTTTCACACTACCCATATGGAAGATCCTTGGATTCTTCCTACATCGAGTCCTTCAAATGGACCTATCGAAATGGAGATGTTGTTTCTTGCAACAATGATAGGATATCAAGCAAATCTTGATGGTGTTGAAGATCCTAGCACTTCCTCTTTGTGGATGGAGGAGGAGGACCCGTATGTGTCACCTGCATGGGCAATTGAGTCCTCTCATGCACATGATTTCCTTGATAGTGTTTTTCCATCAGATGAAGCTATTATTGAGGCCATGTCTAGGGTTGAGCCACCTTGGGAAGAGTTACATCATAGATCTTATTTTCTTCCCAAGATTGACCATTTGGAGCATGAGGACTTTAGGGAGATTCTTAGCGAGAATATTGGTAGCCCCGTGGTTCCATTAACCTCTCCTGGTCAAATGGATGATGGGAACATGGTGAATATATCACATACTATTCCTATCAATGTCTCTCTCCATCCTGGAAATATTGAGAATGTCTATATCGGGGCAGAATGTTCCCATGCTGAGATTCAGGAGTAAAGAATTTCGTGAATACTTTGCTTGGTCATATGAGGAAATTCCAGGTATCGACCATCGTATTGTCGAACATGAAATTAAGACCTATCCAAATGCAAAGCCTGTTTGACAACGTTTGTATGCGGTGAATCCTATAAAAGCACCCATGATTAAGGCTGAGATAGAAAAACTGTTAAAAGCCATTTTATCTATCCCGTTCCATTCACGGAGTGTGTTTCAAACCCCGTTTCGGTTGATAAGAAGCAGGGAACGATCCGTATATGCACTGATTTCTATGATTTAAATCATGCTTGTCCTAAGGATAATTTTTCCACACCATTTATTGATCAAATTTTGGATGAGTGTGCGGGAAGTGAGGTATTTTCCTTTATAGATGGCTTTTCCGGATATAATCAGAATTAGATCAAACCCCGGGATCAACAAAAAATTGCATTTATTTGTCCTTGGGGTACGTTTGCATATCGGAAGATGCCTTTCAATCTTAAAAATGCCGGAGTTACATTTCAGCGGGCTATGACCTTGATTTTTCACGATCTCAAATCGATCATTTAAGTCTTTTTAGATGACCTTGCTGCTCATTCTCGGCTAAGAATCCGTCATCCCTACCATTTGAGATTAGTATTCGAGAGATGTCGTCACTACCTGGTCAGGCTAAATCCACATAAGTTCATCTTTTGTGAGAAGTCCAGTCGCTTGCTAGGATTCATTGTTTCCAAGGAGGGTATAAGAGTCGATCCCTTTAAGGTTGAGGAAATACTTCAATTGTCTCCCTCGCGAAATTTTAAACATCTTCAATGTTTGCAAGGCATGGAAAATTTCTTACAGCGATTCGTGGTTAACTTTGCCAATTTGACTAAAGGATTTATGCATATTTTAAAGAAGGACACTACCTTTTGCTGGGATGAGTGAGCCCAGGAGTCCTTTGATGCTCTTAAGCAAGCCTTAGAATCACCCCCCGTGCTTAGTCCACCTGACTATAGTCGTGACTTTTTTGTTTATGTGGCCATGTCATTGGAGATGATCGGTATGGTTTTGGTTTAGGAGGATGAGGAGCTCCATGAGCATGTCATATATTATTTGAGCCGGAACCTTATAGATGTGGAAATCCATTATTCCCATGTGGAGAAACTTGCCTTAGCTACCGTTCATGCGGTTCAGAGATTGAGACACTACATTCTCCTTTTCCAGACCTTGGTGGTAGCTCATGTCAATACATTTTAGTTTGTCCTCACTAGAAGAATGATCAAAGGGAAAGTATAATAAATGGATTGTTATTTTGAAAGAATTCAATCTCGAGTTTGTTTCAGCGAAATCGAAGAAATCGTTAATTTTTGTGGAGCTCATTTCTGATTTCCCAAGTGAGGAGGAGGAGGAGGTTTATGAGGATACATTTGTCGATGAGCATATTTTCCTTATCTCAACTTTGGATCCATGGTATGGGGATATCATCATATATTTACAAATGTTGAAGGTCCTTACTCACCTTTCATGGGATGACCGACGGCGGTTACGTCACGTATCTAAGAATGACCTTATAGTGGATAGCACTTTGTACCATCATGGGGTAGACTCCATTTTACGTCGTTGTTTAACTCATTAAGAGGATGAGGTTGTGTTGAATGATTGCCATGGAGGGGCATGTGGTGGTCATTTATCTGGGCTTTCTACAGCCCAAAAAATCTTGAGAGTGGGATATTTTTGGCCATCAATCTTCAAAGATTGTGTTAATGCGGTGAAGAAGTGTCACCCTTGCCAGGTGTTTGCACGCAATATGTGATCACATTTTACCCCGTTACATATGATTATCACCGCTGGTCCCTTCATCAAGTGGGGGCTTGAATTCATGGATTGCAACCCAGCTTCGGCTAGGGGGCATCATCATATTATAGTGGCTACTAACTATTTCACAAAATTGGCTCAGGCTATGCCAACGATAAAATCCGATGGTGAGACAGCCGCACATTTCGTATTCAACTAAATTATTACTTGGTTCGGTATTCCGAAAGAGCTTGTCACTGACCATGGTAGGCACTTTCAGAATCGAATGATGGAAGAGTTGGCCTCGAAGCTAGGGTATAAGGAGGAGCATTCCTCTTCTTATTACCCTCAGGCGAATGGACAGGTTGAAGAAGTGAACAAATCACTTAAGTCCATTCTCCAACGAACCATCGCACAAAGCAAAACGAATTGGCATATCATGTTATATCCTGCTTTGTGGGCCTACATGACCGTGGTTAAGATTGCCACCGGTTTTTCTCCATATCAGCTTGTACATGGAGTGGAGTCTATCTTTCCAATTGAATGTGAAATCCCTTCATTGAAGCTAGCCGTAGAGCTTTTACCAGACATTTCTGCATTGGAGGAACATTTGGTCCACTTAGATCAGCTTGATGAGCAGTGCTGAGATGCCTTAGTGGCTCTAGAAGTAAATAAGCATCGCGTTAAGGTCCAATATGATAAGTCTATCTGTTTGAGGAGGTTTAGTGAAGGAGATTTGGTCCTTTTGTGGGATCAAGCTAAAGAACCCTTGGAGGCAGGGAAGTTTAATCCCATGTGGCATGGTCCTTACGTGGTCAAACGTGTGTTAGAGAAGGGTGCCTATGAGCTGGTGGATTATGAAGGGATAGCCTTGGCGGATCCTAGAAATGCGCTCTATCTTAAAAAATAATATGCATGATCTTCAGCCAGGGCTGATTATTGTATATTATTATATAGTTTTTTGCATAGTTAGGTTTTCTTATGGTGATCAGGTTTGTTGATTAGCTTTTGTTTCTTATGGAAGATGTCAATGGAGTCTTCCGCTTACATAGGATTTGTTGATTGTGCTAGCCGCCACACTCAACCCTCAGCCTCTGCTGCTTGGGTGATTTATACTCCTATGGGTCAGGTATTTTCTTCAAGAGGCGTATGTTTACGGCCTTCTTCGAACAATGTTGTTGAGTATAGTGCCGTTATTGAGTTGTTACAGGATGTCATTTCACATGGTGTTCTCTCTCTTGAGGTACGTCTTGATTTGCAGTTAGTAGTGTCACAACTTAATGTTTTGTATCATATTAGGGATCCGACATTATTACGAATATTCTTACATGTGAGATTGTTAGAACAACAATTTGACAACATAACATACATACACGTTCCAAGAATTTTTAATCATGTTTCTGACTCATATGCTAACTATGTGTTATATTGGAATTTGTTTCATAGACCATAAGCACATCACAAACATACATTTTTACACACATGTAAATAAATAAAATCGATCATCATAAAAGTTTTTTATTAAACATCCAAAATGTGACGTCATAATACATAAGTGTCATAATACAAAAATGGGGCTTTCAAGCCACCAAAACATAATACACGGTAGTACAAAAATAAATCAATCTCAGGTCCCTAAGAATGTGGAAGAGGAGGCAGGTTCTGATCATGGTAGCACACCATAACTCTAGCTAGTCGTCAGAATAACTGAACCCATGCTCGTGGTACACCAACCACCTAATGATGCATGGCCTCAGGAAAGTCCTCGACTTGTGCCATGGGTACTTAGTGTGTCAATCATACAAAGTTTGTGTGGATGCTTTGGAGCATCCGCTCTGCATCCACACCCATGATATTATCTCAATATTCCCCTCCATCTATGATAAGGGGAGCCGTCAGGCCACCGTGCTCCATCATCTCCATACATATGACAGATTGTCACTATGTGTTGTCAAACCATGTCTTTTGAGTCTATATATCAAAAAACACAAAAAAATTTATAATTCAAAAAAAAATTAAAAAGAGGGTTTGGGATTCGTTACCAATATCATTGTATGCTGCTCCTAGTGGTAGGGGCATGACGGGATCTCCCTGAAAATCTATTCCTACATAGGGATAATCATCAATGGCAACAATCTGTCTCCACCACCATGGAAAGAAGTTAGCCGGGTAGGGGTTAGACACCCTACCTCTTCCCAGTCTGCGCATAGCATCTTCCCAACATCATTGGGTCGTATCTTGAACCCCATGAGGAGGAACGTCAACTCTAGGGCTTAGCCTTAGAACATGCTCAAAGAAGAACGTGCTTAGTATACTGCCAAAACTAAAGTTTCATACCCTACCCATCTTGCAGTCAATGAGCTACTAATTCATGTTACTAAATAGCGTAGTGCTCCAGTCATACACTATAGGTCTCATGCACTCCATTACATAGAACGTCAATGGTCACGAGGCCAGGTGGAGTGATGCTAGACCAGCTATCCTACCGAGTGCCAATAGTATGGCCTTCAGTCCTAGCAATTGGATGGAGTTTTTCGGGATTTGAATCCCAAGCTTTTCCATGTCTAGAAAATAGTATACTGCAATGTACTCATCAATGGTGAGGCCACCTCCGGGCCCACGAGAGCATAGGTTCATCACCTCTCCCCGTCGGGACAATCCCATAATGAAATATATGTCCTCCACCTCTATAGTGAGGGACATCCCGTTGATATGAAAGGACTTTGATTCTGGATCCTAGTAGTCTACTAGAATCTACAGGAGTCTTGGTTTGGCCCTCAGGCTACCAAGACACCAAAACTTGTATATCCCACATGCACATAGAGCTTGTTGAGCCATCAAATCACCTAGAAAATCCTCTTCTACATCTCCATGTTTCCTCTCCCTCCATTCTAGAACCATTTTGCACATTAAAAATAATTTTTGGTCAATATATACCTTAAAAAACCATGTGCACGGCCGCATATGCGACTGTTTGCAAAATAGCCACGTATGTACGCGAGTTTGGGAGGTTTTTCTATGTATAGCCAGCCCTATACGTGGAAAAAGGCCCGATTTTCACATGGGCTGAAACGACCAATTTAGACTGGCCTAAAAGTCAAATTTGACCATGGAAATTGAAAAAATTTGCATGAGAATGGAAGAGGAGGAGATGAGAAGTTACCTGGAACAAACGGTGTCGAATTTTGTCGGACGAAGCTCCCGGAATTCACGTTTGACGTTCTAAGCTCAAATGGGTAAAAATTTCAAATGATATGTAATTTTTGAATTTTTTACTATTTATAGAAATTTTTTACCCCCTTTTCTATAGTTTTGGACCATTTCTGACCATTTTGGATCGTTTTGGACTAATCTGATGATGTAGGAGTCCATTTTGAGTGTCGTTTTGACCATTATTTTAACCCATTCGTGCCACTCTCAGGTATTATGTCTAAACTTCCATATAGGTTAGATTTCACATCCGTGTGCACTTTGCATGACCTTATGACCATTTCATTATAACCTTAGGTACGAACCCATTCTATCTTGTCAAGGAACCTTCTCGTTTTTTTAGAAGTGACATGATGTGAATGGTAGAGCTTGACCATACATGGGTGCCCTAGTTAGCTCCTTTGTTGCAATTGGTGCCCATGTCGACATTTTTTCCTTTAGGGTGTGGGAGTCCTTTGTATAGTATTGCCATGTCTTTGTGCAAGAGCCTCATACTCCTCTTGATCTTTTTGTTGCCCTTTGTCCCCAGGACTCCCTTATGCCAAGTTCTAATTGCATTATCATGAGTTTTTCCTAACTCATTGAGCCTTATGCCAGCTTCCCTGACTCTGATTATCAGCTATATAGCCTGAGCTTGTCTCATGTCTAGCCACACAGAGCCATTTTATATATCCTTTGCAGCTTGATTCCCCATTTTTACCGAGAGGGGACTTTCCCCCGAGTGTCGTTATCCTACACATGTGTCCTTGCATTGAGCATAGGTATGTTCCACTACTTGGAACTAGTTTGTTTTCCCATTGACACTCGTCTCCTCCTAGTCTATAACTATAAAGAACTTTTATTCTTTTTCAAGATTTTCAAAATATTTGAAAAAGTTCAAAAAAATTATAAAAAAAAAACAAAAAGCCGAACAAGAAAAGATGTTATCTTTGGCAACAATCGAGTCGTGTCGCCTTCGAACAAAGTACTGTATATCACACTCATTGGTTGGGTTAATAGTTTGACTTTAGGAGCTATACTCATTTCTCTGAGTTTATCTCCATCGACTAGTTAATCTTCCAGTCCCTATGGAGCCTCTGTCGATGCCTCCTGTGTCAAAGAGATGTCCCAGTTTTGTTTATTGAGGCTATGCTACCTACATTCAGTCACCATTCACCTTTATGCTCTTGTTCAAAGGAAGTTGAAACCTGAGTCAGCCATTCCTCAAGTATCTTGACTTTGCATGTCGACCATTCCCAGTATTGATACTGGTTCGTGCACTTTATGATCGAGTCCTTCTACATTATATAGCTTTGCTGATTACCTCATGTTGGATGATGAGGGATGCATTAATTTCCTCTTTTCATTAGATTTCATCCCATCAACTTCAGATCATTTATTTTGGGATAGGAATCTAGAGTCATTTTTGAGTGCCTTGAGACTTGTAGTCATCAGTGGAAGGTTCTCTTGCCATTGACAAGTTTGGGAATACATCAATGTCCCCTGATCGATAGATCCTTTCAAGTGTTTGACCTAAACACATTTATTCACACTTGTTAGTTTGCACTCTAGTACCTTGATTTCCATTTTCATTATCTGTGGGTGATCTCACGTTTGTTAACGGTATACATCAATGACCGGTAATTAGATGATGGAATACGATGTTCCACCTTAACAACTCTATTCACATATTAGGACATGTACTTGTAGAGAATTGTGTAGAAGACCTTCCATATTGGTGGAATTTCATATATGCTACCTCCTTGATCGCGCCAGTGTTCATGAGATTTCAGCTCTTGTGACTTGATTCCAGTGTATTTCAGATATTTCTATCCATTATATATCTTCATCCTTTGTGGAGATCATGATCCTTTGTATATATTCATCATGGATGTTTTGATCTATTTATATTGTACATGGCGATGACCACACATGTCATATTTTGTATCTTTCTTATTCATGGCCATTGTACTCTTATGTATCTGGTACTGCGATATCTATTTACAGTTATGTGCATATTTGATTATTGTATTGCACTGTTGGATGGCTGGTTCTTCCACCTAGTTTGTCATCACTCCACTTCTTGGATGGACTTATAATGTATCTCGGCCATCGTATCACTCCTCTGACATTACACATTAGGGGGCATCTGTTATAGCTGATTTTACCACACATGGTGGATCACAACTTTATGGAATTCCCTGTCCCTCTGCAGACTCTTTAGACCCCATGGGCCATTTTTTTACCTTTGATGTTTCCAAGATCGTCCCTAAAAACATGCATTATTGGCTATACATGACTTTTAAACCTATTCTCGCGTATATACATGGATTTGACTCTTAAACCCGTGTACATCGGGATGTGTGTAAAAGGACAAATAGTTTTTGAGTTTTCCTTGATGTGGATCTGAGTCACTTGTATCTTGGACTTCCATATGCCTTGAGATCGCTCGGATTTGACCTTCCATTACCCCATTGAAGCACTATATAAGTAACCCTTTGGATACATTGAAGGAAGAGGAATTGAGGAGCAAGAAAACTATAGTCCATTGTTTCTGGAGCTTATACTTGATCCTACATCACTTTGTCCCTTGGAGCACTTTGTGTTCTTCCCAAGCTTACCTTTGCTTATGAGCTTTCTGTTGAGAGATGGAGGATTGAAGTGGTGGAGGCCTAGGTGGAGGACTTAGTTTCTCCGATTCGCAGACGTGCTGACAGAGGTTATCACTATTGTAATCTCTGATTTATATTAACAGAAATATCTTTTCCTTCCCAATAATGTGTATTTAAATGAGTATTGAATCCATGGATGCTTTTAAATGCTTATATTTTATTGATTATATATGCTAGAGTAGGTTTAACACAATTATATAGCATGCTTGTCTTGTTTGTTGAATGTTGAGAGAGCAAATTATCAATACAAGCGAGAGTGGAAAAGCTCAGTGGGGATCTACATCAACCGTCCAGAATAAGGTATGTTTCGAAATACTTTAGTGTTAGATGTTTGGTTTCTCTTACATATAGGAAAGGATTGATTTCTGCGGTTACTCTGTCTGTTGTGGTACCCCAAGCCATAGGAAGCTTTCTTTGTAACATTAAGTGTATGGGTATTATGAGGAGTTAGGGTTAGGTTTTGGGTTTGGATCATTGTTTTTCATTATCTTTCTGGAAGAACAAAAATAGTTCAACGATAACAAAATATTATATATATATATATATATATATATATAAATTTATAAAGTGTAAAAAATATAAAAATGATAGGAATAATAAAATCACCTGCAAATGTTCCCTAGTAATAGATAATTAATGTTCTTGTTCGTCATCCTAGAATGTGTTGCATTTTCTGGGTGGAAAAAAATATTGTGGGTTGTGGGAGGGACAAATAAAATATGAGACTACACCACTTTCTTGTTATTTTTTATACATAGAGGAATGCGAACACATTCATAGCATGGAAATTCTTAAGAATGTGCACATGCTTTTAAAATAATACACACATTCCTAATGTGTGTGAAATTTTAAATTTTTTTATAAGTGAGTAGATTATTTATTCTACATGGAAAATGTTACATGGAGGTTCAATGAGGGTTTGAATCTATTTGAAAAGGTGCATGCTATTGAAAGTGCACACACCTTCCTAAATTAGCAACGAACATACATTCCCATTGTGATGAAAAGAGAACCAACTCCTTATGAGAAACACATTAGTCATATAATCAATCATTTTAAAACCTGCTTAAACATTTTTTTGGTGGTAAATCACCCAAAATATTATAGTGAACCAAAACAAACTCAAGCTAAAGTCTCCATATGAGCTATAAAAACACCTTTATGTTATTATAGGGTTGTTTGTAAAACACCTTATATCATCTACCCATCCAATTGCCGATAAATGGATTAATATTGAGCCCATCCATGGAAACATGTTTCTCAACCTCAAGAGAGTGTTGGTAGTTCTATAATATATGTCAGTTTAGCTCAGGTATGGCGAATTAAATAAATATTATATGAGGAAATGTAATCACTGAAAAACATGTTGGCTCTCTATTCCTCCTAAAATTATGAATTAAGTATCTATGTATATTAATTCAACTATCAATATAAGTGATTGCATCTTTGTTAGGGTTGATAATTTTGATAAGTATGGTGTTATAATATAATGAACAAATTTTAATGTTTAAAAATTATTTCAATACAAAAAACTACTTGTTTCATAGTAAACACTAAACTTAGTTTTCGTATTTTCTATATCTAGTGATCATCCTTACTATACATCCTTAATATTTCTATTAGCATATATCCTACTATTACTATCCTTCTTAGGATGCAAGCATTCTCATTGCAAATTCCCAAAACAAGATAAAAAATTTTAGGACTTAATGTTGTTATATTTGAGCTAATTGGCAAGCCCACCTCCATTGTAGTTCATACACTGCAATGATTTCCATGCCAAGAATCCCTCTTTTATTCCTACTATGGAAGTTGAAGTGAATAGCATATACAATTTCCATAAGCCCTAATATGTGAGTAACCAAAATAAAACATCCTTACTATTACTATTGATCCCAAGATTTGCTGATTCTCATTGTAAATTCTCAAAATAAGATACAAATTTCAATGGATTATTGTTGTTCTACTTGAACTAATTATTAAGCACACCTCCATAAATTGTACTTCCTACATTGCGATGATGGTCATTGAAAGAAAGTGAAGTGAAGAACATAGCCAATTTCCATAAAACCCGACATGCGAGTACGCTAATAAAACACATTATTTAACCATTTAGTCCTCATCATGAATATATTGCAATTAACATTATTTAATTTATAGGTCTAGATAAAGTTGCTTATCCATGAAGCAAGAAAATGCAACAACATATTCCATATGGAGAATAGCTTGTGAACCTCTATGGTATCATTGCTTACATTGGGGTACGTAATAAAACTAGACCTATTTCAATTTCCACTTACCACTTTCTTAGGTGGAAGTGGGCCAAAAATTAGAAAATCACCAAATGCAATGAAGAACATCAAGATTGTATAGGTCATGTCATTGGCAAACTCAATTGTCATGTCTTATTTCAACATAAAGGGAATGAATTCAGCTATGACTCCTCCTATATTTATGATAGTTTACATGCCCTTATTGTCCTCAATCATATATGAGTTTAGGTATGATTTTAAGAACCCCCCTAGATTTATATGTATAAAAAATGGGAGAATCTCTCTGATATATAGGAAAATTTCAAGGTAGTTTTATCAATAAGATACTATGTATATATAAAAAATTTGGTGAATCTTTATTTTTATTATATAATGTTGTAAAATGTTGGTGAATATTTTATTTTATTATATAATGTTTTAAAATCTTGGCGATTCTTTTAGTAATTTATAAGATATTATAAAATCTTGGCGAATATTTCACTTCATTATAAAGAAAAGTGTGAAAACTGGTGAATCTTTCACTGATTTATAAAATATTTTAAAAATAGAGGAACAAAAACATTAGTCAAAGAACATGAATCACATCATCAACAACATAACATGTAGAATCATGATTCACAACTGGATTGTGTCAGTGAAACACAACTGCACTGACTAGATTCACGGCAAGTGGGGACTCCACTTGTTATGTCGTCCCTTATTGGTCCAACGAACATGTGGGGAACTGAATCTTGAAAAAACGATAAAATAATAGAATAATACATTATGCTCTCTCTTACCTCTTAGATTTAACAATTTTTTGCATCTTAAACGTGCCTCACTTGTTTGTTTTGTTCTCTCCTTCAAACTATAATCAATTTGTTAACTAAGAAATCCAGGTTGAACAATATTGCAACTTTGTAATTTCTCTTGTACAATATTTATTTTATTTAATTAGAAATCCATACTTCTTGGCACGACTATTTCTTTGTGTGTGTGTTATCATTGCATGCTTTGATTTGCGTCCAACCACCCACGTCGCGTTTGCATCACTAAAATTCCCACATCAACTCCAACATGAATTGACTCAAGGTGTTCACTACAAAACATATATTTGACCTAGCATTGACCAGATACATCAGGGATCCTATCACCTTCATTTACAACATGTGATATACCAACTTTGAATATTAATTTCTTGCCTTATTTATATTGGTGATCATAGTTGTGGTCACTCTTTTGTAGTCCTTCATCTAAAACCTCTTCAAAGTCTCAACTGCATACTTATCGTGCTCAAGGAAAATATGTCTTGGTTTGTACAATCCTCCAAACCTAAGAAGTATTGCATCATTCCAATGTCCTTTATCTAAAACTCAGTTTCTATATCTTCTTTAGACCATGTGATGAGTTTCTTTAAACCTATAAGAAACAAGTCATTTACATATGACACACGGAGAAACAAGTTAGGCCCAACACATATATAAGAGATGTTAGTATTTTTTTTACTTTTGGTGAATCTCGTACTTGACAAATACCCATCAATCTTGAAATACCATCTCTTGGTACCTACTTGAGCCCATATAAGGTCTCTTTCATCGTACAAATATGGGACTCCTTGCTAAGCTCAAGGTATCCATTATCCAGAAACTTGTAGAGGTGTTATTCATAAAATAAGGAAGAAATTAAATGTCTAGACAAAAAAATCACTCTCCCTAGTAGGTCAAATTCTCCTCATTCAATATGAAATCTCCACCATGCATGTTTATCAAAGTTGCATTGTTCTAACACCGAAGAGAGGAATCGATGATATAGAAAAAAATTCTCTAAAAATTCCTATGGTATGGGGAATCCATGGAGTAAAAAGGGCACCTTTTAAATTGGAGGTCAATGCCTATACCCATGTAGTTTGGAGGAGCATGTATAAGAAAATTGGGTAAAATCAAGAGGACATTTTGTGCAAAACTGCATTGAAGTTCCAATTTAGATTTCTTACAAGGATGATGACTTATGTTAAAAAAATCTTGATTCTCACATTGCATGCTAGAATTCAATTAAAAGGAAGGTATATTGGAGGTTATCAGTGGAAGGAAAAAATATCTAGATCAAAACCTTAAAGAGTAAATGTAAGGAACAAAATCCGAATATCATTAATAGGCCAATTCATTTCCGTGAATGCTCAACCATATAGCATTACGAGCAAGATATATTTAATTGAGAATAATCTCTTTTGGGATATAAACAATGGAAAGAAGATAAAATTACATGGTTTGCAAATAGGCCACTAACATCGATATAGGGTCTAGTCAGATTCAACTTAGAAATGAAGAAATATGGTTCAATTCATGTAATGGATTACTAGAATTTGGTAGTCTATATGTAACAAGCTATAGAAACCCTTGGTAAGAATGGTATATTCAAATTCATGTCTAGTGAAAAATTTCATTGAAGGATACCCCCTTATTTAGATTCATTATTAGTAATGAAGATGAATACTTATAGTATTGGAATCCAAAATCCTAAGGAGAATACATTATAAAACAGGGGTTTTAAGATATTTTTATAAATAAAGAAACAATTCCAAATTTATTAATGGACATGTGAGGATGACATGGGAAAGGTATATTAGAGACTATTGCTAGTTAGAGATTATTATTTCCACCCAAACGAGAAGGGAGGCCCATGCATGGGTGCAATAATCATGCATGGAAGCAACAAAGAACAATTTTAAAATCAATGAAGTGTAATATTGTAGCAATTAGGGATAAATGTTCATCGACCAAGCCTAGATCTCAATATTATAACAATTAAGCATAGTGTCTTCCCTACACTTGAAGATAACTTCAATTCTAAGAAATAAACTTGTTCCTACAAAATTATTTTAGTCATAAGTCAACAAATTGTGCATGGATTCATATTGAGGAATTTGAACCTTAAAATATATAGTTTAATTATTATAACTTTATTCATGAATCACGTGAAGGTAATGATTTCTCTTATAACAAGAGTTGAAGTATTTTATATATCCAATGATGAATTAAAATTCCTTATAACATAATTTTATGAATTCATAACAATTCCCCATACTTTGTAATGTCCCTTTTTTGAAATTTTATTAAATGACCAATTATTTCACTTTTTTCACAATTTTGGCTCTTGACTAGTTTTGATGTCTAGACCTCCAAATTGACCCAAATGCTTCCAAATTGTATCTAAAGGTACATGATTCATAATATAACTTAAATATCATGTTCATGTATGTTTTTTTACCTCCTAATTACTTCTTAAAACTTGTTTAATTTTCTGTTAAAAGTAGGAGTCTTTACTAGCAAATTGGGGCTCCAATTCCCCCTGGGTAATTGCCCGAAATGGCTTCAAAAATGATCCCAAAGTCACTTGAATTTATGAATAGAGTCTGGGTATGTGTAAGGGGCATTTTAAAAGTCTCATATGCATCATGTTTCATTTTATACAGGCTGTTATGACTCTTTCCAAAACAACTCCCAAGTCACAATTTCGACCCGTGGGGAAAATGCACCAAATCTTCTCCCAATGCAATAAAATTGAGTAAAATGGATTCCAATGATTAAATACTGAACATGAGACTTTAAATAAAAATTTATTACATTCCATCCATCATACATTTATCATATATACATTCCTTCATTCGAAATAATAAGCATTACCATGGCATATATCAAAATGGAGTGGAAATGGTCATTGTTTGCTCATTAAAAGTCACTTTGACATACAAATATTGGGAATTTTGACTTGAAACTTTTTATAATGAATAAAATAGAATATTTAACTAATTACAATCATAAATTTACAATTAAAGTCTCTCCCAATTCGAAATCATCAGCATTACAATGGTTCACAACAAGATAGTGGGGAAATGAGACTATTTCTTCATTGTTCAACATTTTTACATGAATTATTTTGGGTATTTCGACCTGAGAGTCTTATGAAAATGAAATAAAGAGAATATAAATCAGCACATAATATAATTGGCATTATAATATTCCCCAAAGAGATCAATAGCTCACCCAAAGCGCAATCCCTCCATTGGCATGAATATGGTGTGAAAACTGGAAATAGTTGAGAGAGAGTGATGCCATAGAAGAATAAAAATTATTTCCTATATATTACACCTGTAAATAAGAATCCATTAAGTCTCCATGGAATACCTAATTGGCCTTTCCAAACACCAACTAGGATGGGAATATTTCACCCTTGAAATTGGCTTAAGCAAGAAAACTAGTCATCCACTAGCTCTCACAATTCACAATTGAGCAAAAGATTATTCTCATGGATGATCCCTGTATTTTATAAACATTATTATCCTTCTAAGGTTCCAAATCCATCCATAAACCAAAACCAAGTCGAATTGGTGTCGCTGCTCATGCTATGCCATATGGCCTCTCTCTTCACCTTCCCTCTTCTCCCAAATTTGAGTAGGAGCCTCTTGGCCTTCTCCAACTCCAAAATTTGACCTCTAAGATGCTATATTCAGTATTTACATGTCATTATTTTAGTACAGAATCCTTTAGATCTGAATTGTGTCATAACTGTCGTAGAATCTCCATCATTGGTGTCATAGATGTCATAAATGTAAGGGGAATCTAGCCAAGTATCCATGAAACTCCTATTTGGCTCTTCCTCTCCCATGTAAGTTACAATTCATCCCAAATTTGACCTATAAATTATATGGACAAGTATATTATCCTTATAATCCATCCAAAAACATTAGGCTTCCCATATATTTGAATTTGCAGGAGAAAGATACCATTTAACATATGAATTCTAGCTAGTGTGGGCCCCATAGTCTCCATGTGTCTTCATGCTCTATTGCCACTTTAATTTTATATTGTATTTATTTAATAAGATAAATTATTAAATATTTATCCCCTTCTAATTTCTAAACATCATTTATTATCCCCCTTATTCCAAATCTTAAAGCTTCCACCCCCAACCTAGGAAACTAGTGATTTTCCTCCTTGGAAATTATTTGACTTTTAGCATCCATTTGACAACTTTCATGACTATGGAAAATGTGATTTGGACATTATGACCCAATGCCAAATTTGGTACATTACAAATCCTACCTTCCCAATATTTCTTGTCCTCAAGCAATTTCAAACGTGGTTGTTGAAGAACCTGCTTTCTGTATGATTCTTTGAAGTTGCCACTAAGCTGCCCACTTGAGTCTTTGAGATTTCATGAAGATGTCAGAGAGGAACCACCATGATTTTTGTTGCACTAATTTGATCAACATCACCTTATTAAGTGGGGAATCCATCTCCCATAATTCTTGTTTTTCAAATAATTTGAAATCAATGGGACTAAAAACTATCCCAGGGTCCCATTGCTTGCATTGCACTCCAACAATTAAGAATTCTCTCCAACCCATCCCATTTGGAAAGAAAATTCTTGGATCTCATTTTCTTGTATGCATTCTTCCAAACATCATGAGTGCATAATATATATCATCAAATTCTATAAAAACATAATAATAATGTACATCAAGGAGGTGCCTCACCAAGAAATCATGAAAGTGCTTATACCTCCCAATGAGTAGACTACCATTTGCCAAGTGCACACATGCTTCAAGTGACCAATCAGATATGCTCCAATGACATAGGTGAGGATCCCATGTCCTATAATGCTTGTCCCAAATAATGTAATATGCATCAAAATAATAATCAGTCATTTTTTCTTTCATCCAAGAAGTGAATGAAGAACCTCCACCAAAATATGAACCAAATAAGGATCAAATAAAACACGAAGACTTCAAGTGTCTCAAAGAAGTCTAATAAATACACCTATGAATATGTATATCATCATGAAATAACAGAGGATTTTTCTTCCAATAATAATGTTCCTCAATCATATCCCTCTTCACCCATGTGTTGGATGAAGTTCCTCCAACATCAAATGAACCAAGTGTTGAGCAAGAAAAACCATGAGTCTTCAAGTGACTCAGATGAACATCATAGCTGCACCCATGTAGATGTGTATAATCATAATGTAAAAAAGGATGCTGATGCAAATGTAAATAATATGGTTCTCTAATAATTCCATCATTAAAAAGACAAATATAATTTCCATGCTCTTCATGTGGCACCATCAAAAAGAAACCTTTCACCCATACTTCATTAGGATGACTGCTGCAAAATTTAGAAGTGTAGGATGTAGGAGAAAGAACCAACTCACCCACATGATCAGTAAGTGAAAATTTGTCATAATGTGAAGTATCCATAGGGGTAGGATTATTCACCTCCCTATAAAATGAAAAAATTTCCTCATGGGTTGGTTCCAAGGTGGTGGAATTATGCACTTCTTCAAAAATTGTGTAACCATTTTCAAGAGGCAACTCAAGTTCCTCTTCCACCATGACTAGTGATTGGATATCATCAATATAATCCTCAAGCACATCAAGAACCTGCAATTTTTCATGTTTCTCATGATCCATCATGTCATGAGACTCCTCCAAGCAATCTACCTTATGAAAATTTGAAACATCGAAGGAAAAACAAGTGTCTTGTAACTTTTCAAGAAGTTGCTCATTTTGAATTGTGAGCTTATCAATAACTTCATTATTATTCAAGTAGTATTCATGTAACCATTCAATAAGCTCAATGACATTTTTTCTATCAAAAAGAAAATACATGAAATTACCTTTGATGTTGCACATTGCTCTTTGGATCTTCTTGTTGGGCTATAGGGCAGACCCGGGGTTTAGACTTTAACTTCGCACCAACAAAAGACCCACAGTGTTGCCCCTTTCGGCAACAACCTGCGAACAGGTTGCAGTCTCACCCGAAACAGCTAAGGGGTGTCGCAGAATCAGTTTTCTGCAAGCAGAAGAGGGATATTACTGTACCTTTAGCCTTAACAACAAATATTTATACCAAATAGAGCTTCGATATTCACTTAACTAGCTTCACAGTTAGATAAAATACTTTTCTTGCTTAACCCTTAACTGGGAATTCACAGCGAAGTTAATATTTAACAGTTATCTTACTTTAACATTCACCTACTTATCAAAAGAAAAAAAACATAACAGAAACCACATAAAAGAACCACAACACAAGATATAACGTGGTTCACCCCCAGTGTAGGGGATACGTCCACAAAACTGCGCTTTTATTCCACTTCTTACAAAACCATAGTTCTGATCTGCACACTCAGCAGCAGATCCGTCCTTCAATCCTAACTACGCACTCAGCTACAGTTCCTTTCTTACAATCTCTAACTGCGCACTCAGTTGCAGTTCCTTCCTTACAAAAAACCTCTGCGCACACAGCTGTAGAGGTCGTCCACGCACACAGCTGGAACTTGACCTTAAAACCCAAAAATAGATCTAACTTCTTCGCATCATACGATCCTCATTTCATTAGATACCCTTGACATCTTTACATGAGTGCTTATTTATTCAAGTGAACTATTACAAAATCCTGGGCTTACACCCGAAATTTATGGACAATTATAAAAAAGAGGGCTTTGACTCAACCCCGACACCCCTAAGACTATTTTGAGTCGCAACTCCGCTTACAAGCTTCCACAAAAACCATGGAGTTACCAAAATTAGTGATCGTTAAGGTGAGCGCCCCAACAAGACCCTAAGACTCACCAGTGTCCCGTCCCGGGACACTATGCTGCTTGTCTGGTGGGAGAATCTTGTTGGCGAAGATAGTAAACTGCTGTCGGCTACTTGCTCCTTCTCTACTAGCTCCTTTTGCACTCTGTCGAGTTCTGTATCCGTCTGCATCTTTGTAACCATCATCTTTAATTTTCCTTCCCTCATGCTCCCTTATATGCTTGTCATCATCGTCATCCCTTCTGCTACTTCTACCACGACTGCAGCTTGCTTGATCCTTCATCCTTTCATCCTTAGCAGACTACCTATGTTCCTTATGCTGCTATCTTCCTTCGCAATTTTCATGATGGTCATGGGAATCATTGGGCCTTCTAAATCTATCAGCGACTCCATCCCTCGAACTGCCTCCCGTTCATGTCGTATCGAACATTTGACCATCCCCAACTTTAGGTCCTTAACAGACGGTACCTCGGTGATTGCATGGCAATGTAATTTTGCATAAGAAAAATAGCATGCCTCCATTCTATTGAGCCAGGAGGATACATCTCGGGATCCTCCGGAGTCTTTCCTGAGGGTTTGTGCCTTTCTTCGTTCCGTTTAGAGTGAACTTCTGCCTTAAATTTCTTCCTGGTTGAACATGTCTACATAGGTGGATGTAGCAATGGGGGAGTTTAGATGCAGGTGGATTGCTGGTAAGGTTCTACAGACCTCTCTCCCTGAACTCTCGTAACAATTCCTGGACTTTGCGATCATTCAACATGGTCTTGACTGTAAACTCAAGAAGATGCGTAATGCATGAGTCGTAGGCCTGTGTGGCTTCTTATAGAATCCCATGACAAAATATGCCATCATGGTGCATTAAGGACACCAAATCTAATGGAGCGACGATAAATCCTATTCACAGGGCACTAGATTTTCCCAAAATCTCATCATTACAAGCAGTTAAGGCAGCTCACGTGCCGGCACTGCCAAATCTAGTTTGTCCCATCAGTCACATTTTAGGCTGCGACAGACCTTTCTTCTTCAACACAACCACTAACTTCAGCTTCTTCACTAGACCTTTGACCCATCCTGACACAAGCTCCAACAGATCTTCGACCTTCGACAGCCTTCGACACTTCGTAAATTTGAGAATAGCTTCATTATAGTCAAGTACCCAATTTCAACTATTCTTGGTACTTAGACTCTCCTTCTTACTGTTACTTCTGATTAGGGGGTCTAGGCTTGTCCATGTACTACTTTAATCTACTTCCATTCACCATGGAAGGTAAAATTTCTCCATTCAATTTAGCTAACTGGAATGCACCGCCATCGGTAACTTCCTAAAATATGTATGGTCATTTCCAATGTGTTTTGAATTTACCTGGAACTTCATGAATTTACTATCGTACAAGAGCACAAGATCACCAATCTGGAATTGCTTCTTCTTAATGTGTCTATCATGCCATGCTTTTTCTCTAGCTTTCTGTACTTGCTACTGGAAACCTGCAATGAATCTGTCTTCCTTTAGTTCTAGCATCTTTGACAGCCTTTCTTTCAACATAGTTGGGTCATCCATCTCTATGAAGGCAAATATTCTGAGGCTAGGAACAATGTATTCCATGGGCATAACTACTTCTTGTCCATAGACCAGCCTAAAAGGTGCATGGCTTGTCAACTTCTTGCAAGTGGTTCTATAAGCCCATAGTACTGCTGGAATTCTAAGATCCCAATCATTTCTGTTAACATTACAAACCTTTGTCAGAGCATTCTCAAGGATCTTGTTAAAGGCTTTGACAGTTCCATTTTCTTGAGGATGGTAGGCAGTACTTTTCTGATAATATACTTGAAATTCTTTGGTCAATGCTTCAATAGTCTTATTTATGAAATGTGATCCCTGATCACTCATAAGAATTCTAGGACACCCAAATCTTGACAAGATATTATCGAAGATGAACTTCGTAGCTGTAGCAGCGCTACAATTCTTGACTGGTTGAGCTTCGGCCCAATGATTAAGGTAATTAGTCGCTGTAATAATGTATCTTGCTCCAGATTTCTTTGCAGGGGGATTGATTGGTCCAACAAAATCAATAGCCCATTTGTCAAATGCTTGTAAAGTTACCTATGGAACCAAAGGCATCTCATCCCTCCTGGATGGTTTGCCTATCCTTTGGAAGATATCGCAGTTGTGGCAATACTCTCTTGCATCCTTATGAATTGTAGACCACCACAATCCTGCTATCAGAATCTTCTGAGCTGTAGCTTTTCCTGCATAATGACCTCCTGCTGCTCCCGAATGTGCCTCAACCAAGATCAATGGATTTTCATGCTCCAGGACACATCTGCGCAGTATTTCATCTGGTCCCATCTTATATAGCTGTCCTGCTATCAAGGTAAAGTCAGCTGCTCTGACCACCAGCTGCTTCTTCTGCTATGTCGTCATCTCAGAGGGTGGAAAACCTGTAGACAAGTACTAAACAATATCCTGAAAATAGTCATCAACCATCTAAATGGAAAACAACTGGGCATCAGGAAGACCTTCATCCAAACTAGTGGGCTCTTCTCTTGACTCGAGCCTCGATAAGTGGTCAGGCCCTAGGTTAAGTCTTCTAGGCTTAACTATGATCTCAAAGTCATATTCCTGAAATAGAATTAGCCATCTACATATCCTTCCACCTAACACAGGCTTGTTAACCAAATATTTCAAAGTAGAGTGGTCAGTGAACATCTTAAAATGCGATCCTAACAGATAGTGTCAAAACTTCTGCAAGGCGTAAACCATAGCTATACCTTCTCGTTCTGTTATAGTATAATTCTTTTCTGCTGTGGACAATTTTCTACTTGCAAAAGAAACAAAACATAATAGAAACCACACAAAAGAACCACAACACAAGATATAACGTGGTTCACCCTCAATGTAGGGGCTACGTCCACAAAACTGTGCTTTTATTCCACTTCTTACAAAACCACAGTTCTGATTTGCGCACTCAGCAGCAGATCCATCCTTCAAGCCTAACTGCGCACTCAGCTGCAGTTCCTTTCTTACAATCTCTAACTGCGCACTCAGCTGCAGTTCCTTCCTTACAAAAACCCACTGTGCACACAGCTGCAGAGGTTGTCCACGCACACAGCTGGGACTTGACCTTAAAACCCAAAAATAGATCTATCTTCTTCGCATCATACGATCCTCATTTCATTAGATACCCTTGACATCTTTACATGAGTGCCTATTTATACAAGTGCACTATTACAAAATCCTGGGCTTACACCCGAAATTTATGGACAATTACAAAAAAGAGGGCTTTGACTCAAACCCGACACCCCTAAGACTATTTTGAGTCGCAACTCCGCTTACAAGCTTCCACAAAAACCATGGAGTTACCAAAATTAGTGATTATTAAGGTGTGCGCCCCAACACTTCTCCATGTCTTCAAGGAAGGATGGATCCTCCAAGGAAGTAGCTCTCCAACAAGAATTTGATACCAATGCTTGAGTGTCATGGAGTATGATAAGGGCCTCTTGAATCTTATTTTCATTCATCTTTAAGGACCCTTCAAGAAAATGAGGCTCTTGCAAATGAACCTCCTCATCTTCTTCCTTCTTGCTTGGACCAACTTCATGAAGCTCAAGTGGTGATGGGGAAGTTGATCTTGTTTCTTCTTCAACTGCTACAAGGTATTCATTTTCATGTTTAATAGAATTTTGGCTTGCAGCAACATTTTGAAATCTGATCTCTATGTCACCAACATAGAGTTGTGAGCACCCATCATTAGGTACTCCTTCATAGTTCAAGCATCCATCAGTAGATGCTCTTTGTTTCATTTCCAAGGTAGCATGTATCTCAAAATTATCTTCAGTATTTTCAATAAAAACTTCTTCATACTCATGTGATGTCTCTTCATATTTTTCAGAGTCACTTGGGAATGAATTTTGATCATCTTCATGTACTAATTCTTCTACTTCATGTATTTTAGAAGTAGGTGGTTCATGGGTCTCCTCTTTTTTCTCCTTCAAGCAAACTGATGCTTTTTTCCCCTTGGTTTTCTTAAAATCAATCTATTTTTCCCAAATTTGGATAGCCAAAAATTCAAATCCTTTCATAATATTCTTGGTCATGTCCTCAAATATAGGTTCCATGCTTTTTATTATCTCCTCACCATCATATGAGGTTCTCTTTTCATGCCTAGTCATAGTTTCCAAAAAATTGTCTTCTTCTCCTACTTTTGTTTTTTCCTCTTCAACAAAAGCACTTTTGGTTTCAATATATAATGGTGGTCACTGAATTATTATACTCCTAAATATCAAAACACATCAAGTGACAATATCATGCTCTAATACCACTGTAATGTCCCTTTTTAAAAAAATTATTAAATGACCAATTATTTCACTTTTTTCACAATTTTGGCTCTTGACTAGTTTTGATGTCTAGACCTCCAAATTGACCCAAATGCTTCCAAATTTTCTCTGAAGGTACATGAATGATAATATAACTTAAATATCATGCTCATGTATGTTTTTTGAGCTCCCAATTACTTCTAAAAACTTGTTTAATGTTTTGTTCAAAGTAGGAGTCTTTACTAGCAAACTGGGGCTCCAATTCCCCCTCGGTAATTGCCGAAAATGGTTTCAAAAATGATCCCAAAGTCACTTTAATTTCTGAACAGAGTCTGGGTATGCATAAGGGACCTTTTCAAAGTCTCATATGCATCATGGTTCAGTTTAGATAGGCTGTTATGACTCTTTCCAAAACAACTCCCAAGTCACAATTTCAACCCTTGGGGAAAATGCACCAAATCTTCTCCCAATGCAAGAAAATTGAGTAAAATGGATTCCAATAATTAAGTACTGAACATGAGACTTGAAATACACATTTATTATAGTCCATCCATCATACATTTATCAAAGATACATTCCTGCATTCGAAATAATAAGCATTACCATGGCATATATCAAAATGGAGTGTAAATGGTCATTGTTTGCTCATTAAAAGTCATTTTGACATACAAATCTTGGGAATTTCGACTTAAAACTTTCTAATAATGAATAAAATATCATATTTAACTGATTACAATCAGAAATGGACAATGAAAGGATCTCCCAATTTAAAATCATCAGCATTACAACGGTTCACAACAAGATAGTGGGGAAATGAGACTATTTCTTCATTGTTAAACATTTTTACATGAATTATTTTGGGTATTTCGACCTGAGAGTCTTCTGAACATGAAATATAGAGAATACAAATTAGCACATAATATAATTGGCATTATAATATTCCCCAAAGAGATCAATAGCTCACTCAAAGCGCAATCCCTCCATTGGCATGAATATGGTGTGAAAACTGGAAATAGTTGAGAGAGAGTGATGCCATAGAAGAATAAAAATTATTTCCTATATATTACACCTGTAAATAAGAATCCATTAAGTCTCCATGGAATACCTAATTGGCCTTTCCAAACACCAACTAGGATGGGAATATTTCACCCTTGAAATTGGCTTAAGCAAGAAAACTAGTCATCCACTAGCTCTCACAATTCACAAATAACAATTTCACAAATAGGAAAAAGCTTCTTCTCATGGATGATCCCTCTATTTTATAAAAATTATTATCCTTCTAAGGTTCCAAATCCATCCATAAACCAAAGCTAAGTCGAATTGGTGTGGCTGCTCATGCTATGCCATATGGCCTCTCTCTTCACCTTCCCTCTTCTCCCAAATTTGAGTAGGAGCCTCTTGGCCTTTTCTAACTCCCAAATTCGACCTCTAAGATGCTCTATTCAGTCTTTACATGTCAGTATGTTAATATGTCAGCCTTCAGATCTGACTTGTGTCATAACTGTCATAGAATCTCCATCATTGGTGTCATAGATGTCATAAATGTAAGGAGAATCTAGCCAAGTGTCCATGAAACTCCCATTTGGTTCTTCCCCTCCCATGTAAGTTACAATTCATCCCAAATTCGACCTATGAAGTATATGGACAAGTATATTAGCATTATAATCCATCCAAAAACATTAGGCTTCCCATATATTCGAATTTGCAAGAAAAAGATACCATTTAACATAGGCATTCTAGCTAGTGTGGGCCCCATAGTCTCCATGTGTCTTCATGCTCTATTGCCACTTCCATTTTCTCTTGTATTTATTTAATAAGATCAGTTATTAAATATTTATTTCCTTCTAATGTCTAAACATCATTTATTATCCCCCTTATTCCAAATCTCAAAGCTTCCACCCCCAACCTACGAAACCAGTGATTTTCCTCCTTGGCAATTATTTGACTTTTAGCATCCGTTTGACAACTTTCATGAATATGGAAAATATGATTTGGCCATTGTAACCCAATGCCAAATTTGGGACATTACATACTTACTTAGTAACACTTTAGATAAACATAAAATTATACTAAATAGTGAATTTAAGCACTTTCAAGGCAAGTTTCAAACACTCACTATTGATATAAGCTACACTATATAATGAAACTAAAATATTTATTTGCTAACTCATCAATTTAGTAAATTTCAAATACTCACAAAATAACACATTATGTATAGAGTACATTAAATAATGAAATTAAAATATCAATAAACTAATTCAATTCATTTCAA
The DNA here is from genome assembly GCA_001517045.1 of Pseudotsuga menziesii. NCBI lineage: Eukaryota > Viridiplantae > Streptophyta > Pinopsida > Pinales > Pinaceae > Pseudotsuga > Pseudotsuga menziesii. The sequence continues at coordinate 177,831 of LPNX011227217.1, forward strand.
TTTCACAAGGCTACACTACATAATGAAACTGAGATATTTATTTGCTAACTAACAAATTTAAAACAATTTCAAATACTCACAAAATAACACATTATATATAGATTACACTAAATAGTGAAATTAAAATATCTATAAACTAACTCAAATTCATGTTAATTTCACAAAACTACACTATATAACTAAACTAAAATAATTGTTTGCTAACTTAACTAAAATAATTATTTGCTAACTCATTAATTCATGTCAATTTCAAACACTCACAAAATGACACTTTATATATATACACTAAATAATCAAATTGAAATATCCATAAACTAATTCAAAAATTCATATCAATTTCACAAAATGACACATTCATATACAAACTATATTAATATAATTATATGCTACTCGCAATACTCACAATCCATGACAATTCCAATCACTCTGCATTATAACGTAGCTTCCTATATCAGGATTGAGGATCTACAATGTCAATGGGTATCCCCACATATTAGAGTTATTAAAAATATTGATACGGTCACACTTAAAATAAAATAACGCAGGTCACACCAGTCATGCATATGTGCGTTGAATATTAATGAGTATACGTCCAGCCTTCACAATTTCCTGTCCTGAGAATGCAATCTTTCCACAGCTATAATTAAATCGCTCAATGACATAGTGGTGTGAGGTAAACCTCTCTACCTTCCGCCTTCAAGTGGCTTTATGACTATCTTTTTTTGGAGGCGAGGAATTGTAAAATGTTTTCGGATCGGTGTGCCACAGGATTCTTTCACTGAATATTCACCCACCACAATATTGGAGGCAAGCGAAAAGTTGTAGACGCTCAAGTTATTTTCTGGACAACAACCCGCGCAGATTGCATACACATGTTACTTCTTAAGTGTTCTAGAAGCATTCCAAGCATTCAATAAACATTTAGTTACAGCCAGTACTTGGTGTTGATATGTGATACTTATGGACCGCATATAGAAAAATATTTAAATATTTTGCAAACATTTCCATCATAAAAGCACATATAAATGCCTCCACATGTTAAAATATCTTCAAGTGACTGCTGTTAAAATAGGAATTGTTTGTAAGTATCAGCATGCAAAACCTGCACGCCCATAAACTCTTCTAAGTCACCGTCTTTTAATAGCCCTTTTATTAAGGCTGTTGTTTTGTGTGTTATGCTTTATGCTTACAACTCATGTTATTTTGTTTACTTTCCCAGTAATGAGGGGCCTTTGATACAGGTGGACCGTACCCCAACTTTTTGCTAATTAAAGGGCACTAGCACAGACTTGGGCAGTAACAAAAGCTTATTAATTGTAGGTCAGATTATACACTGGATTGAAGCAGAGTAGAAGATATCAAATCCGTTATATCCGCATAGAGGCTAGATAGATATCGTCCAGCAGTACAAGATCTAAGGTATGGGCATGATTTTCAAGAAAAGGATCTAAGGTGAGGGCAAATCTAGGTGCTAACTCAGATTTACCTTCCAGCAATTCGAGTCACTGTCATGCACACGGATGATTTTAAGAACCCCCTAGATTTATATGTATAAAAAATGGGCGAATCTCTCCGATATATAGGAAATTTTGAAGGCGGTTTTATCAATAATATAATATGTATATATAAAAACTTTGGCGAGTCTTTCATTTTATTATACAATGTTGTAAAATCCTGGCGAATCTTTCATTTTATTATATAATGTTGTAAAATCTTGGCGAATCTTTCACTAAGTTATAAGATATTGTAAAATCTTGGTGAATATTTAACTTCATTATAAAAAATTGTAAAAACTGGCGAATCTTCCACTGATTTATAGAATATTGTCAAAATAAAGGAACAACAACATTAGTCAAATAACATGAATCACATCATGATCAATAGAACATGTAGACTCATAAGTAACAACTGGAAGGTGTCAGTGAAACACAACTGCACTGACTAGATTCAGGGCAAGTGGGGACTCCACTTGTTATCTCGTCCCTTAATGGTCCTGTGGACATGTGGGGACCTGAATCTTGACAAACTGATAAACTGATAGAATCATACATTATGCTCCATCTTGGCCTCCACTAGCCAATTATGGTCATGGAGGCTAATACGAGTATGCATTGTAATTATGCCAATTGATTATTGCATTAGATGAATGTTGGTATTGTGACAATAGGTATCCTACAATCAATGCATAGGAACATAGTGCATAGACCATTTTTTTCTTCGCTTAGCTATGTTTATTTTTTTTAATAACAACAAGTATTTGCAAAGAAAATTTACAATTAGCGTAAAAGAATCGAAAAACTGAAGACAATTAATTCATGCAACTAAAAATTAATAAAATAATATTTTCTCAAAACCTAAAACCAACCTTGATTCAAGCTACAAAAAAGGATTAAATCAAGCATCGAATGAGAACTAGAAGCATTCAAAGGACTTAACACAATATTTAACCAAAATACACACGAACTTCAAAAATTGACAAAATGCTTCAAACAAAAGCAATTAACAAGCCATAAAAAATTGTCAAGATATTCGTGCTAAACACCAACATGGTTTCATGTACTTAAATGAGCCCATTCTTGCTTAGCGAAAGTGTTGTCAAATTAGTTATTTATCATTTAATGTTAGGAAACTATCTATGTGAAGAGATAGCTCCTAGGCCTAGCTTTCTCAAATTCCAATGTCATTTCCTGTCACATGCAAGAAAGAGACAATGTAAGAGATAAATATCAAACCATCAATCTTAAAATAAGCTGCATGAAGGTAATGTAGCTCAAATCCTCAATGCTACAACAAAAAAGTAAAATGTAGAATCTATTTTAACCTAAAACACAACTGCCCAAAGATGGAGATACTCGACCCGAACCTCTGTACAGTTGCCCGAGACTTTTTACAAGCTGCCTGTGAAAAGTTAGGGTCGCTCGATTTTTCCTGTTGACTTCCCATGAGCAGAATAGAGCTGCCCAGACTCTTTTCTGATTCCTGGAACAACTGTTTGCTGCCCGAAGCTTGCTCTGTGGTTGTCCGTGAACTCAGCCTTCAACTTGAACCTGCCTAGGATTCTGGGTGGCTGCCCAAATGTGCCCAAAGGTAGCTATAGGGATGCCTAAATTTCTGCACAAGACCTGTCTGTAGGTTTAGAGCATGACCGAGCTTGGATGGAGACTTCCCAAGGATGTATAAGAGCTACCTGTGACCTTGTTGTTGCGGTCGTGAGGGTTTATGGGAGTGCCCTAGCACGTGAAGAAGATACCCTAGCAGATTTGGGTATCTACAGTGATGCCCTAGTTGCTTAGGGTTTCGTTGTAGTTAGTTGCTCATGAAGGCTAGAAAGCCTCCATGCTAGGGCATATAACCCAAAAAGACTAGAACCTTCTCTCTCCTCCAGAGAAAATATTTAGGAGTAGTTGAATGATGATAAGCAAGTGTGTCAAATGAATTGAGTTGATCTTCTTTTATAGCCTTTGAATTACCTGGAATTGGGCCAAAACTCAAAAAGACAATACTTATATTTTATTCTTTTGTCTTTTTGTATTTCACCTTTGGTGGTTCTGGAGGTCTTTTTGTACTTTCACTTTGACTCCTTGGTGGTCCAAAGGTCCTTATGTATTTTTGAATTTTACCTTTTAACCTTTTCCAAGTGCCCTGTGGTCAAAACAAGTGGTCATAGGGTGTCCTTCAAACCCACTCAAAGTACATCATCATAAATGGAGAGAATTACTAATGCTTTTATCTCAAACTCCTTGTGCCACCAAGATCGGGTACTAGTTGTCTTAACCAGGGGTAGATAATCCGTGGAGAAGATTACAAAGCCCACATATCAAGGGAAGGAGTGCCTCACATGCCCAGACCTAGTCTAGGTCTTACAATGATGTCCTGGTAACTGACCTGGTGCCTCAACTCTAGGCTGCATCATTTGACTTCAAGGTCAAATACTTGGTAACTGACCAAGCACCTCCATTCTCCCAGAGAATGGCCCTCAGCCACTAGCCGAGTCCCCTAGTCCTGGACTGGTTCATCGGGTGCCTCCATTCAAAGAATGGCCACTTAGTTCAACTGAGTTCACCCAGTGCTGGATTGGTTCCACATATTGGCCCGTGAGTAGATGTATCCATTCAAGAGAATGGCTACTCAGCTCAAGGCTGAGTTCCCCAAGTGTTAGACTGGTTCCACATCCTGGTCCTTGACCAGATGTCCCATTCAGAAGAATGGCTACTCAACACAAGGCTGAGTCCCCCCAATGCAAAACTGGTTCCACATCGTAGTATGTGACTAAATGTATCCATTCAACAGAATGGCTACTCAACACAAGGCTAAGTTCCCCCAATGCAAGACCAGTTCCACATCCTATTCCTTGACCAAATGTCTCCATTCAACAAGAGAATGGCTCTCAATGTTGCACAGGAAAAATCAACAAGATTCCCCTCGAGTATATTTCAGGCAATGGATATCAAAATTCCTGATCTTATGCAAAATTGACACTCTTCATGTTCCCATGAGTTGTATTATGTAAACTAGAATGATTGATGGGTTGTTAACAAAAATACCCACAAGCTTGACATCTAACCTTACAATAATGCACAACATCTTTTGAAAGGTGGAATGGCAATGCAATAATCCTTTTGCAGACCATTTTGTTCAAAGACGTGCTATGAAATGAGCTTGAATGTCATACAAGTTCAGTGAAAATTTCACAAATGCCATCTACTTCACATTTCTTATGACAAGAATGCTCATTACCATAGAGATGTTCATCACTTGTCAATTCATGGGAGTGATCCTTGTAACTACAGCTCCCGAGACACCCCTCCATGATGCATTTTTTGGGACAATATCTTCATGAATGCCATCATCTTCACATTTCTTAAGACAAGAATGAGCATTACCACAGAGATGTTCATCACTTGTCTATTCATGGAAGTGATGTTTGTAACTGCAGCTTCTAGGACACCCTTCCATGATGCATTTTTTGGGACAATATCTTTTATGTAATCATGACAAGCATGTTTTTCATGATCCCCAAGCTCAATCTATATCACACAAGGATTTTTGCAGCTTGGACTATCTTTCAATTATGACAAGTTTAATAAGAGGTGTTACGCCCCATTTTGCATGGGTGACCACCTTCATCACAATCTCATCCGGGGAGTGTATGTGATGGATATTGAATGATTGGTCATAAGTGCTAGATCCTAGATGATGATGCCCTAGTGATAATGCTTCATGGAATATGTTGATTGTTTGACCTTGAACTAGGGCCTTGTTTGAAGCAGAATAGTTCAACAATGGAAACATTCATTAGATCTAGGCAGTTTTGTGAGTCATGGCCTATTCGTCTCAAATTATGGGCATACTCCAGTCTTCAATTAGCAGCAATTAGCGCTATTATGGCCCTTAGATAGCAAAAAGAAGAATCTTTGGGTAAATCTGGGCACATTGAGAACAAGTCTGTGGAAGGAAACATAAGTAAAACCTATTTATTCTGAATTATGGGAAGCAAGCAACCTAATTCTTGTAGTAGCACTCCATGTTGGGTTGTTTCCTAGCATTTCTGCACATTCTAGATAGTTCTGGGTATGTTTTAACCATGTCCTAACCCTCCAAACAACAACAAGATGGGTCCTGGGTATAATGTGGCCATCTTTCTTATAGTGGCAGCCATGATTTAGCATCAACCAGCAACAATAAGTCTAGTCAATATGCAAGTAAAGAACAACAATAAATATCTTAATTTCTCCACATTCTGGGCAGACCTTCAGTGAATTTAGGGATGTCCCTGATCCCAAGCAGTGTTAAGTCCAAATTTGGTCCAATTCTAAGTAGATCTAGCAAGTCTAAGCATCCTGGTCCCATGTTGCAACAGATTTGGGAAAGTTTAGTAGAAATAAACAAACTAAATTCCAAATATGGGCATAGTTTGAGCTTTGAAGTATTTTTTGCTACAGCAGCCACTGATTATGTATTCTGTGTAGCTTTGGGTCTGTTTGAAAATGCTTCATCAAACCTGTCCAGTCTATATTCTGGAATAATTTATCAAACCTGCATATTAAAACCTTGGATACTTGAGCATCAAATAAAGACAAGAATCAAGTACATTCATCAAAATCAACCAAATGAAAACCCTATTTAAATGGGAGAATAGGATTGTTCCCACATAGAAATGGTCCTAGCTTTGGGGGCATGTACAAGTTCAGCCTATTAAGTACATTGTCATGGATAGAAACCAACAACTGGAAAAATATCAGAAATGCCACCTTTTTTATATCTTCTACCTCAGGATCACAGCACATTAATTCAAATGGGTTTGAGCAAGATGGGATAATATGATGCATGTAATTTGAATTTAACTTGTTTAAGTCTTTTTTCTTTGGTACCATGTACATTCATCAAAAGAAACCAAATCAAAACCCCATTTAAATGGGCGCATAGGATTGTTCCCACACAGAAATGGTCCTAGCTTTGGGGACATGTACAAGTTCAGCCTATTAAGTACTTTTTCATGGATAAAAACCAGCAACTTGACAAATCTCAGAAATGCCATCTTTTTTATGTCTTCTACCTCAGGATCACAACACACTAATTCAAATGGGTCTAACCAAGATGGGATAATATGATGCATGTAATTTGAATTTAACTCGTCTGCTTTTAGAGCCTAGTATGTGCCCAACAACATGGATTTATTTCCCAAATATCCATTGTTTACTGCTGCTACTCATTTTCAGAAGTGCACAGGTCTAATTTTTATCCACTTTACCATTGCTATGATGCATAAACTTGTAAAAAATGTACCCAAAACACACCAATACTTGGATTTTCTTGATTTATGGCTATTTGAAGGCTGGGACAGATTTGATCTATTGTTGATTGAGGCTAACAAATACCAGAACTGCCCAAAATATCCCAAATCAACTAATTAGGTTGTTAGGAGGCTCAACATATGCCCAGGTCATCAAGGAATTTGCCCAGAAATCATTTTGATTCATGTATGAGGATTAAACAGGACAACATTCCCAGGTTTGCTTTCAATCATCCATAGAATTGTTAAGGGCTCAGAGAGCTCCATCCATATAAAATGAGATCACAAATTATCCATGTCACCATCACATGAACCAAAGATCTACCAATCTGGACTCCAAGGCATCATACTAAGCCATCCATCCATGATAAAACAAATGCAATCAACAAAGGAGGTTCATGACCTAAGCATATATTAATGATCATGAACTAGTTGAGATTAAGAAGACAGGTCTTGGAGCACCTAGGCTCTATGTGAAGCAACAACAAAAAATTATTTAAGGATGCTATTGAAATTTGTAGGAGCATGGTTGCTAAAGATATCTCGAGTTTCACATAGGCATACAATTCAGTTCCAAAAGATATTAACTAGACATATAATTGCAAAATAATCCTGAGATTGAGGGAACAAAGAAGATCAATCAATCAATTGGTGGATTGGTTCCACTTATTTCAAAGTATTTTGGGAATTAGTACCTAACATATGAAAATTATGCCAATTATATTAGAGTAATCTTGGTCTCATGCCAATAGGTCTCCTACGATGAATGGAGAAAACCTAGAAACCATTTGTCTAGGTGGATTCAGAACACAAGGAGGAGCTTGAAAGTCTAGAGGGGTTTGAGCAGTTGGTGGGATAAAAGGATGAAAGCTTTGAACAACAAGGTTTCTTCCTTTAGTTTTCATAGAGTTTTGAAGATTGTGCAGAAGATGTATAAGCAGATCTTTGAAAAGGAATAAGTGTGTCTATGTTCGATAAAAGATGAAGATCTAAAATCAACCCCCCTGAGAACAACAGATGAGAGAAAAATTCATCCTGTCCATCCAACAAATGGTCAGGGATTCTCAATCCCATCAAAAATCAACCCCCCTACCACCACTTGAACACACATCAGTTCGGGACTGCTTCATATCTGATCTATCACTATTATGAAGCTACTAATTCATTATTACAGACCGATATCAACATGTCAAAACAACTAGAAATCATAGCCTCATCTTTGAAGGCTTTAATGTTATTACAAACATAATTTGATGATACTTTCTGAACCTTGATAGAGCTTGATATCTTTATTATGAATCTTCCAACATGAGACAAATTTTTGGGTTGAGAACCATTGAGTCATTGATAGATCTAACCACATCTTTAACTTATATCACTTAAAGAAGAGAAACACCTTTAATTGAAGAACCTGGATTAATACCCTTCAAATATGGAACATTGGATGGAGACTTTGCAGCTGACTCCCCTCTAGAAAAGGAGGAAATCTAACAACCAGAATTTTCCTTCAAAGCAGCTTATCCTTAGTGCAAGAAGGAAGGACCTGAGGCCAAGGAGGGCACCTTTATCACCACAGACACTGATCTCCTGTGGGTCATGCAGAACTTACTCATCGGCATACAGAAGACAGTGACTAAGATCTGTCGAGAAGATTGTAAGCATATTTATTGTTCCAAGTGATGAGTAAGTTGCTCTCCAAGGGATCGATCTTTTTTTTGCAGTAATGAAATATATTCTCAATATTGACTTGCAGCTGTTATCTATGTGATGTTGCAAACTATCTCACTTCAGTGGCATATCCCTCTATTGGGATTTCATTCAACATTAATACCCCTCCTCTTCAACCAATAAAAATAATAAATTCATCAATAACTTTCCCAACACAATGGTAGAGCCACAATGTAGGTACAATTAAAAAAGTCCCAACTCAAACATTAATACCCCTCCTCTTCAATCAGTAAAAATAATGAATTTGTTAATAAGTTTCCCAATGCAATGGTAGAGCCACAATGTAGATATAATTATAAAAGTCCCAACTCAAAATCACAAGTAGGTTATCTCCTATTTCTATCTAGATCCATCATAATAGATGAATACCTTATAAATTGAAGCAGGTATGACCTTGACAGTCATTGAAATACACAGTCTAATAAAAAGCACGAGATAGTAGACTACCGATGAATTGGGGTTCGGATTCTATTTGAAATTATTTAGGACTCCATAATAATTGAACTGATAGACCAAAAATGAGGAAAAGAGAGGATAGGGATTCTGAGAACAACATATGAGAGACAAATTCAGCCTTTCCATCCACTAAATGGTTAGGGAGTCTCAATCCCATCAAAAATCAACCCCCCTAACACCACTTGAACACACATCAGTTTGGGACTGCTTCAAATCTGATCTATCACTATTATGAAGCTACTAATTCATTATTACAGACCTATATCAACATGTCAAAACAACCAGCAGTCATATCCTACTCCAAGCAGGCCTAAAAAAATTGCATCCCTTTCTAATAGGATGAACAGACCTTAGGAAATTTACGGTTCAAACTTAGAGGTCTCACAATGATCAGAACTTAATCCAAACATCCTTTAAACAGTCACAGATGAGTTTAACAATTTAACAAGAGTTCATGTTTCAGATCTAGAATCCCACAAGGTTCACAAGACATATATAGAAGCCCAAAAAGTCACGACCCTATCTACAACAACCCAAAAGTTCAAGCAAGGTCACAAATGTCGCGACCCAACATAGAATCGTCAATACAGTCACATATCAGCCTAGGAAGGTTTAGTAAGGTTTATTAAGGTTTAGCAGCCTGGTCAAGACTATGACCCAACTCAAAAAAAAGAAAAGCAACAGCCTCAACAATATATATGAATTAAACAATAGAGAATCAGTACCATCAATGAAGTACAAACAACCTCACAAGATCTTTGGTTGATAATGACAGTCTTCTGGAAGAATAGTTGTCACTGGAGGCTAATACAATTATGCATTGTAACTATTCCAATTGATTATTGCATTAGATGAATGTTGGTCTCGTTCCAATAGGTATCCTACAATCAATTCATAGGAACCTAGTGCATAGACCATTTTTCTCTTCACTTAGCTATGTAGAGCTCTTTTTTTTTTGAATAATGATAAGTATTTACAAAGAAAATATGCAGTCAACATAAAAGAATCGAGATTCAAAAAAATGAAGACAATTAATTCATGCAACTAAAATGTAATAAAAATATATTTTCTCAAACCTTGAATCAATGGAAACCGATTAAAACCAATCTTGATTCAAGCTACAACAAATGGCTAAATCAAGCACCAAATGAGAACTATAAGCATTCAAGGGACTAACACAATATTTAACCAAAATACACACAAAATTCAAAAAGCGACAAAATGCTTCAAACAAAAGAAATAAACAAACCATAAAAATTTGTCAAGATATTCCTGTTAAACACCAACATGGTTTCATGTACTTGTATGAGCTATTTCTTGCTTAGTGAAAGTGTTGTCAAATTAGTTATTTATCCTTTAATGTTAGGACACTATCTATGTGAAGAGATAGCTCCTAGGCCTAGCTTTCTCAAATTCCACCGTCACTTCCTATCACATACAAGAAAGAGACAATGTAAGAGGTTAATATGAAAACATCAATATTAAAATAAGCTGGATGAAGGCAATGTAGCTCAAATCATCAATGTTACAACAAAAAAGTACAATGTAGAATCTATTTTTACCTAAAACACGACCTCAAATTCACATATAGTGATCACCAGCAAGGGTACATGGAACATCTGGAAAAAAATAAGACTCAAGAGTCCTTAATGTGTATTAGATCATATACAATCTTAGGTGAAATCCAATTTCCAAGACACATTTTGGCCCTGCTCCTCATTTTCGACATTTTTGACATTTTGGATCTGGTCCTCATTTTCCACATCAAGTTCATTAGATATATTTGTTATATTGTTTTCTCCCCTTCTTTCACGATCTGATCGCCAAAGAGCTAATGCTCTTTCATATGGAAAATTATCAACCTCATACTTTGTTACATATAATCTTAAGCATGTATCCACATTTTTATCAAGCTTGTTCGTCAACTTTGACTTCAAGAATGTCAGTGCACTAAACATTCTCTCATCCTCCACTGATCCCAAAATCATGGTTTGACATAAATCTACTAATTTGAAATATTATGACATTCTTTCTTGTAGCACTTCACTACCACTGAGCTTAGTCCATAATCTTGTAATTGCACCATATTCTTTACTATCCTACAGAGAAAATTGGTCCCACACTTTTTTACCAAAGCATTGAGATTGATCTGCCACTTTTTCTTTATCTAAAATACCTTGAATATGTTCTCCTTGTATCTCGGCCTCTCGACAAAAATGGCTCTACAAAATCTTGATTTTTTTTATAAAGTCAGCTTCTAAAAAATTTTCATTTTGACTATGGTCCCAATATTGAGGGTATACGATAGACATGGCCTCCAACAATTCATCTCGAGGAAACCATTCTCTTACCTCTAATGATAGTGATTTTGCAAGTTCTTTCAAGTTGTCTCTCACTGAAATTACAACATCGTGAAATCGTTCTCTTGAGACGGAGCACTGTTTGGTGGATCTTCCTATCTTTTCATTATAATAAAAGGGAACCATATGCCCACGAACTGCCACACATAGCATCCCTTTTTCATTAAACTTAAAAAAAAAATCATCATTTTCTATATTGATAATCTTCCTCCAATTTGTAAATGCTAAATCTGTAAAAGAATCTTCCATAATATACAAATTATCCAATGCAAGACATGTTAATTTTCTTGCTCTTGTGTATTCAGCAATATACATCGTGCGACTCTGATCCATATTCACGAGGTTATTCATTTCATGAAGCATAGGAAGAATTCTATCCAATGTTAATAATGTCTCTATATCAGTTAGTAGAAATAGAAGAGTTTGAGCTTTTTATACACTTAAGCGATGTTCATACATCACCCCTACCAAGGATGCATATTCATTGAAAAGCCTTTCAGTTGGTCCCTTCAATGATATCCATCTTGTATCAACATCTTTTAATAATTTTTTTTCCATTTGTAACACCATCAGAAAAAAATTCAATCTCTAAAAATCGTTTGGGACTCCGACAAAAGTATGCATGAACCTCACGTACAAGATATTCGACCTTTGAAACTAATGAAAATTTGCTCACTATTTTAAATGCAAGATTCATCCTGTGAGCCATACAATGAATACTAAGCATATACGGTGAAGCCGAGAGTTGCATTATAGCACAAATGCCATTCCTTTGTCCTTGCATTACTGATGCTCCATCTGCTCCAACACATACTAACTTTTTTGCAATCATGGAATGATCCATACCACCAATTTCCTTCAAACTATCAATAACAAGTTCATAAATATTTTCTGCTATAGAACTTTTGGTCATTTTATGAATTCCAAGTAGATAGGAATGCCTGATATGGTCATTGACCATATAAATGCTCATGCAAATCCATGAAGTATTATCAATAGCCGTAACTTCATCCAAAGACAATGACAAAAATGTAGCATTTGCAATCTTCTCTTTCATATCATCCTTTTTTACTTGAGCTAGATATTTTCCCCATTCCCAACCACTCGATAAAGACCAATGAGAAGATGGAAAATTTGGCACTTGAATAAAAGATAGATATTTCATCATTTTTGGATAATCTGTCATAGGACGACCATTGGATAGGAGGTGAAATACAATGCTTAATTGTATTGTCTTTGATAAGAAATGTGTTTCCATCATCTTTCCAAATTGAGATTTGATGGTTCCTCCACTTTCCTTGAGTTTCTTCTTATTTAGTAATAATTCATTATATTCCACTTAAAATTGGAGATGTTGACATTTGCTAACAGATTTCCATCTGGCAGTAGATTTATTCTCATCATTTGCAGTTTTCTTATCATACACCTTTCCATCATGCTTCTCAATTGTGTCTAACTTCATCTGTAATTTCACTACCTTGCCAAGTTTCCAACTACATGAAATGCATTTAACTTCTCATGAGGTCTCATTCTCGTTTGTTGGAGGTATTGGTTCAATACATGGGTATCTTGAGACCCAATCAGCTTTGAATTTTATCCCTGCATCCCATTGGCCCTTTTTCCTTTTTCGTGAAAGCACTGTGTCACCTTGTAATGAAAAATCTTCAACATTTGAACTACCAATTTCAGATGGAAATGCATTTGTCTCACTTTGATCATTAGAGGAATGTATTCTACCATCCATTGTCTAGGTTGCAGATGCATTCTCAAAAGTGTTGACATCTCTGTCACCGATACCTTGCTCAAGAGATCTTGAAGCATGAATAGGATGTGGATTATTGGACCGAGGCTTTTGAAAATATGATATTACATCCTTTTGTTTTGATGTTTTATTTTTCTTTCCACAATCCATGTTTGACATCTTACTTAATATTCCAAAATTGAAATTCCAAATCGATATAGAAACCATAAGTGAATCCTGCATGAGAAAAATGATATAAAATTAATACAATGGCACATTATCAATTTATATTGACTCAACTTACAATGAAAATGCTTCATCAAATCACATCCTCAATCTCCTAATAATTATACAAGTGTGTTGCAAAATTCTTTTCATGTTCAAATTCTTAACCAAATGCCATTTTAATTTATGCCGTAAGTGTTGCTTGCTGTAATAGAAAAATGATTCCAGTTACTTGCCATAAAAAACTAACCACGAGATTTATTGATTGTCAACATCAATTCATGATGCAAGGAGTACCTGAATTGGTCGATGATGAATTACAGTCGGGGAATTCATACAAATAACATGTAAACAAGATCCTATGATCTGTTGATGCAATTAACTAGGAGGTGAGCCAAGGGAAATTGATTCTTATGCACCTTGGATCCTAGTTGCAAAGTTCAAACCTAGTACCAAACAATAGGCATCCCTAGGGTGACAAGCTAGAAAATTTTTCCTAGGGTTTCCTCCTGTTACCCCCCTAATTGCATATGGTGTTCTCCTCTAGTGTGGAGCAATCTGTGATCGAATCTTAGCTCCTATGAGCCAAAATTCTGATTTCTAATCAGTAAGAACCACACTCAATGAAACACAAGCTGTGTAGTTATCTCATGTTTTCAATCATGAAATTAGGTTCTAGGTGAACTGATAGCATTTAGTCAGCAAAAAAATGACTGTCAAGTACCTCCTTGTCTCCACGAACCTAAATCCCCCATATTTTCCCCTGTATTCTTGCTACTTCCAGCAAATAACCAAGACCATCCATAGCTAATACATATAAATATGGCCTAAGAGGGAAAGCTTCTCAGCTTCCTGCATGTGATCAGGAGTGTAGGATCCAAAAATATTTTGAAATCCCAAACCATGTCCTTTTCTTATTCTTAGTATTTTACTTAGGAGTAAGCTAAACGTTCTACATTTTACACTCTTTTTCCAGCGATTTTTCAGTATTTACTTATAAAAATATATGTTTCATCGTGTTTAATTGGAAGCATATTTTTATTCAGTACTTTAACTCTTCATTTATTTTTAGAGTCTTCTAACATGTATTGCTCTAAACCCATCGGTATAGTTGCTTCTTAGAAAAAATATTCTTTAGTTGATTTTATTAAACTAGGGCTAATATTTACTAATAGGCATCAACCTTGGGAAGTCAACAGTTAGTTACTAAATGATTGGCAAATATCACAAGAGGGGAAATAAGCTTTCGATTAGGACTTATGGGAGATGCATTTGATGTGGGCTAGGTGCCCAACATAAGTCCAATACTTGCATCCCAAGTTTACATAGGTTGAAGATTTCTGTGATTTGAAGGAGTGGTCAAAGCCAGATGCCATTGACTATAATTCCATATGCTTGAGCTCATCAAACTTTATTTAGTGTTAGCATATGCAAGAGTCTTCAACCTTAACTTCCTCAAGGTTTCTATGGAAACAGGTCTATGTTGGCATAGGATGAAACCACTAGAAAGGAAGTCTTAGAGAGATTTTTGTTGTAGGCAGTGAAGCTAGTGGCCAAGACCGTGCATATGAATGAATACAAACATTCTATGATTGGTATTTGGTCGATAAAAGAATCTGCCCTGGTCTTGTTACGTGTTTATGATATTACAATAGTTGATATTGGAAGTGATGGAAGTTGATTTTGGGTGGGGAAACCTCTCTACATGAGTCCATTGAGAAATGATATCTACTTCCTTGCCTTTGGATGGACACTCTGAATGTGCGCTTATTAGTTCCCTTAAACCATAATTGACAAAACAAATGTTGAGTTGAGGACATTGTAATTGAGACCAATTCTTCACTCCCTCCATCCCCAACTGTAATATTTGACTATTAGTGAAAATATCTGGCTGCAATAAGTAAGAGAATATTTTGTGAACTTTAGTTGTTTAGGTGTATCTTTTAATTTTTAACTTAAAAAACATAATATTTTGGGAGAACTTTCAAGGTGGGTTTATTTTTTTAATTCATACGATTGTTTTCAAATTTGTTGAGTTTTGATTTCCAAATGTTTGAAATAATAACAAATAAGAGGCACATAGGAAATAATGAATAAATTTTTTAGATAGTTGCTCAGATGTAAGGAACTTGCTACCAATAGCCCATTAATGCTTTCCTATAAAAAAACTCTGCTGATATCTTGATTAGAACTTGCATAACATGGTTTCTTAGATGATTTCAGTAGTTTAGGGTTTCTTAACACTAGAGGAGCAAAAACATGTTCCTAATGTGAAATCATCAAAGCGATTTTCTAAGTTAAAACTTAAATTTGAAAATACATGCCCATAGAAGCTTCATTATTGTGTTTTCCATTTATAGAGTTGTACTCCAAGTAGAAATAATTGTTGCCTCCCTGTTTTCCATTTACAGAGCTTGGTAAATAATTGCTAATGAGCTCCATGGCTGTTGAATACTATAACTTACACCCAGAATAAAACCAACAAAGTGCCAAAGAATAATATCCAATGAGGAAAATCTCATCAAGATGTGGTCTAGCAACAAGATTGAGTGATCACACCAAAGCTAAGCACTCTAGGAATTAGTGTCTAGGCCAATAGTTCACCATGAAGAATTCTTCTCTACCTGAGTCCCCATATTTCAATTTCATCAAGTTTGCATGCAATATGTTTCTAATTTAAGTTTTGCATGCATCAATTAAGTAAGGTCCATGCATCCTACCTCAATTTAGTAAAGTGTATGCAACTTAGTAGTTATGGCACAAATCATCTCCAATTGAGGCACTATTGTGCATGTGTCTAGATCATTGTAACTAGCTAGTGAACACCTCTCAAGGCATGTTAAGGATGCAGGTGCCTAAGAAGTATGGAGTTGATTTGGAGCCTTGAGCATCCAATCTCAAGGTCAAAATCACTACACACCAAAAGGATATTTAAGGACCCCAAAACCCACATGAACAAAGTGTTTCAAGTAAAACCATTTTCTGTGATACTCTTATTTGTTTCATTGACAACCAACTTCCATTAGCAATAGTAGAAATACTTAAGACTGAATGAACGCCATCAATTTTCAAAATGAACTCGACCAAACACATGTCATCAATTGGCTCTGTGTGTCCTAGCTAGAGGTGTCCATAGAGAGAATCTCTATGCTACATGAGTCCCCAAGTTAAATATTGTCTTTTAACTCCATCTTGCAAAAAGCATGTAAAAAAAAGTTGCGATGAAGGCATGTTTGACGAAAATAGCCTTTTATAAGGTTCTATATGGGGAAGCTTGGGATTTGGTTATACAACTTTCCCTAAAGATTCCTGACCATCCACTATACACACAGTGCATGACTTGAGCATCAGACTCCAGTAGTTAATTGAGTATGTACACATTTCACACTGATAGTTGTACTCTCTCTTTATGCTTTGTGTTATGTTTCAGACTTTCAATTGTGTTGAACTTATGTGTGAATTGATTTTATTACCACTAACTGATTTTATTTGCATTTTACTTATCTTTTATATTCTTACCATTAGTCCTTCAATGTAGGACAACTTGGTTAGAACTTGAAGTTTCAATATTTTGCAGGCACTCTAGTCTCAATTTGACAATTGGGGTCCTTTTGTAATATGGTATAGTCCATTGGGCCTTTTGTTATGATGTAGGTGCATTATGTGGAAGGTAGGACAAATTAATCGATCATGTACATCAAGTCCAATGGGCATTTTGTTATTATGTAGGTACATTACATGGAATGTATACATTACATGTATACATTATCTGACTTTCTAATTCCTTCCCTATGCCAAATAATGCTTATTTCTTATAAGTAGCGTAGTCGCATACAAATGGAACACAATCCATTATAGGGAATTTTATATATAGCATTGTTTACAACTGTTATTTGGAAAGCAACACATGCATCATGATTCATGATTATCAAAAGTGTTTGATTACAAGTATGCATCTGTTACCTTTTCCATGAGTTCCAAGGTTATAGACCAGAGAAAGGGTAAGCAAAAATGAATCTCAGGGCACTACGGTGTTCCTAGAAACTCTAATGTTTGTCCATTTGTCATCAGGAGGGATTATGTATGTTGTTTTGAATATTTAATCTCTTTCTGTTGTGAGATTTGTTGCAAAAGAAGTTATACTCATTTGGTCATGCCCAATTTTTAGCTCACTATTCTTCTAGCAAATTTACCATCCCTGTCTATCTTATTGAAGGAAATTCCTAATAATTATGAAATTTGACATGGATCGAAGGTAGCACTACAACAAAAACTGGATTTAGCATCTCTTTTTGCATCCTTTTTTGCGTCTAGACTATCTTTCAAT
Source organism: Pseudotsuga menziesii (assembly GCA_001517045.1). NCBI lineage: Eukaryota > Viridiplantae > Streptophyta > Pinopsida > Pinales > Pinaceae > Pseudotsuga > Pseudotsuga menziesii. The sequence continues at coordinate 195,461 of LPNX011227217.1, forward strand.
GTATTTTTCTTCATGTTTTGGACAAAATGGTGCAATTTCACGGGTTGGTGCTATTTTAGGCGTTTTTTGCGTCTTTTTTCTAAATTTGGCGCAAATTGCGGCGTAATTTGCACCGGGTTTTGCACCTAGTTATGCGCCAGGTTTTGCATCAGGTTTTGCGACAAGTTTTGAGCCTAGTTTTGCACCTAATTTTGCGCCTAGTTTGTACATCTACTCTTGTTGCGCCCCCTTTTACGCCCATGTTTGCCTCAACTTTTACGCCCTTGTTTTCATCCACTTTTGCATCCTTTTTTACATCCACTTTTGCATCGACTTCTGCTTCTTTTTTTGCATCCCTTCGTGCGCCAAGTTTTGCATCAAAGTTTACATCCTGTTTTGATTCTAGTTTTGCATCTCGTTTTGTTTCAACAAGTTTTGCATCCACTTTTGCATCCATTTTTTCGTCCACTTTTGCACCCATGTTTTCATCCCTTTTTGCATCCCATTTTGCATCCATGTTTACGTCTTTTTTTGCATCTACTATTGCATCCATGTTTGCATCCACTTTTTTCGCGTCCCAATTCATACCCATTTTTGCGCTTACTTTTACACCCACTTTTGCTTCAACTTTTGCATCTACATTTGCATCTTTTTTTGCATCGAATTTTACATCAGTTATTGCATCCCTTTTTGCATCCATTTGTGCATCCACTTTTGCATCGGGTTTTGCGTTGGGTGTTACGACTACTTTTGCATCCAGTTTTGCATCTACTTTTGTTGCATCCACTTTCGCATCCAATTTTGTATCCAATTTTACATCCATGGTTGTATCCACTTTTGCGCCACTTTTTTCATCATGTTTTGCTTCCATGATTGCATCATTTTTTGCATCCACTTTTGCATCACGTTTTGCATCCATTTTTGGTGCACCCCATTATGCGCCCACTTTTGCGCCTACTTTTGTTGCATCCATGTTTGCATCATTTATTGCATCCATGTTTTTATCCACTTTTGCATCCAGTTTTACACCCAGATGTTGAAGATGAAAATGAGGATAATGATTATGATATTGGGGATGGTTATGATGATGATGATAATGTTGTTGATAATGAGGAGAACGATGACAATGATGATGATGATGATGATTATGATGAGGAGGAGGATAATGGCAATGACGACATTGCCGATGATTATGATGGCAATGCAATGAATGGTGATGATGGTGATGATGACAATGACAATGATGATGAGTACAATCAGAATGATGATGTTGATCATCTTAAAAAATAAGTTGTTATTTGTCATGCATAAATCGGGTGTGTCCTCCATGACCCTTTTCCACTAATCACATATTTTGGGTAGATGTTATTTCTTATGCCAAAGGTAATGATGAATAACTGATGAAAATGTCAATAATCATGATGATGATGTCAAGGACAATGGTGATGATGATGACATGGATGATGATTATGCCAATGATGATGACTATTGTGATAATCATGATGACAATGACAAAGACGATGACAATGATCATGATCATTATCATCATTTCCATCATCATCTTCATTAAAAACATCATCACTGTCATTGTCATCTAATTCATCATCATCATCATTTAAAGCATATGGGATATGTTTACCATTTACA
>LPNX011227243.1:0-46703 GCA_001517045.1 Pseudotsuga menziesii
ATATATATATATTGAGTGTCATTACTGTGCTTATATGCTTTAAATCTTGCATCTTGTTATCTTTTGTTTCCACTGGTTCATTTCAAAAATCCTAAACAACTTAATCAATCTAACACCGTCACACTAAGTAATTAGCCTTAGTAATTTAATAGGGTCTACCCCCCTTGGATTTGTTAGGAGTTAGCCTGAATGGAGGAGTTAAGAACAAGATGACAACCTTGACTCGAGACTTGCCCCCAAGGACACACCGAGTGGCTTGAAGATTTATGCCACGTAACCCAGGTGTGTGAAAGGTGGCAACACTTTTTGGCGTCATTGTCGGGGATAAATCTTTTTATTTTCGGAGTACAACTTTTGTTTTCTTCCTTTTTGTTTTTTCTTTGTTTGATGAATGCTTAGAGTAGATCTTTAATTTTCATCTGGCGACTCCACTGACTTTTTTCTAGTTTTTATTTTTACAAAGAAAAGCAAAAAAAAAAATTGTGAAAAGATTTATAAATGCTTATTTTTCTTTTTCACATGGAGACTCCATTGAAGGGATAAAACCCTGTTATCTCATAAACTTGTGAAGTTTTGTTGTGTGTAGATGAGCCCACGCGACATGTTAAAACCTATAAAGCTCATCACTTGATGGCTCCACCTTTTCAGTACAAGGTTTAATGGTTATATCAAATGCATACTATTAATTTTTTATATGGATGAATTAAAGGAGAAATATGGTGCCCATATAACTGGAATTTTTCATCCTATCGATTTATCAAACATCCCGGGTTTTCCTAACTCTTGTAATGGTGTGGGGGATGCATATAAATGGCTTCCAATTTTTTATGGAAATTATGGTGATTTGGCCATCTGGCATGTCAAATCTTTCCTTCAGTTGATAGCTGACTTCAATATTCTTCATGAAGACAATATGATGGAAATGTTTGCTAGTACTTTTTGGGGTGAGGCCTATTGTTGGTTCTATCAGGGCCTTCCTAATAAATGTATAACTTATTTTCCAATCTTCCTTTTGATGTTTTTAGAGAAGTGGCATGATGGTAGGGGTGGTATGAATGGTTTGAAAAAGTTCCTTGAAAATATATGTACCTTCTACCTATCTGGGACAGAGTATCACATGGAAACATATGACGGACCTTTTTCCATGATACAAAGTATTGAAGAATTGGAATCACTTCTTGAACATTTAAGTGAAGAGGAGGTCCATGATACTCCCATCAAAAAGTTTCCTCATAGTTATTCAAGAAAGGAAGTAATTAAGTAGCTTATTAAAGAATATGAGGTATCTCCCAATACACAGCAAGATTCCGAGGAAGGGAAAATCCAGGATGATCCTATTGAAGAGCTTCAGGAGGAGCCCATGATGGAACACATTGTTGAAGACTCTCCTCATGTCACCATAGTTGAAAACATTGAAAAGTTGAGATATTCTCAAGATTGTTGCAATGCTTGTCCAGAAAACCCTCATGAGGAAACCATTACAGAGATCAACACTTATGAAGAATTTTATGATGTGTATGATGATACTCCTCCATGTTCATCACTTAGGGATGAAGTTTTGGAAAGTTTAAATTCGCATAATATCTTTGAAACCAAAACTTTGAAGGATGATTATTATGAGTAGGAGGAGGGTATTTATATCTCAAGATGTGATACCAGCAATGAAGAGTCCCCCACATATGACATGGATGGGAGTGATGACTATTGGAATTTCATAGATAATCCAACTTATGAAAATATTATGGAGAATCCCATCCATGATATGTCCAACAAGGGGAGTGTCTATTCAAAAATTTGTGGAAGTCCAATCTACGATACGTCCATAGAGGGGAGCACGGATCTGGATGCTTGGGAAAACCTTAGTATGGAAGAGGATCATTCATAATTTTCATGTGATCATTCAGAGTCATATCATGCAAAGTCGCACAAGGGTATCAGTAATGAAGACATTGAGAAGCAGTGTTGTGAAAATTCAGATGTAATGCAATTAGTGGAATATCAGTCTCAACCATCTTTTTCACATATAGAGGTTCCTTATGATTTGGAGCTACTTGGGGCTTGTGCAACGAGTTATCATTTGATAAGCCCCAGTGGTCAGTATGATGATGTAGTCAGTCTGCCTCATCGTTTTGATTGGTATATCAGTCCTATCCAGTCATGGATAGAAGCATCCTGCGCAAGCACTTACCAGTTTGGGAGGAAGTTTGACGACATTATTCATTCTTATGATCTCCCGTCCATCTCACCCATTCTGGGTCATCACGCAAGTTTTCATTTTCTGAATAAAGTATCCTTATTTTGGCTGGTAACCAAATACAAGGAAAAAAAATTATGTTCATAAAATGCTTAGGTGGTTACATTGGATTTCCGATTACACTTAACCCTTTTTATATCATGCTTAGAGTAGGAAAATAAGCTCCTTGAAAGAGAGCATTTACTTTCTACATTTCTATTTTATACTTAGCTATAATAAAACTTTGTTTCTTTTAGTTAGTTACATTTATTTTGTTTAAATAAATCAGCTTAATGGTTCATTTGGTTTTTTATAAAACTTGTGCTACTGAGGTTTTTCTTGTCAGGTTGAGATGTTTTTACAGGGTATATAAACCAGAGGTTCTGGTGTTCTCATATCCTCTCCTTGCCTTAAAGACCAAATTGAGCACACATCCCACAGTTGGAGCCAGAATGTTACCACCTAAGTTGTACTTAGTGGTTTTTTATCAAGTGAGCCTGGTGCACTGAACAAGGATAACTTCTTCGGACTTCAGAAGACCTTCAGTCTTGCTTCTGTGAAGCTTTGTTGTACTATATCACATGTTCATACCCCATGGGGGAATTGTAATAAATGTTCTAGCATGATAGTGTCTGTAAAATACTCGGTCTCTTAGACTTTATTTGTCAATCCGATCATCCCAGGGTGTTTTTTCCCTTGGTTATTATTGGTTGTTGAATAAACGACTGATAATTTCTGATTTTTTCACTCCATACCTCCAAAGTTGGGGTGGTCAGCTTGGAATTTAGGCCTATTGAGGTTATTAGAGTCTATGTGTCAATGTATAAACATGCTAGGCATCATGGTCAAGTCATATGAACATGTCTAAGTCCCCCTAGGTTTTTTCAACTTTTTTAATTTTTTAATTTTTTCAGTATTTTTTATTAAAATTTAATTTTTCCAAAACTTAGGCTATTTTTTAATAGTTTAATTGGAAAAATTGGTTTTGTAATAAAAGTGGGCTCGGAAGTCAAATTTAGTCATGTAGGTGCTCATTTTCAAGCTAAGAGCACCCAGCAAACCTATAGACCCACTATTTCCTAGTTTTGAGTGATTTTCCATCACTTAAGTTAGAAAGCCCCAAAAAATCATTTATTGATTATTTTAATTAATAAACTGATGAATAATGGAGCAAATCCAAAATCCTAGATCAGTGGATTCTCAGTCGATTTGATTGAAATCAGCTAGATATGAACCAGATTGACTGGATCTGACAAATCCTTAACTGAAGGAGGTGATCTAGACAGATCCAAAGTTGATCTTCAGCATCCTTTATGGGGAATTGCACCCTCTCTCTCTCCTCCACACATGTGGCCTCATCTGAATGAGTTTTGGTGGATGCTTCAGTCAACAGGTTGAGGTGTCAGTCAGATCAGCTCTCTGATTGACAGTAGCACTCAGTAAGACTCAGATCAGGCTCAGTTAGACACAGATTAGGCATTGATGGACTCACCTTAAGTTACAGTGGTTTGTCTCCTTGGGATTTGCGCCCCCCTGGGCTGGATCTCCTGTTTTTTGTATAAATAAAGCTGAGGATACCTCTTTCAAGCTAGTAAGACTTGGATTGAGGAGCTATTGCTGTTGTAATACCGTGTAATATCTTTTTCTATTGGAATAAACTGAAGCTTTGGAGGAAATATGGTGTCATGTCATTGTATGTGTGGATGAGCATTGCCATGTTTTACTGAGGTAACCTGTATCTATGTTCATAATTTGCTGATTGTTTGTGGATTCATTGCTTAGATTGATAATAAGTTTATTATAATATTGATAGGAAAGGAGTTTGTTAATAAGTTTATTGGCCATCTCTTTCCTTTTTAATGCATGTTTATAGATCTAGATTCAACATGTTTTATAAGTTTATATGCATGTTATTATGAAATCTCTATGTATGTATTGACTGGATCTCACAAATATTTTGGCAAGTCTTTGGTTTTAGTTGTAGGTTCCTAGCTTGGAGAGGATGTTGATATAGTTTGCTTCTTCACTCTCTCCAAAACCATTCAAAGGCATAGTCCCTCGACATTCCATGGGAAAGCTCCACGGTTGATCTTCAAGGCTTCCAACAAAAATGCTCTTCTTTTCCTCTTCCTCCTTCAATTTTTTCTAAAATCAGTCCGATTACTTTTTTGCAGCTTTAAATTTGTTTATATATATAAATTTCAGAGTTCATATTACATATATCTTACTTCCTTAAAGCTCAATAAACTAGATCTCATTCCTAAAGAAAATTTACAAGCATTCTAGATCTAGTTTTAGGGAAAATTGTAATTTTTCAAGGCTGTGAAAGTAGATCTAAAACTTGTTGAATGCATGGTTGTTTCCTTTGAATCTAAAAATTTATATTCATCAATTTAATTTATTCATATTGGCTGCACCAAAATCAGGCCAAGATCCCAAGGAAAGCTTGCTTTCCTTGGTTCTTTTTCCGCTTCATTAAAAACTAGTTTTAACTTAGAATTTTTGGGTAAAAGGTTTGTTCATCCAAAAGTAATTTCAAAGTAATTTTGGGAATATTTAACTGTGATAAAATTGCTGTTTTTTAGCAGGTGTAACAAAAAAGAGGAGGAGGCGCTGTCCGGAAATCATTTTTGGACCATTCGAAACCCCCCAGGTGGTCTCCGCCTTCCATAAATTTCAAATTTTTGCAATTTGTAAACCTTTGGTCTCATTCCATATAAGGACTAAGTGGATTAATTTCAGTTTTCTGATATTTTAATTGCTGCTAACAAAAAGAAAAGTCTTTTCTAATAGGCTCTTTCGAGCCTATTCACCATCTCCCCTGGGGGGGTTTGCGTCTCTGTCATTTTTTACTTTTTGTTCATCTTTTTTCAATATAGTGTAGTTGTAATCTACAGGGTGGTATAATTTGATTTATAATCATTTCCATATTCCATATCTGGTGGTTTCAAATTAATTTTAATACTTACCCCATGATCCTCCTTTTGAGCCGAAAGGTGAAGAAAGGGTCATGGTAGTCTAATTAGAAAACTGTTGTTTGCTTTTTTGTTTATGTTTCATCTCCTATAATCATTTTTTTTAGTAATCATAATAAAATAAACCCCTCCTTTATTCTCCGATTGAGGTCCACTTGGACCAAAAGAGGTTCCTGGAGGGTTTTCTTTTTAACAAGAACACCTCTTTTAAAATTTGTAAAAATAACAAAGACTCTGGTGTGTATTCTCTGTACTTGGATGCGATTCATCTGATCAGTCAAGCTGCATAAAAATCACTTGAGTGACTAGATTAATTAGTCTTCACCTCCTAAATTTACAAACCATCAGGCGAAAATCCAACGCCTCGAACAAACTATAAGCGATGGCAAAATACCCAAAGGAGTAGGAACAAGTGGAAAGTGACCTCGAGGCACCAATATCTGTCACACCCTGATGGGTTCATTATGAACAATAGTCTCTGAGACTCTCTTCTAGCCCACAAAAACCTTGCGGGTAGCCGTGAAAGTTCACTTTTGGACATACTCCAAGTACCCCTCGGGTATATCTGGAGTCCCCTTTTCACCTAACTTAATTCATTCACATTCCACATTAATTTAAAATCTACCAAGAGAAATTTTCAAAACATCCATTCAAGCGCATGCAAGCACATTATTTTCTCTGTTGACTCCATTTAAGGAATTGGTGATTTATTTTGATCAATTCTTTCGATTACATATATATTGAGTGTCATTACTGTGCTTATATGCGTTAAATCTTGCATCTTGTTATCTTTTGTTTCCACTGGTTAAGTTCAAAACTCCTAAACAACTTAATCAATCTAACACTGTCACACTAAGTAATTATCCTAAGTAATTTAATAGGGTCTACCCCCCTTGGCTTCGTTAGGAGTTAGCCTGAACAGAGGAGTCAAGAACAAGGTGACAGCCTTGACTCGAGACTTGCCCCCAAGGACACACTGAGTGGATTGAATATTTATGTCACGTAAGCCAGGTGTGTGAAAGGTGGCAATAGGAACGCTGATATTAGAATGTATCAGTCCCAAGATGCATGATGCTTGGCTTTCCTTCCCTCGATCGAACTTATGCTCAGGGTGCTTTCCAACAACACAGCCTTTGCAAATTATAGTGGTAGCTTTGATGACTGGGAGGCCTTCAACCATAGAATTCTTCTGTAATTGCTGCAAGTATTTGAATTTCAGATGGCCAAACCTCTCATGCCACAGCCTACTAACTTTATTTCCATGAGTCAGCAATGCGGTGGGATTTGCATCCACCACAAAATAGGAGAACTCATAGGCTTTTGCATGATGGTTTGCAAGGCCTTTTGCTACAAGTTTTTTGGATGCAATTTATGTGATCTCTACATCATCTAGTCTAAAGGATACTCTCTTTGGCACTCACATATGTTTCATTTGATAAACACTTGGGAGGTTTGATGCAAGAGATGGTACATAAAGAACATTGAAAAAATAACCATGCTCAAGATCTACAGTACCTTTTCCTTTGGATATGATTGTGGAGTCATCTCCCATGTGGATGGGAATGGATTTTCTAGTCTCCAAAGATGAGAAGGAGTCTCTTTCAGCCATCATGTGGTTCAAAGCTCCAGAATCTATCAAGAGTGCTTTGGAATTCGAAGTGCTTTCCATGAGGGCATGACCTCTTTCATGTTGTGGTTCCCGATCTTGCTGATCTCTCCTCTGAAATATTTCTGAAAGATTGATGTGATTTTTCTCAAGAAGAGAAGTAGCTTCATCAAGTTTCTTTTTCATGTAGGCATGTTCAGGGTGGAAACCCTTCCCGTAGTATGAACACTTGACTTTTTCCTTTCCATGATTCCCTTTGATTTTGTTCTTCTTCGAGCCGGAAGGCTCTTCATGCTACTGGTTTTCAAATTTAGGCTTAGAAGCTTCGAATTTGGGTTTTGGGATCTTCTACTTCTTTCATTTACCCTTCAGATCTTTGGGCCCCGAGACATAGAGGGCTTGATCATGGGAGGATCTGATGATCCCTATCTGGAGAATCTTATCATGTTCACTTGTTAAGGACTCAATGAAGGCATTGACTGAAGGCATATTCCATCCAGGGGTTGTGAGGTTCCCCACACAGAATTTAGAGACAAACACCGAATAATCAGCTCCAATTTTGGAGAGTATGGTGAGGATGAGCTGATCATCCTTCTTCTCCACCTTACATTGCTTCAATAGTAAGACAATGTGCTTGAACTTTGTGAAAAAATCATTTGAAGTCTCGAAATTGGAAGGATGGAGAGACATCAAATCATTTTCAATCTAGTATACTCTCAAATAATCATGTTTTCCATACAGGGTTTCCAATTTGTCTCAAATTTCCTTTGGAGTCTTCAATCCTGAGAGATGGAAAAGAAGATCCCGGGAAACAGAGAGGCACAAGAATTCGAATGCTTCATCTTTCTTGTTCAATAATCTAGATTTATCTATCATAGAAGTAGGCTCTTCTTCAATGTCCATAGTGACCCTATAGAGTCCTCTGGCATGTAGCTGGATCTCCATGTCTCCTTTCCATCAGTGGAAATTAAACAGAGTCAAGGGTTCTAGGGAAGAATCCATCTGAAACTGCTGGAGCAAATGCTTTTCACCTATTAAAACCTGCAAATCACAACAAAATGGGCACCATAAGGTCAGAAATCCTACACATTTTAGGCTTTCATCACACCCAACATAGTTGATCAAGCAAGCTTGATCAACAATTCCTTTACTTGGGGTATTCACTGGTAAGCCTTGGCTTCTTGTGCAGTGCTGGAATTTTGAGCTTTTGCTCAATTTTTCATGCAACATCTGTCAAAAAACCTGTTTTTGAGAGATCTGAGCTTTGTCCCACTGTGAGCTCTAATGCCATATTAATTTTTCACATTGGTCTAGGAATTGAAAACACAGTCTCACAAAGAATATAGAAAAATATGCATAAAATTGGAAAAATGGTGCTGCAATGGAAGTAGCAACTCTGTATAATCAAATTAATAATGAATAATACAATATAATGATCATGCAAGATGTATGAATTCCAAGACAAACTAAATTCCCAAGGAGGTCATTCGAATTGAATGAATGGGTGTAGCTTAACTGACTATAAGCCACAATAAACACACTAGTTAACCAACTGATCAAGTGTCGATTGACTCAACTGAGTCCTAAATAAATTCGAAGTGCAATGAATGACTGAGTCTAACTGAAAGTAGCTCAGACAAATGTCACTGCATGCCAACGAACAAGTGGTAGCGCATCAATAACTCCATTGAACCCCGATGAGGTTAACTAAAGTCAAACTGGTCATCAGAAATGGTTGTAGGTTCCCGTGTTAGCTCCAGTTCATAAATAATCATTAAAAATAATTAAATAATGAAGGGAGGTGACTTCACCACTTAAATTAACTGATTTTAACTATCATTTATCAATTATGTGCATTTATGACACTCAGATCACTCCTGGAGTGTTCTAGTTGGCCTCCCCAAATGAAGGAGAAGGTTTAGTTTACGTCCTTGATTGAAGGTAGGCATGGGTGTGCTCATGTTGATGTCATACAGTGCTCCTCTGATGTCAATTAAGTCAATAAAACTTAGGATAGTGGTTTAACAAGGCCAGATTCACCAAATTAAGTGTGCATGGCGGGTAAATGTTTCCAACACATTTGGTCCTCCTGTTAGCTCTCCAGGAAACTCCTCTAGGTTGCGACTCAAGGATGCCTAGTAGCTTCAATATTTTTTAACCTTATAAATCATTCTTTAGGTATTTGGATCAACCAAATTTGGTTATGTGTGGAACTATGCCTTTCTACACTGTTTTGTGCTTTTGGTGGCTAAGAAAGAAAAATTATGGGTCGATAAACTACCGAAAGCTATGTTTTCAGTGGATAATGAATAGTTGTAGTGTTTGCCTAAGCCACCGAAATATCTGTTCTTCAAAATTTAATAAAAATTTTAATCACCCTTTGTCCTGAGGCTTTACAGCTTCAATTCTGACATTTCAGTATTTCTACAACCGGCATAGGGTTTGGAATAGCAGCAGCATCACAGTCTGCCTCTGAATCCTGAAGGCTTATTTCTACCTCTACTAGGGTTTCTAGTGCAAGGTGAGCTTGATATTTAGGGTTTGAATTCTTCATCTGCAACCTTGATAGTCTGATCATCCTATAGATCCTAGCATTGTCCTTCATTAATCTCAAATTTCCTTTTTGCAGCAGGCTATAGATCCCTCTCATTTCTAGAAGAGAATCATGCAATTTAGTATTTCTTTTGGTTAATCTTGCATTAGTTATTTTGATTTATCTCTCTAAGACATCTAGTTCATATACTTTCCCTAATAGCTGGTTGATTCTCTGGGACCTAGGTTTGCTAGAGGAAGCATCTGCCACTGGTTCACCTTGACCCTCCCTTGGTGTAGGTGAGGGGAACTCCTCATGATCTGCTACAACTTGCTTTGTTAGGTCAACTTCTTGCTCCTCTTCATCCTCAGAATCGATGTATGGCAGGTTGAGGATATTTTTACCTTGTGATGGATACTCCTCCTTCTTTGTTCTATTACTAAAGTCTAGGTTCTTTTTGGCCTTCTTAAAAGTTGGAGAGTTCTGGTCAACTGCAATTGGGGAGATGGCTCTCCTCTTCCTTTTTCCACTTCTCGGGGTGGAAGACCTTTTTGAAGGGGAATTATTTTTGTCCTCTGGTTGCAATTCTATGTCAAACTCATTCCAAAATAGGAAGAATGTCCAGGAGACATTTCTCCTTTGTAAAAGCTCTTGGACAATTAACTTTATCAAGCCATGGTGATATAACTTTCCTGCAATATTGGTTGGCTTGGCCCTAACCTGATGAGCCATTTTAGTTAGGATTTTGGTGAGGTGAAAAGGTAGGTTCAGGGGATTCCTTCCAGTGAAATGATTCATTAGTTTGAAGTATCATATCATTACCCTATTATATCTTCACTCACAGGTTATGTAGACTAGGATTGCTTTCAACGGGTGCTGCCACTTTTCCTCTAGCCAGGATGTAGGTATGATCTTCTTCCATATGAGGTTTTTGTGCTCAGGTTGCAGGTAAGACCTGAATTCTATGTTCTTTGTGACAGTAGTTTTAAACTAGCTCTCTCTACTCCTTGGGAGCTCTATCAATTCAGCTACCAAATATTCATCCACGTGAAATTCCTCTTTTCTAATTACTACCTTTGAGCCATCAAATGTGAGGGCAAATGATTTTGCCACTTACTGATGAGATCCCTTAACCTTTTCAAAAAATATGTAGCATCCTGCATATTTGAATATATGACATACCTCTGGATGTGCTTCTAGGTAACCAATGTCACCCAGCTCTTGTCTTAGGGCAGGTCCTCCTCCTCTCTTCATCTTCTGAATGTTCTTATGTACCTGCAAAATTGAAATTCAAACCCTAGGGAAGGATATTACAATGTTGGATCAAGGGAGGGATTGGCTCAGTGAGGATGCATGCAGGAAATGTGGAATGAATGGAGGAGAGGGTGCTGATTTTGAGGGGACTGGTTGCTCAATTGGGATTTGAGCAAACTGATAGTAAATTCTAATGAGAGTCGTGAGCTCGCTAGTGCTGTAATTATTCTAACTAGATTTTAGTGCTTTATGGTGGTTCAATTATAGTCACATGACAAGTGTATGGATGAGAGGGTTAGGGTTCAGGTATGTCACCTCAAAACGACGCCTCCTACCAACTCATAATTAACTGCAGATCTAGTATTTTCGATGGTTAATGACTTGATGCTAATGCTTTCCATGTTGATGATGTCTTATTATGACAGATGTGCTAACCGTTTTCCCCTTTTGGAGCTTTCGGTGGTTAAGGTAGTCTTGGATCCAATTTTTAAGCTGTCGAAAGTTGGGATTTTCAGTGGCTAATGAACATTGAGATGTTCACCTAAGCCACCGAAAGCTGATCTTCAAAAATTTCATTAAAAATGGAGTCAATGAGCTTTCAATGGTTAATGTAGTCCTGAGTCCAATTTTCAAGGTGCCGAAAGCTAGGCTTTTCAGTGGCTAGTGAACTATTGAGATGTTCGCCTAACCCACCGAAATCTAAACTTTGAATTTTATGAGGAAACAGAGTACAAGGCATTCCAACTTTATTTAAACACAGAAAAATATTTCATAATGTGCATTGAAATCTTGATCACTATGCAAAATTAAATCTTATGAGTCTGACCTATTGAATACTAATTTATTTAGGAGATAACATATGGCTCCTACTTGGGGATGGGAACCTTCTTGTGAGGTCCCAAGAACCATGGACCAAATTCCTTTCCTGAAAAAATAAGATATAAACCTATCTTCTACTGTTCCATTGGGCATGGAGTTATTTTCTAAAAACAAAAAACAAAAAAAATAATATTTTACAATAATAAGGCTTTGAAGCCTTAGATGAAATAGAGTTTCAAAAATTTCCCATTGATTGGGCCATCAAACACCTCCTCACCTTCCATATTTTGTAGTTTGAAAGTGTTGTTCTGTTGCACCTGAGCTATCACAAAAGGGCCTATCAACAGAGAATCAAATTTACCATGCTTTCCCTTGTCCTGCCTGACAGCATCCCATTTCAGAGCCCAGTCTCCAACTTGAAAATTGTCCACCTTTACCTTCTTGTCAAAAATACTTTTAATCTTCTTTTGGTGAGCTTCTGACTTATACACCACTTGTTCCCTGATTTGTTTCATCCCAACCAAATCAAGCATCCTCCTTACCATGTCATTCGGTTCATCATGCTCCTCCTGAAAGAACTTAGCTACTGGTAGAATCAGCTGAATGGGAAAAATGGCATCAGTACCAAAAACCAACTTCAAAGGAGAAGTCCCTATGGAATTTTTGTTGGTCACCCTGTCATCCCATAGAGAAAATTTTAGCTTAGAACCCTAGCTCTTCTAATTATTCTCCAATATTTTTCTGATAATTCTAACTAGGATTTTATTGGATGACTTAGCAAGGCTATTTCCTTGAGGGTAATAGGAAGTGGAATGCACCAATTGAATGCCCATTGACTCACACATGTTAACTAATTCCCCAGATTTAAAATCCGGTGCATTATCAGTCACTAGCCTTACTGGGAAGCCAAATATGATAAAGATGTTCTCATATAAAAATTTCATGATGACTTGGAGAGTGGCATTCCTTGTGGGGACTGCCTCTATCCACTTGGTGAATTTTACAAAGGTACACACATCAGAGAAAAGAACAGGCCAATAGTACCCAGCCCTCAAAATATTATGGGATATAGTCTTCCAGTAATGATGCCCCCCACATGTTCTTGAATGAAACTGATGTATAACCTGAACTGACTCTTCTTTATCTAAGCATCTCAGCAAAACACCAAAAGGATCTTTCCAATACATCATCTTATCAATTATACAAAATTTAATAGACTTAAGCTTAAGATCCCATGCTTGAGTTAGGCTCAGCCTAAGGGGAACTTCTAAACTTTGCAAGAAATGAATAATACCTGAGTACCACTCCATGAAGATATCATGCTACTCCTGAACTTCCTCTGCTACTACCTCTGTTGCTACCTCTATGTGCAGGTTTGCTAAACTTATACCAATGAAATACATTCTCAATAGATCACAATTTTCTTCAGCCATGAGCTTAGCTAGACCTTTTCCTTTCACTATCTTGGTGGGATTTACTTCTATGTCAAACTCAATAAGCTTGGAAATCCATTTGGCTCTCTTTCCATCAATGTCAGGCTGGGTCAAGACATCCTTCACAGCAGCTGAAGGGACATAGGAAAGGACCTTTTGTATGTAGAATGTAAATCCTGAAGGATTTTAGTGAATTAATGAGAGCATAGGCCTGTTTCTCAATAGGATCACACTTCAATTAAGCATCCCTCAATGTCTTGCTTAAGAAGGAAATGGGGTGATCAAGGCCTTCATCATCTTTCTGTAATAGAACTGCTGCATCTGTGTCATAGGAAGCAAAGGAGAAAATGTAGAAACCCTTGGTGTAGTCTGGACTAATCAGAGTGGGAGATTCCATGATAGCCTTCTTGAAGGCTTCAAAAGATTTTCTTGCTTGCTCTATCCATTTGATTTCAGCTTCCTTCCTCAACATAGAGGTTATGTGTTTTACCAACTCAGAAAAATTTGGGATAAACCTCCTGACAAAATTTATCTTACCTAGGAATGACTGAATGTCCTTTTTTGACCTAGGTATGGACAACTTCTAGATTGCTTCAAATTGAATAGGATCAATCTTCACACCTTTTGCTGAAATTATGTGACCTATTATTTTTCCCTCCCTGAGAGCAAATTGAGACTTCTTTGGGTTCAGAGATATCCCAAAATGTCTACATTTCAAAAACACCCTCCTAAAGTGCTACAAATGTTCTTCATGGTTGTTGGAGTAAACAGTGAGGTCATCAAGGTATATGAAAACAAACTTGTCTTTCAATCCCACAAAAGCTATGTCCATGGCTCTCTGAAAGGTGGCCCCAACATTCATTAGCCCAAATGGTATCTTGGCATACATGAAAGTACCCCAGGGAGTGGTAAATGCAATTTTCTGTTGATCATCAGCGTGTATAGAAACTTGATTGTAGCCATAGAAACCATCTAGGAATGACATGGCACTAGCTCCTGAGACTCTTTGCAATAGATGCTCCATCTTAGGTAAGGGGTAGTTCTCTTTCTTGGAGCATTTGTTTAGGTTTCTGAAATCAATGCATAACCTGATCTCCCCATTTTTCTTCCTCACTATCACTAATTTTTCAATCCATTTGGAATATCTCAATGGGATTATGATTTTTGCATTAAGGAGCTTTTGGATTTCTTTCTCAATCACTGGCAGAAGGAGGGGACTGATAGGTCTTAGCCTTTGTTTGAAAGGGATGGTGTCCTTTTCCAAGGGAATCCTATGTTGGATGATAGCTGTGTCATAGGTTTTCATACCACTGTATTCCCAAGCAAATACATCAGTAAACTCTTTCATAAGACTACAAAGTTTTGACTTCTGGTCAGCAGTTAAATCAGAGGACAAATTTACCAATTTTGGATTAATTTGGATACCTAGGTCATGCTCATGGACAGCAAGGTCTTTCTCCCTTTTCACAGGTTTAAAGGGGACATTGTTATGATCAAAAATCTCTTCTAGGGGCACTAGACCCCCGAGGTATATAAGTGCTAGGCAGCTAAACAATATTCTATTTGCCTATTTTATCTCCTGATTTGGGCCTCTAGGATTCTTCCATATTTAGGTTTTCTTGATCAATACACATATTAGAAAACTCATCTATGACCTAGAGAAATTTACTGAGTTCATCATCATTTTAAAAAAAAATCCAAAATTTCACATTATCAAGGAGGGATGGCCTGTACTTGACTTGGATCTCATAGCTCAACTTAGGAGGAAAAGGGGGAATGAACATACTTGCAGAGACCGCAAGGGAATCATCTAGATGGTTCATAGCTCTAGGTATATATGAGAGCTCAAAAAACATGAAAGATTCCCTAAGTTTCCATACCTCATCTTTGTATGCCTTCAACCTGACATTCTTTGCTTGAAAAGTTTGTTCACCTGCTGTATGATGAGATCTGCAGCCTTCACTGCCAACAACAATGCCTCATATTCTGTTATGTTGTTAATAGTCTTGAAATCAAGCTTATAAGACAAATATAGAGTCTCCTTTGAAGATAAATCAGGACTATACCTGCACCTGTTGAGGCTTGAGTACTGGCCCCATCAAAAAAACATGCTCCAGACAGAGGTGGTTACTTCCTCAGGTGGCTGATAGGTAGGATTTGTAAGCTGCATGGATGTTGGATGGGAATCATCTATCTATAGGATGCATGCCCCAAATTTCGTGTCTACTGCATAGATGGGATGATTTATAGAGTTCTTGGCATTGTTGATGATGTAGGTGAACTAGTTCTCTCTATAGAGTCTCTTAGTCTCCCCTCCAAACATTGGGATTGTAGCATATGTAAGGTCCATCTGAAGGGTACCACCCAGCCTTTTACTACATGAGTGAGACAAAAGGAGGCCAAACTTAGGTGGGATGTCAGCCACTACTATGTCCATCACTATGCTTTTTGAAGGCAACTGGGAGAGGTTTATGACAAGGTCTTTGATGAGGCCCAGGTATTTGACCATCTTAGAGTCAAAAGAGAACAGATCATGGTAGGGTTTTCTAATGGTGAGGCCAAGCTCATCCATTACTACTTTTGGCATTAGGTTATGGGATGCTCCTGAGTCAAGCAAACAGTTGTGCAGGATCTTGTCATGGATGTTCAAAGATATGTAGAAAGGTGGGAAAGACTCATCTAGCTCTTCAATCATAGGAACTAGGATTACTGTGGGCTTATCATCTTGCAAGTTCACAAATTCAGCATCTATGGGTGTCCTTGGTTGAAGATATTTCAGTATGGATGATTTGAAGGCATCATTCTTCATAAGCTCTATCAAGGGGAAAGGGATTTTTAACTTCTGAATTTCTGACTCAAGATTGAAAGAATAGGATAATTTGTCAGAAGTTCTTACCTCTTGTGGTGGGGCTTTGAGCTAAACAGGATCATGGGTTGATGGTTGTAATGGCCTTTGATGTTGTTTTGGAGGACCATCCATCTTCTTTGCAGAAGCAGCAATCTTTTTAGCAGGAGGAGCAAACTGCTTTGTAGGGGAAGGACTCTTCTTCATAGGAGCAACAATTCTAGATCTCAAATTATAACCTTCTTGATCATCTTCTTGATATAAGGATTTTTCCATGATATGCTCATTCATGAGGGATTCCTCATAGTCTGCTTGTGTTAGGAAAGAGAGATCAACTTCATATTCCATACAGTTGATATTGTCTTCTGCCTCCCCTTCTTCCTGGGAAAACTCTTGTTCTTCTTTTAGCACAACATTTTGGAAAGGAGCTTTGATTCTTTGATCCTTAGCTTGATTCCTATCCCTTTGAAGGATCTGAGTTGGTGGGTTATTTCTTCTATAAGGGACAAAATTAGGGTTTTTGGGAGCAAAATCATTTGGCCCTTTACCTCTTACAGGTATTTTCCCTCGGTCTTTAAGTCTAGACATTTCAGCTGTCAAACTGTCCAACATTTTGGCCATTTTCTCCATTTTGTTCTCTGATGAAGAAGCCCCTAGAGGGTCTGAGGGTTGCTTCTTCCTGTCCATTTTTCCCTTAACCTTCTGAGATGCAATGATATTGGACTCAACTTCAAGAGCAGCATCTTGCATGAGTGACAGAGAAGTAGATCTTCTTTCTCTGAGAAGAAGACAAAACTCATAATCAAAGGCATTGGCATAAGTGATTTTAGCTGAAGTGTCATTTGGCTTGATCTCAGCAGGGATCTTGCTGAACATTTTGTTAAATCTTTTTGTGAATTTGGAAACAGAATCACCATTCTCTCTCCTCAAATTTCTAAATTCAATGATATAGTAACGGTGTTCTCTTCTTTCTCCCCAATGCTTCAAAAATATGTCATCTAGGGCTTCAATTCCAGCTACTGATCCAACAGGTAACTCTTTGAACCATTTCCTATCTTGGCCATCTATACTTTGCACAAAAACCCTAATCCACATATCGTCTTGTTCAATGTTTATATTCTCAGCATAACTGTATAATGCCTCTAAATGCTCCTCAGCTGTGAAATCTCCCTCCCCAATAAACTTAGCCATGTATTTTAGATAATCTCCAGTAGGCATAGCAGAGAGGGGGTTAGGAAAATTTAGAGGGGCATATCTGGAAACAAGGATCCTTTCCATTTTGGTCAGAGGGGCAGCCATATTGGATGTGGGTATGGAAAGGGCAGAAGGAGATGTTGCTGGTGTGGGTAGTAGATGAGAAAGTATTTGTGGTAGATCTATATTAGTGGAGTTGCTAGGTATGGGATCTACACAAGCAACAGTTCTTGATGATTCCTCAACCCTAAAAAATTTTGATTCACTTATAAATTCTTGAGAATTAGATGCTTCAGCAGAATAATATTTAAAGGGAGTTCTATTTAATGTAATAGGAGAAATACCTCTGGGAATACTTGATTTAGCTCCCCTTGTAGCTCTAGAAGTCTGTCTTTATAAATCCCTTCCTCTCCTTATAATCTTCTCAGGATCTGAAACAGGTGTCACTGGTGGACTTTGAGGATTTTCTCTGGTACTTGGTCTTCTTGAAGCCACCTTGTTCCAATGGAGTCTCTATATAGATGATTACAACCCAAACAGTGTCCCAACTTTATCTATCATCAAAGTAGGGCCTATGTCATCCCCCAGGGATGCTAAGCTTCAATCTCTTCTCCTCGACAATAGCGCCAATTTGTTAGCTCTCTAAGAAACTCCTCTAGGTTGTAGCTCGAGGATTCCTGGTAAATTCAATATTTTTCAACCTTATAAATCATCCCTAAGGTATTTGGATCAACCAAAGTCAGTTCTGTGTGGAACTATGCCTTTATGCATTGTTCTGCACTTTCGATGGCTAAGAAAGCAAAATCTTGGGTCTATGAACTGCCGAAAGCTCTATTTTCAGTGGCTAATGAACAACTCTAGTGTTTTCTTAAGCCACCAAAAGCTCTGTTCTTCAAAATTTAATAAAAATTTGAATCACCCTTTTTCCTAAGGCTTTACGGCTTCAATTCTGACCTTCTGGTATTTCTGCAACCTGCATAGGGTTTGGAATAGCAGCAGCATCACAGTTTGCCTCCAAATCCTGAAGGCTTATTTATGCCTCTGCTAGGGTTTCCAGTCCAAGGTGAGCTTGAGATTTAGGGTTTGAATTCTTCATCTGCAACCTCAATAGTCTAATCATCATGTAGAGCCTGGCGTTGTCCTTCATTAATCTTATATTTCTTTTTTGCAGTAGGATATACATCCCTCTCATTTCTAGAAGAGAATCATGCAATTTAGTATTTCTTTTGGTTAATCTTGCATTATTTCTTTTGATTTCTCTCTCTAAGACCTCTAGTTCATATACTTTCCCTAATAGCTGGTTGATTCTCTATGACCTAGGTTTTCTAGAGGAAGCCTCTGCCACTGGTTCACCTTGACCCTCCCTTGGTGTAGGTGAGGGAAACTACTCATGCTATGGTACAACCTACTTTGTTAGGTAAACTTCCTACTCCTCTTCATCCTCAGAATTAGTGTATGGAAGGTTGAGGATATTTTTACCTTGTGCTGGAGCCTCCTCCTTCTCTGTTATGTTACTGAAGTCTAGGTTCTTTTTGGCCTTCTTAAAAGCTGGAGAATTCTGGTCAACTGCAATTGGGGAGATGGCTCTCCTCTTCCTTTTTCCACTTATGGGGGTGGAAGGCCTTTTTGAAGGGGAATTATTCTTGTCCTTTGGCTGCAATTATGTGTCAAAATCATTCCAGAATAGGAAGAATTTCCAGGCAACATTTCTCCTTTGCAAAATCTCTTGGACAATTAGCTTGATCAAGCCATGGTGATATAACCTGCCTGCAATCTTGGTTGGCTCGGCCCTAACCCGATGATCCATTTTAGTCAGGATTTTGGTGAGGTAAAAAAGTAGTTTCAGGGGGTTCCTTCCAATGAAATGATTCATTAGTTTGAAGTGGTAGATCATCACCCTATTATATCTTCCCTCACAGGTTATGTAGACTAGGATTGCTTTCAAGAGGTGCTGCCACTTTTCCTCCAGCCAGGATGTAGGTATGCTCTTCTTCCATATGAGGATTTTGTGCTCGGGTTGCAGGTAAGACCTAAATTCTATGTTCTTTGTGACAGTGGTTTTAAACCAGCTCTCTCCATTCCTTGGGAGCTCTGTCACTTCAGCTACCAAAGCTTCATCCACCTAAAATTCCTCTTTGCCAATTACTTCCTTTGAGCCATCAAATGTGAGGGAAAATGATTTTGCCACTTACTGATGAGATCCATGAACCCTTTCACAAAAATTTTAGCAGCCGGCATCTTTGAATAGATGGCATACCTCTGGATGTACTTCTAGGTAACCAATGTCACCCATCTCTTGTCTTAGGGAAGGTCCTCCTCCTCTCTTCATCTTCTAAATGTTCTTCTATACCTGCAAAATTGAAATTCAAACCCTAGGGAAGGATATTACAATGTTGGATCTAGGGAGGGATTGGATCAGTGAGGATGCATGTAGGAAATGTGGAACGAATGGAGGAAAGGGTGCTGATTTTGAGCAGACTAGTTGTTCAATTGGGATTTGAAAAAACCAATAGTAAATTTTGATGAGACCCATGAGCTCGCCAGTGCTATAATTATTCTAACTAGATTTTAATGCTTTGTGGTGGTTCAATTATAGTCATGAGACAGGTGTGGGGATGATAGGGTTAGGGTTCAAATACATCACCTTTCTTTCAAAATGAGGCCTCCTACCAACTGATGATTAATTGCAGATCTAGTCTTTTCAGCGGTTAACGACTTGATGCTAACACTTTCCATGCTAACGATGTCTTATTGTGACGAATGCGCTAACCATTTTCCCCTTTTGGAGATTTCGATGGTTAAGGTAGTCTTGGATCCAATTTTTAAGCTGCCAAATTTTGGGCTTTTTGGTGGCTAATGAATGTTGAGATGTTCGCCTAAGCCACTGAAAGCTGATCTTCAAAAATTTCATTAAAAAAATGGAGTCAATGAGCTTTCGATGGTTAAGGTAGTCCTGAGTCCAATTTTCAAGGTGCTGAAAGCTAGGCTTTTCAATGGCTAATGAACCATTGAGATGTTCAACTAAGACACCAAAAGCTAAACTTTTAATTTTATGAGAAAACAGAGTACAAGGCGTTCCAAATTTATTTAAACACACAAAAATATTTCATAATGTGCACTGAAATCTTGATCACTATCCAAAAATAAATCTTATGGGTCTGGCCTATTGAAGACTAATTTATTTAGGAGATAACACCTCTTGGACCTTCAGGACCACTTGGACCACCGAGACCACCAGAACCTCCAAGACCACTAGAAGGAGGACCACCAAGACTTCTAGTACCACTAGGGAGAGGACGCCATAACCTCCAAGACCACCAAAAGGAGGACCTCCATAAGGTGGTCCTCCCGCACCTCCAACAGTATGAATAGATATTCCTCCTATTGCTGGCATGTAAGACCATTTGGGTTTCCCCCACAGTGTAAAAGTGTTCCCAGGGTAAGGAATTCCTATAGGGGTAGGTTGATAATTCATATTCCCTATAGGTACTTGATTTTCTCGGTAACCATAACCCCATGAGATTTTATTAACTATAGGTTGGATGCTAAGGGTTGACTTGAACTTAAAGGAGGGTTTACCATATTTGTATTGGTGGGAGGAACATACACTGCGGGTTTCCCTGCAGTATAGGTCTGCCTATTATTAGTAGCAATTCTCCTAGTGGGTAACGTAGGTTGCACTAGGGGTTTCCCCCCAGATTTAGAAGGTACAAACACCACTAGAACTAAAGGTTTCCCCCCCAACCATAGAAAGTATGGGGCGACTAGAGACAGACCTAGAATTAAAAACTACAGGAGTGGAGTTAAAGGTTTGACCTGGATTGTGAGAAGTCTCACCATATGCTAGATGACCATCAATGCAAGCTCTGATTTCAGCCACAGGCCAAGATCCATATTACTGGGTAATCTAGCTGATATAGATTTAGTATGAGGTGCAGGTGCGGCCAACACTCTATATAGCCTATGCATTCTCTCTTGAAAATCTCGTGCACGATGAATAGATGCTTGGATTTGTCTATATTCTTCCTCATATAGAGAAGTTTATTCAGGAGAGGTTCTATTAACCCCAAATGAGGAAATGGCCTAACCCATGGAAGCTATCCAAAACAGAGCATTCAGGACATACTCAGGTGCAGCGGGACTATCGGTATGACCTTCTATATGTAGATGAAAGGAAGTATCATCCATAGGAGGCTGTTGAGACAAGGGATTAATATAAGAAGTGAATTGGTCCCCACTTTCTACAACTAATTTTCTTCCTCATGGGAACTAGTTGTAGCTCCTTGGTCGATGGCTTCCATTGGAATTTCTCCCATGACAGGAGCAAAATCGGGTGGCAAGCACTGATTCCTTCTCGATCGTCTCAACTAAAACTTAGCTAGATTGTATCAGTTACTAAACTAACCTAGGGTCTCAAAAACTAAGAAAAAACACACAAAAAATTCTCCTACTCAAGCTACATGCCATAAGCAAACTTAAGTGATAGGATGAGCTCAAAATAGTCAATCTCTCACCAGGATTGTCAAGCAGATGCAACTCGCGATATAATCAAGGTACATCTGTAGTAGTCTCCATGAGTGTTGTTCTTATTGTATTGCTCCAAACAAGATGTCCAAAGGGTTTTTCTCAGAGGGATAAGGAATCCTAGTAGGGTCTCCTGACATACGCAAGGTACGTGGGAGCTCAAATCGGTAGTAGTGTTGTCTAATGCACAACCGTTCACAAGGGGCCTTCTGATATACAATCGAGTACGTGAAGTACATTTCTATATACCTTGAGGGTACATGAAATACCGTTCTATATACCTAAGGTACGTGGAAGAACCACGCGAGTCATGGTATGTAGTGCGGAAAAAGTAATGACAACTCCTATGTTTTACGACGCCTGAACATGTCACTAACTTATCACTCAAATTTCTATAAAATTTTTAGACCTGTAACTACCTTTAATTTTATCTTGAGTGGTTAGGTGAATGCATGAGATTTTGACAGAAATGTAAAGCCATGTAAATATGAAATGCAAATAATTTCACTTTACTTTTCAACACATGCCTACCTATGTCAAGGAGAGAGTATTTTCCTTTCAATTTTCATTTTTTGAAACCAAAAATTTCCCAAACCACTACACTAAACAAAATGTTTTCCGAGAAAGAGAACAAGCAATAAAACTTCAAACCAATTTCTAAAGAAAACAAAGTAAGGTAAGATCTCTTTTTCCTAAGAAGAAAGACCACACACACTCAAAGGGATAATCAATGATTTTTCAATTTTTTCTTTAAAAACTAGAAAGATCTAACTTAAAAGCACTAATATTTTTCTTTTGATGAGATCAACCTATGAAAGAAAGACAAGAAAGATGAAAGTCTGAAATTTGACAAGGCTAATCAAAGGTCCAATAGTTCATTCTCCAACAAAAATATAAACAATTCTCAACAAAAAATATTTCTTTTTTCAAAACAAAAAAAAGTCCTTCATAACATTTTAACGAAAAATGAAATAAGCTATCAATCAAGTAAGTATTTCTTTTCAGATTTGTCTAATCAATAAGAGTGAGATATAACTTATGCTAAGCTCCCAAACACCATTCCTTCTGAAAAAATTAAAACCAAGCAAGCAAAGCAATCAAAAGATGAATCTATGCTAGCTCTTTGATTTCAACCAAAAAAAAAACATTTTACCACACCAAATGCAACACTCAGATCTCTTCAATGCAAACCTAGACACTCAGAATTAAAAGCAAGAAAACCAAATTTTTTGCAAAAACTTTGAAAAACCAAGTTTTAAAAAGACCTACCTAGCACCGCTTCTAGAGGGTCACTAACAGAGTGGTTCTTCTCCAGCACCGCTTCCTAATTTATGCTTACAGGAGGTGGCACCGCTCTCTGCTAACTGTGTTCAAGCGATGGCACCGCTTCTTGCCTACTGTCCATGCGCGGTTCCCTGTAGATATGGAAAACAAAAAAAAAATGGTGAAAAAGGTAAATTTAGATGACTATGTAACTGGCAGTCAAATCATAAATTGACAGTATTTAAGAGCATAGAAGGTCAAAAAACTTAGATCTAAACAGATCTGAAGATACCAAACCAATAACCACTAGATTAGCTCATGGATCTGATTGAACTGACGAAGAACGAGAGCTTTGGATTTCAGAAAAGTGTTTTGAAAAGACTAAGGAAGATCAGATCAGCTAAAGCTCTTCCCCAATGGAGTCTCTAGATTTATTGCTAGGAATTGTTTTGCACCTTCTGTGGACAAAAGTTGTTCCTTTGGTTTGAATGGTTCAGATCCAGAACAAATGGTTCACAATAAGGTTGGAAGAATTTACCTAGAAACTACAGACACCTGGAATGCAATCTTTGATGGATTGATGTGGTTCTTCTCTTATGACAAAGGTCTCTAAGAAAACACCTACAAAAACAAATCAAACACACAAGAGATCAAAGATATTAGAACATCATCTATAGATATATGTCAGTGACTAAGGAATCTGACAATAACATGCAAGATTATAACATAACAAATATTGGGAAAGGAACCAACTTTACATTAATAAAATGAAGAAATAGTTTACAACCTGTTCCTTAGTGTTGATATGCTCTCTCACAAAACCAACATCTTGTCCCCTACAACTCCAACTTGCTCCCTCAAGCTCTCTTGGATGACTTAGGCCAGAACATCAAAGCAACAACATAACATTACTCTCCCCTCAACCATGGGAATTGAGCCTGCTTTTATAGGCTTGCAATGGATAGGGATGGTTGAGAAATTGATGGGTGAGGTGGCTAGGAGATCCTACAAGGATGGATCTTGAGCCCAACTAACCCAAGTGATCAGGGATAAGGGTACCACGAAGCCTTATTTTGAGAAGCTTCATGAGACCTTCTCTTTTTCACTTTTTAGCAAGGGAACCACTCTTTGTTTACCATGACATAGCGGTTATGGGCAGAACTGCACCTTTCTTAACGGGTAAAGGCAGTGCCACCGCTTACTGCCAATGCATTACATGCGGTGCTAAAGAAGGTAACACTTTTTTACTAAAGGGTAGAAGTGGTGCTGGATTTTCATATACAAATTTGATGTCTGAACCAATGTTCTTGGCTTCACAATTTGGGACTGAGGGAAACACTGAAGTTTGGGATATTATCACATGTTGATGATGAGATTTAGGTATAACACATTCCATGCACTAAAGGTAGCTACTCAATAGAACATGCCTTCCTCATTGATTCTAGAGCTTCCAATCATATGGTTGCATCCAGAGAATCATTCTCTTCCTTGCAGTATTTTGATGGTCCTAGTATTCAGAAGGGAAATAACAGTAAAATTCAAGCCAAAGGGAAGGGTTCTATCAAGATTGAACATGGAAAGTTCAAAGATGCACTTTATGTGCCCTCCTTAGCTGCAAATCTATTATCTATATACCAGATGACTCGTATTGGCTCTCCAAAGCGAGTGATATTTGGTCCTAACTCAATGGAGATCACATATATCTCTACTGGGAACATCATGGCTAAGGGTGCTACAAATCATGCCTCCAAGGCATATGAGTTCTCACACTTCATGCCATTTCCAGAACCAGTGCACTCTTAGCAGCTACTTGCAAGGGAAGGTATAAAAATTACATCTACTTCTTTTGCAGTTTTCACTTGTATTGCAAAACCAACTGTATCAGTTTATGAGATTTAGATTAAGGGTGATTTGGATCTAGATACAGTCCCTACTCCCAAGAGGGAAGCTAGGAAAATGACGAGAAATCCATCTGACACTCAGAAGGGAAAGACCCTTGCGCTATGTCATGCAATCTCACCTCCTTCAGAGAGATGCAACAAACTCCCTGTGATATGCTACATGGCAAGGGTTGATCAGTCACACTGCATTCAGAATAATATAGTGGATCATACACCTCTTCATCCAGAAAGAGGAAAAGATTACATTCCTCCTTCCTTCCATCATCATTTTGGGAGAAGATGGAGAAGTCTACATGCGAGGCCCCAGGATACCTATGCACAGAACATCATGCATGCTGCTTTGCTATAGCACAGAGATTGCAACAACACTTTTTCAAGTTTTTCATACTTGAATCCTGATTCTATCTACTTAGTTAGAGGGGGGGATTTTTTCTGATGTGGATTTTTTCCCTAGCTCCTTATGTTAAGCAATTACTTTAATTGTTGTAATGGGTGACCTATGGTCTTAGTTACCAAGGCCCACAAATTGTCCAAGTTAGTATTCAGGGGGGGTGTTAGGATTATAATCCTCCCTTGTCCAATTTGGTCAATTATGTCTAAATCAAGAGTGTGACTAAATCTAGAGTCTTTTCAGTCGATTTTTAGTCACTAGCACCATTGGGTCCACTTGGCCTAATTGGGGCACATGTACCAGTTACTAAAGTGTGGGGAAGACTAATTGAGGCCAACTTCCACTAATTGTACTTGCATGCATCATTTTAAGAGCCTCCTAGATCAATCCCTACAAATTAGGAGCCACTAGGAGTGCCGATAACAATCTCCATCAGTTGAGTTCAGTTGGTGACTAATCAAGCTCAGTTAGGAGTGAGTTACATTCAGTTCTAGTCCCTTACATTTAGCTCTACTCAGTTAGCACTAGGATTGCATGGATGCATGTAGGTGAGGTGCATTTACTCACCTACCTTAGTCAATTAGACTAGTCAACACCGAATTAGATACTTGAGTTTAGGTTTTGAACTCTGATGAACTCCGATAATGATTTAGACAAGGTCAGTTAACCATCCAGACAAGTAGAGTCCAATCAATTCAAATTTCCTCACATGAATTCGAATTTCATGAGGCTATTTAGCCATTGTACTTCATTGTAATTAATTATCTAATTACTTTTGATTAATGAAATCATTCACAGCTACAAGCCATTTTTGCACTTTTTCATTCTTCATTTGCTGAGTAAATTGTATGATCTATCTTGTGAGTTGTGTGTTGGTCCACAGATATATGTGTTCAATTTAATATGTTTGTTATTATAGGAGATTCATAGATTTTTTTTCCGAGCTAGCATCTCCTTTATTTACCTTATTAATGAAAGATTCCCAATTTCTGTGGCATTAGAGGAAATTTCAATTTAAAATGGGCCTTCCAAAAATAATATAAATTCCATCTCATCATGTATTATCCAATCAAAATGCTTTAAATTTAAAAAAGGGAGCACCTCTTCAACAATTTTTTAATATAAACTTGGGGATAGGTATCATAAAAAAAACTACTTTTTTTGTTCGTATTTTCGACATATCTCCCTGTGTTTTTACTCAAATTTCGATCGAGATAGCTCGTTGGAGGTGGAATTAAATTCCGCATCCAATGAGTACCCACTCGACATACTTTTGACGGGCCCTACTACCCCAAAAACAAGAAATACTTGAAAAAACATGATGATGACATCATCATCACATTTTTTTAGGTATTTCTTGTTTTTGGGGTAGAGGGTCCCGTTAAAAGCATGCTGAGTGGGTAATCGTTGGATGCAAAATTTAATTTCGCATCCAACGATCTCTCTTGATCAAAATTTGAAAAAAACACAAGGCGTTATGTTGAAAATACGAACAAAAAAGTAGTTTTTTCTTTTCTTCCTCCAAAATTAATTAATATTATTTTATTAATTTAACTATTATTTTATTAATTTCCTTAGGAGGCCCATTTTGAATTGAAATTTCCTCCAATGACATATGCATGCTAGGAAGCATTCACAGAGCTAAAGAAGAGGCTGACTACAACACCCATCTTGAGAGGACCTAATTGGGCCCTTCCTTTTTATATTTCTTCTCAAGCTTAAGATACAACCATTGGAGCAGTTTTGGGACAACAGGAAGGTCACAACCTGTACGCTATCTATTACATTAGTAAGAATCTCTCTACTGCTGAACTGAATTACATGGTAACAGAGAAGGAATTCCTTGCAATCGTTTATTCCATCAATAAATTTAGACATTACATTACTGGATATCCTACATTTGTTCATATTGACCACTCAGTAATTAAATATTTGATGAACAAACCCATTACTAATGCTAGAGTGACTAGGTGGTTGTTGTTACTATAAGAATTTGGCATCACTATTGTTGATAGACCAGGGAAGGAGAACGTAGTTGCGGATTTTCTATCTCGACTAACTAATAATGATGATGATACACCAGTCAAAGAATCTTTCCTTGATGAACATTTATTTACAGTCTCAGCCTTTTCCCCGTGGTACGCTGACATTTCCAAATATTTGGTTGCAGGAAAACTTCCATCACACTTGTCCAAATGCGAAAAGAGGAGAATTATACAACAAAGTGTGAGATACTGTTGGATCAAATGCCTCCTCATTTACACGGGACCTGATTTGGAAATCAGGCGATGTGTGAGGGAGGATGAAATCCACATTATTTTGAAGGCCTTCCATGATGAGCCCTGTGGGGCTCATTTTCCTGATAAAAGTATAGGCCATAAAATATTAAGGATGGGATACTACTAGCTGACTATATTTCAGGATGCAAGAAAATATGTTCGGGCCTGTGAGAGCTGCCAGAGAATGGGTCATCCAAACAGATTAGATGAGATTACACTCCAACCACAATTGGTGGTTGAACCCTTTGATAGATGGGCCTTAAATTTTGTAGGGCCTATCAACCCTCCATCAAAACAGAAAGTTTACATTCTGGTTTTGACTGACTATATGACAAAGTGGGTAGAAGTTGTGGCCTTAGTGAAGACCAATGATCAAGCTATAATAGACTTTTTATACACATAAATATTCACCCATTTTAGAGTACCTAGAGAAATTGTGATAGGCGGAGGACCTCAGTTTGCATCCCGAAAGATGGAGGCCCTATTTCAGAAGTAATGTATTCATCATCGAGTCACCTCTCCATACCATCCATAGGCCAATGGGAAAGTGGAAAGCATGAACAAGGTGATTGAATGAATCCTCATGAAAATAGTGAAAAGTCATCACAAGGATTGGGATGATAGGCTTCCTGAAGCATTATGGGCCTACCATACAATGTGGTGTAACACTACAAGATTATCCCTATATGAACTGGTGTACAATAAGAGTGTTGTTTTTCCTATTGAATTTGAGATTAAAACTTTGAGAAAAACTACAAAGGCAAACCTAGATTTAAGGGAGCCACAAAAAAACAGCTGAATCAACTGAATGAACTTGATGAAAAGCACACTGCTGTTGGACATCATACAACTTTAATTCAACAACAGTGCTACAAATGGCATGATAGATTTATCAAGAAGAATATGTTATGTGAAGGATATTGGGCATTACTATACGATTCACGATTTAAAAGGGAATTTAAAGGAAAGCTACGTACAAGATGGTTGGGACCTTACAAGATAGATCACGTATTTGACAACGAAACCATTCGATTGACTACTATTGACGAAATTCAGACACCTTTGTTCGCAAATGGTCATTGATTACAGTTGTATCATAAACTAATCTTGAAAGATGCATTTATTCCACAGGTCACGATTGATCCAAACTGTCAACTAGTACAGGAGCAAGGTTTTCCCCTCTTTCTTAAACTTTTTAAGTCTGTTGCAAATTCCACAAATTCTCTATATAAATAAAATGATTTAATTTTCGCGATGTGCTTTTCTCTTCTTTTTATTTTTCTTTTTCACTATGATCGGGCTTGTTTTTTGAGAATTGTGAATAGATATTCGCAAAAATGTTTAGGAGAAAAGAGCCAGATACGACGGGCCAAGCAATTGCATAACCATGGACGATCCTTCTTCACTAATACGACCCCTTGAAGGAATGTGCAGATAAGATTGCATATCCTTGACAGGAAATTTGTTTTACTAAACCCTGTCAATTTTTTAAGCAGAAATCTTGTTAATTTGCTTAACGTTTACCCACTGCAACCCCATTATTTTTTGCTAAATCCCACTGAAACCCCGATGTTTTGGACAATTTCCACTGCAACACCACTAAATTTTCTGCCATTTTTGGCTGATTTTCGCTACAACGTAGCTAAATTTTCCGCCAATTTTCGCTGCAACACCGCTAATTTTTCTGCCATTTTTGGCCGATTTTTGCTGCAACACCACTAAATTTTCCACCATTTTTGGTCAATTTCCGCTGCAACACTACTAAAAATTTTGTTTTTTTTGCTAAATTTCGCTACAACACCACCAAATTTTCCGTTGTTTTGGCCAAATTCTGCTGCAACACCGCCAATTTTTTCATTGTTTTGACCGTTCTTGGCTGAAACTTTGCTATTTTTTCATCAACGTTTCTGCCGGTATTATGCTGAGAATCTCACGGAGAATTTATCGCGTGGAGTGGATTTCCAACTGAATCTCATAGTGAGATATTTTACACTCTATCCACATGCTCAGGAAAGTAATGAATATGCTCTGTCAGATTAATGATTGACGACAAATTATCCTTAGTTGCACGTGTGAAATTATTTCCCTCGCGATTATTTGGCATTAAGAACTTGAATCGTAAAGGATAATTGACGTCTCGAGCAACAATGATCAGGTATTAATTCTAATTGTAAGTATGATCATTTGTTTAATGATTTAATTATAATGATTATACCTTTTCAACCCCTGACAGTACTCCATAATTAGTTAGCATTTCCTTTGAAATTATCCCTTCTGTACTTATAAATGAACTCTCTCCCTATATCCAAAATATGTAGCACATCATGTTTCCAATTTCGTTGAGATTTCAGGAAACCCATACAAACCCCTGTTATTTGGTTACTGTATCAAAATGCTGCAACTTGAACAACTGATTTTTTCAGTTACTATACCCATCTATCACAGTCAGGAAGAAGAACGCAGTATGGGTCCTCCAATTAGATACGAACCCAGCAATTTAGATGCTCTGTCTGCAAACAGAGAAGTCTATGAAATTTTTAATTGGGCAATTTGGATGGGATATTTACAAAGGTTGAATGGCTTCCATGAGGAAAAAACACTCCAGTTTTCCTTGAACCTGAGTGTGGATTACTTAGAAATAAGAGGACTCAGGATAGATGCATTAGAACAAGCCATAACAGAGGTTACAGGTTTGCCTAGGACCAGGAAACACTGGTTTTGAAGAAAGAGGCAAAATTTGAGAGCAGCTGAAGACTTTTTAGAACCAGGGGAACAAGTGCAGAGAAAAGCTATAGGAGTGGCACTGGAGACATTGCCAAGACCTTGGGACCAATTCATGATCTTCTTAAAAAGGTACATCACTTGTGAAGGGAGATATAAAGTTGTTTATATTTATGACTCTGTCTTATTGTCTCATTTAATACATCACAGATTTATCAATATGCCATTTTTCCTATCACAAACCTTGAAAAATATGGCACATTATGCTAAAAATTTCATACACCCACTCTCTTCTATCACAAATCATAGGATGATCAAATTGTTAGTACGAAGACACTTGGAACGTAACAATTTAAAATGGGAATAGTTTGTTGGAGCTGTGGTGCACCAAGAACATGCAGTAGCACGTATTAGGGGTAGAAGAGTCGAATAGATCGCCTCATATTTAGATGGGGGGAAGGATGAAGAATCAAAAGAAGTTGAAGATGAACAAGAGGAAGATTCAGAGGGAACTGTAACAACAAATATCCCTATGGAGGGAATAATTGGAGTATCAAAATAAAATGCAGAAGCAGTAGCATAATAAAATGAAGAAGGAACAGAAGAAGAAGTAAAGGGAATAGCTACATAAGCTAGAGCTGCGGATGCGGTAGAAGAAGGAGGAGTGATTGCATAAATTGAGGAAATAAGGCCTCAGGTGGTCGAGATCGAAACCTCATCGAAAATAAAAGGAACTATAATTGAGCAAGAGGAACCTTTAGAAGGGATTCGAGAAATCTCTACCCTTCTCACACCTAACAAGAAAAGGAAAATATCAAGTGTCGAGGAGAATCATCCAAGAGGAGGAAGAAAACTAGGGCTTCCAAAACCCAGGAAGTGGTAGGCATTTAGATCCCCATTTTTCCCACTGCAACATAAAAACAAGTGGGTATTTTATTGATGGATGCCACTTCCACACAAGAACCTATGGAAACTTAAGGAGAATCATCTAAAAGAAGAAGACCTAGGGCTCCTGGGATAACACAAGTGGTAAGTGCTGAAATTTCCATGATACGCACTGGAACACAAGAACTAGTGGGTAATTCGCCAATGGATGCCACTAAAACACAAGAACCTATTGGAACCAGAAGAAGAATAATCAGGGCCTCCTAGGCAGAAAAAAGGGAAATGATTGAGATTCCCATATTAACACCTAGGGCACCCACTAAAACACAAGAACCAGTGGGTAATTCACCTATGATGGCCACTACTACAAAAGAATCTTTGCAGCACCAGTTAGAAATGTTGCAAGAAGAAGTTGACTTGCTGAAGGATGATGCTAGAGAACTGAGGGAAGAGATGGAAAGATGGAAGGATACAAGCATAAATAAATTCATGAGAGGACTAGACACTCTGGATAAAGCTGCTATTCAGTTTGAAGATCCACTCTTCAGCTAGGAGAAAGAAGAATTTGTATGTCCTGAATGTGGAGACTTGTTTAAATCAGTAGGATATAAAGTTGAGAAAATGGAAATAGCAACTTGGATATCAGCACATTCAATCTAGGGAGGAGATGAGACATTGCATGAAGATCCAGTAGAGGAAACAAGGTTGGAAGAAAATTTGATTCCTGAGCAGGAGTTACATGTAAATGAGGAATTGTAGCCTCAATCTTCAGAACATACTGAATTGCTTCCTTCTGGAAGCAATTTTGGGGAATTTAATTCACTTCCAGAATATGAGCAACAGTCTGGTGGCACATAGATTGTGAAATGTAGAATGACCAAGAACAGTCGGTTGACATAGAAATTATGCAAGAAAAAAATTCGACTAATACATAAATCCTGCAAGAATAGCAGTCAGCAAACACAAAAATTGTGCAAGAGATAGTCCATCATCCTGAAAACATGGAATTAGAACATGACATTGTTACACAAGAACCAGTGTCTTCAAAATTGGTTG
The DNA here is from genome assembly GCA_001517045.1 of Pseudotsuga menziesii. Classification (NCBI taxonomy): domain Eukaryota; kingdom Viridiplantae; phylum Streptophyta; class Pinopsida; order Pinales; family Pinaceae; genus Pseudotsuga; species Pseudotsuga menziesii. Next base: position 31,913 of record LPNX011227243.1, read on the forward strand.
TTGAAACTGCTATGACGGAATTGAAATAATCAAGCAGTGTCAAACAAGAACTAGTGCCTCTAAAAATATTTGTTGAAGTAGTATCCCAGACTAAAACTGCTGAAAACCAGGAAATGAAAGCTCGGACTGAAGCTCAAGCCGCTGAAACACATGAAATGGCAGTTTAGACTGAGGTTGAAACTATTGAAATGAAGGCAGTAGCAGTCCAGACCAAGGAATAGGAAGCAATGGACCATATTCTAGATGGTGAAACACAAGATGTAGCAACACAGGTATAGGCTGTAGAACTTCAAGAGATAGAAGAGGTAACACTTTCAGGGAAAAAGATCCATTTTTCTTTGACAATTTTAAATATGCCATGTCTAAAGTATCTGGTTATATTAAGTGTATGGGGTCTTGTGGCCTGAATTGGCTGGGTCTAAGGTTTATATTTCCTCTTATTTGGTGGCCCGGAAGGAACTATAAGGGAATATACAAGATGACCAAGAAGGATGAGAGATATTGTTGGGGCACTCTTATTAGGACCAATGGGTTTTTGCAATTTTAGGAGAGACTAGAGCCCTCATTCAGCCTCACCAATTTTCATAGGATAATTCTTGAGTCTAACTAATTCAGACTCAGACTAGTTCAAGCTGTTGCATGAGCACATGCAACCAGATAAGCTTGGGGGAGATGTTGGGTCCCGAATTCGCGCCTTTTTTCCATACTCCGTCTCATCCTTTTCCCCTAATTTAACCCTTGTTTTGCAGTTAAACCCTCATCCTTTTCATACAAACCAGAATAAATATCTCATGTATAAATCATTTGTATTATTTCATTTTATGCTTGGTTTTATTTCATAATCATGGATTTTACCTATTGATGTGCTGGCATATCCATGATTTGAAAGAGAGATTTAGAATCATAGGTGGCGCAACTGCAACATTTTGTTATATCTAGGTGGCACGACTACAACAACTTTCTCTATCTAGAATATGGTCCCTCCCAGCTTCAACTACTTGCTCAAAATATGCGGCCAAAATTATTTTAGAAGGAATCTCAAGAGCGCCTTCATGATTGCAACCAGACTTTTCGAGAATCTCCTATAGTTCGCTGGGAATGTCAGCTCACGGAACAACTTGCAGTAAAATTTCATCCATTCCCAAAATGGTTTTATCCAAGGAATGGTTGGCTATAACTACTTGGATGATTTGGTAGCCTGAAGATCAAATATATTCATTGTTTTCTGAAATTTATGTAATAGGATATATTTTCTCTTGTATAAATATACACAGGAAGGGAAAGCCAAGGGTTCATTCCTAGTTTGTAAAATATAGCAGAGAGACTGTAACTATGACTGTAATTTTTATCCAATTAATACAAAGGGTGATAATTCTCAATAGTTTCCTGTCGCAGCTTTCGTCGTCTTTCAACAGCATCTATGTTTGAAGGCCAGGGCCCGTCATCTAATAGAGTTGTTGGTATTTTAGATGATGTAGGTTATTTTATTTTAAGTGTGGGATTTGAGTTTGATGAATATTTATGGTAGGATGTAATTGCATTTATTCAGTGATCGCATGCATTGGTTTTACTTTGGTTTGATGTAGATGATTTGGTGTGGTGGTCAACTGTATTGTTAAACTTTCCTATTATGCAGTGTGTGTTAGTAGCTATTACAGACTCACTTAGCCCCTGTGTGTGCGTCATTTATCTTTCTAGTTTTTGCTTGATTATCTAGATTGTCTACTTTGATGCATTTATTGTTGATTGATAATTAGTGATCATTCTGGCTTGGTAACTTAGAATTTCATTTCTGCAAGCATAATTCTAGGTTGATTCACTTTCAGTTCTTAGATCCTAGAATTTATATAGTAACAGTAGAAGTCTTTTCAATTCCTAGATGGATAGTTTTCCTTTGATTTCCTACAGGGGATTAAGTCAGCTGAAGCAATAATTATAATTGAGTGACTTTCATTTTATTGATCAACTACTGAACATGTTTATGCATATACTTTTCTTATTTCCTTTGAGATAACAGACTTCCCTGGGTTGACAATTAAGTATTGAACATTCTTCTTGTTAAGTAATTAATAAGGATATAGAGTGCCCACCAAGTTCAAGCCTTTCCAACTCGACATGTACACTTTCTCAGAGTTTATCACACCTGGATGGACTTCTCTGGACATAATCCAGAGGGAGCAATGCTATGATTCCAAGATTTATGTGGAAACTAAGTTGCTTCTTGTGTACAATGGAGATTGAACAAGACTTGCTGTTATCCTGAAAAAGGCTCTAATACCATGTTAAATTATTGAACCATTGATCTACAGGATAATGAGAGAAATTGATAAGTAGAATTGTGTAGTGGAATATCAAGAAAAATGTACACTAAACATGAAAAATTTGGGAAAAATATGATAAGAATTGATCAGTTAATTACAACATTAATCTTCATTATCCCAGTAGTAATAAAATGGTGTTACAATAATAATAATTCGAATCATGTGGATAAGATTCGAATCTACCAACTAAACCTAACTGAATGGCTAACTCAGTGTGTCTAAATCACTGCATGGGAGCCACTAGTCTAACTCCTAATGTCTAAATTAGTCTACAATCAGTTAACAGCTGAGGTATATGGAAAAAGGCACCACTCCCCATGCATGCATGCATAATTGGAGCTATACTAACTGAGAGTGATCTAAGTGATTGTACCTAAAGGTTTACTTATCATAACTACCTACCTACCACAACCAACTGATGGAGGATGTTGGTGGCACTCATAGTGGATCCTATAATGTAGGTATTGGAACCAGTGGCACCAAATGACACTGGTGGCACTAATGGCACCAATGGCACCAAATGGCACATGTGGCACCAATGGCACTAATAGCACCAATATCATGGTGGCAACAAACTCATCCAAATGAATCCTAAGTTAGGAAAGATGATCAAGTAGACTATATATGGACAAGGGAGGATTATTTAATCCTAACACTTCCATGCTCATAGATCCTATCTTGAGCTCAAAGAAATCCTACGTTTTATTCTTATAATATTGTTCAAATAAGTATTTCTATTGAAAATACTCGTTGAATTGTTTCCATGGAATTCTCTTCTCACTGATATGTTTCACTTCCACTAATCAATCCCACCATATGGAGGCCTTTCCATGCCTGTTATAAATGACAATTCTAGCCTCCACATTTGAAGAATAATTATGCAGACACATGTATTTCCTCATCCCTAAAAACCATGCTTTAGCATCTTCACCTTTCTTGTCCTCACCATCTGAAGTAGGTGGCTTAATATTTCTAATCTCCCCTTGCAACACTTCTTCCACGTGTCTTCTTTTATGATTCCTCCTTGGATACATTTATGGACTACTACTAGAATTATGTATGGTATAAGATATCATGTTTGCATGAGGTGGTGAATAATTATGTCCATGACATCTATTAACACTCTGGGTGTCTATATTTTTTATAAGATCTCTTCTTTGAACTGACCGTGTATTCTAATCTCCTCTCTGAACTGACCATGTATTCTAATATCTTCTTTGAACTGACCATGTATTCCTTCTTAGAAGAGGAAATTGGTCCAACTTGTAGTTTCCTTTGTAATAAGTTCAAACTTTGCATTTGAGTATTTAACTGATTTTTTTGCACCTGAGTCTTCATTAAAATTATTTCCTTATAAGATTTACAACTCTATACTTCCATCCTCATACTTTTCATAGTTTCCACTAGCTCCATGTATTTCAAGTTGAATTTGTGTCCATTATATTTTGTTTCCTGATTTCCTATAGTGATATTTTTCCCTTTGGCTTATTCTCTTAGACCACTTGAAATTTCTATCCCTTCCATCTTTACTAAGCAATTTTGGTTGTGTGGCATTGAGTTGTAAGCTTGTAACATGTAGCAACTTGATATACAATATATGTAGTGTGTTCAAATAATAAAAAATTGTTAGACATGTTTCTTCCAAACATTCATAACAAATTTTATGCATAAGAAAAATTATGGAAAATTCCTCTTTGACAATATTTGTCAAAAGAAAGTTGTAGGACCCTTTTATGTTAGATTCATGGAAATTTAGGAAATATTGATTTATATTCAGTTCCATTTTTTTATTCTCCTACTGATACTCTTTCCAATGACTATACCCCTATTCATTATTGGTTTCACCACTAAGATTTATATCTCTCTGAAAACAAAATTCTTCTCCAATTTTACCCTATTTTTGTAGATGTTAGTATTCTAACAAACCACATTGAAAGATATGTGGAAGAAAATTGATAAGGAACTGAAAAAACTTTAATATAGAGAACTGATCTCCCATATAATTGTAAGTACACATGCACCTTCATCATTCAAATCTATTTTTCTTAACAAATTTTATAAAATTATGAAATTTTTTAATTTATGTAATTCTTCCAAACTTAGAATTTTTATGGAAAATTGTTAACTCTCAAACCAACCATTTCTAGAAAATTCAAGTGTAAGAAAAGTTCTTCATCTTGATAAGTAGACAAACTTTTGAAATTGGAATTTTTTTTCGTTAGGAGTTCTTTGGTTGCTCATGTCTCCTTCAAGTTTTCAAAAATCAACCTTTTGCACACAAATAGTGGATTTTGGCCTTCTTTTACCCCCTAAGACTCAAATCCTTCTGAATTCACACACAAGGATCAAATTTTATGTATTTTCATAGATCATGACTCCAACATAACAATTTGGGCCTCAATCGACCCTCTATTTATCCTCAGGCTACACACCTTCAAAATCCATTAAACTAAGATTTCTGCAAAATATTAGTAGAATGGGTCTCTGTCCCTCACAGATGATCATGTATCCTTTATGGATATGGTCAAAATGGAGCAATTCTCACCAATTTATCATTTAATTTTCTTTTGTTATGGCCAAAACAATATTTTGTCTACATATTTTCTTTTAAACTTTTTGAATTTCTATTGACGTGGCATTATGTTGACTTGGCATGGTGTTGATGTGGTAGGGTGATGATGTGGCAGACAAAATATCCCTTGAGTTTTCATACCATCCCATGTGTCACCTTGTGATGTAGCCAAGTCACCCTCCTGCTAATAAATGGTTTCAGGATCAACGAAGAGGTGGTTTAGACGGACCATTTTTTGGATCTTGAGTGATCCTTGTGACGACATGTGTCATGAGTGGTTTTCTTTCATGATCATGCTCATTAAAATAAATATCGAGCACTTTCATGATCTTGAAGCATTATTAACCATTGATCATATCTACATGATTTCCTGATACTGACATGACTAACGAGGTCCTTGGAATTTCATATCCCAATGCTAACATGACTGGCAGGGGTCCCATCACATCTTCCACATCACATAACTGTAGGGGAGATCAAAAGCACTTTTAGGATCCTTGGGTAAGTGGTTTCCTACAGCCACTTTTACGATCTTGAATGAATGAGCAAGTAACACATCAACATTGTGGTTTTCCCTTCAAGCTCATGCTAATTAAATTAACCATGACTCGTCTTTATGATCCTAAAATGCTATCATCCATTGGTCTGATCAATTATGATATAGACCAATTAAACTGGCACTTCCCGTCATTTAACATAACGTGCAAATTTTTTTCAGTATTGATGCAAAATTTCATTCAAAATCAAATAAAATTCATAATTTTCACCATATATTCATCTGTACTAAACTGTGGAAGATTAAACATGATTTTCCTAGCATTTATTTGATGCATTTTTGTCATACAATTCCTATTCAACCTAGATTTTTGCCTACAGAATTTGAATATGAACCATGTAGTCCCACTGCTACAACCTGAGGCTTTGATACCAAACTGTCACAAACCAAGTGACCTTACAATTCCAAATGTGCTATAATACATCCATAATTTCACCCATAAACCATTCTATTATTCTACTTCATTTTTCTGTTGGTTAAATTATTTTTATAGTTGATTTATGAATGCATTTGAACACTATGGCTAATATAAATATGTATGAAAATAATGCAGGAATATTCATCATGAATGCAACCATGTAAATAACAATAATTCCATGCAATTAAATAAACTTTCAATTATAATTATCTTAAGCATATTTCAATGATATTCACAACACATTTCCTAAACAGGAGAATACTTATCTGAAAATGTAAACCGACTTTCTGTAGACCTAGTATGTTCCACCCAATTGTAGGCTTTGTCCAACCAAATATTAGTTTGGCATGCCACCCTTGATTTGGTACTATCAATCAACAAGAAGGTGTTGGATTCTCTAGGTACAATTATCCCTTAACCAATGAATAAGGCTCCCTTCTCTGAGTCAACAGTACCTCGAGCTCCCTTCTTTGAGCTAACAGTATCATGGGTTTCTTACCTCAATTCCTTTCTAAGGATCCAAGGAGTTCTTATGTTATCTGTCTAGTTATCCATGTGTAGTAGGGTGATGGTGATACAATTATGGTAGTACATATGGCATGGGTTCTCCTCAAGGTAGTTAGTGTTGGTCAATTGAATGAGTTGTTAATCAGTTGAATGAGCTTCATGAATGAGTTGTTGGTAAATTGAATGAGTTTCATTAATGTAACATAGAGTTTGTTGGTTGGTCAGTTGAATGGTGTTTGTCATTGAGGTAAACATAAACATGTTCTTAAAGATAATCTATCAAATTGTTTCTTATGATGGCAATGTTTTAAGCTATTGATCAAAGCGATTTTCTGTAGTCTTCCAACGTTTTTTAAGCTAGTTTCTCTATAGTATTAGCTAATGTTTTAAGATATTGATCAAAGTGATTTTCTACAATATTCCGATGCATTTTTTTAAGCTTGGTTTCTCTGCAGTCTTATGATTCCAACAGTTTTTAGCTTATCATAATTAAACTTATCAAACCCTTGACTCCAACGTGTTAAACCCTTGACTCGAATGTGTTAAACCATCAAACATTGTTTCTTAACATAAGTTTTGAATGATATGATTCCAATTGGCATCTCATATTCGAACCAAAAATTGATTAAAGCTATCCATAAATATTTAGTAGTGCTGTCAAACAGTTAAGAGTTTTATATTTTGGATAAAAAGTTTTGAATCTCTGTTGTAGGTGGTTTACACAGTTATGATAACCATATCTAGAAATAATTAACATTGACAAGTGATTAAGAGTTTCATATTTTGGCTAAAATGTTTTGAACCTATGTCTTGGGTGGTTTACACAGTTATGATAACCATATATAATTGTTTAGATATGTGTATGTGCTGCAAGATAAAATATAAGTGAATGTGAATGCAGAGTTGTGAAAAAACTGGAGGTCGATGTTGGAGTTTACTGCGTTGGGTAAAAGGAATAAACTTGTATATGTTGAATTTCAATAATATGTTGTGCATTGAAACAGAGGTAGCTTTGCGTTTGAATTTTGTATTTATGTTGTGCGTTGAGATAGAGGAAGCTTCATGTGATATTTGGTTTGAATATACTTCATGTGTGGTGTGTTGATAAAATTGTGGTTTGTTTAATAAAACCAGAAAGTAGTCTATAGGATCTGAGAGCAGTTAAGATACTGAATAAAATTTTGAGAAAGAAATTACATCACTAGCATTGAAAGTTCTAAGTATTGTATAAAATACTTGCTACATAAATGGAGATGTTTTGAGATAGAATGCAAAGTTCTTTTGACAGAGACAAGTTGGTTTTTGACAAAAAAATTATGACTGAGATGGTTTTGATAGGTTGGTTTTGATAGAGAGGTTTTGACATAATTGTATTTGACAAAGTTTATATTTGATACATGTTTGGTTTGAAAAAGGAATGGTAATATGCTTGACGAAGAGAGTAGAAAATATTAACACAAGTTGATGCTTGAAGAAGTAGAAGATTATTTTCAGTAGATGTTGAAGAAACAGAGGGAGCTGCCTCATTTAAGTTATTTACTCAAATAAAATTGATGTAAATAAGTTGTTGCTTGCCCTACATCTAAAGAAAGAGACTTTTTCCCTTTATGGGTTTCCACATGAAAAATTCTTTGTCTCAGTGTTTATGGATTGATTAATTTCTTTTGTATCAATAATAAAAGTGTTAAGAAGTAAATTCTGGTAGCTAACCGATTCAGTCCCCCCCCTCTCAATTAGCTTGTCTTGTCCAGCAAGTGGTATCATAGGAGGTTACTTCAGGGTCAGTTTAACCACTGGAAGTCTTTGATTGTTTATGATGGATAAGAAATCTGAGTTTACTAAACATGGATTACCTTTATTTGATGGGCATAACTATTCTTTTTGGAGTGTTAGGATGAAGTTGTTTTTGCAATCTCAAGGAGTTGATGTTTGGAAAGCTATGTTAAATGAATACAAAAATCCAGCAACTATTCCAATAGATGCCACAGGTAAAAAACTCTATGAAAGTAATTCTAAAGCAATGTATGCAATTCTTGGAGGCTTGGCAGGTTCTGAATTTGTTAAGGTAATGCACTATGAGTCAGCAAAATATTATGGGACAAACTTAAAAATATTTATGAAGGATATGCTAAGGTAAAGAATGATAAACTACAATCTTGTAGGAGTCAATTTGAAATCTTAAAGATGGAGGAAAATGAAGATATAGCAACCTATTTCTTAAGCATTGATGAAGTAGTTAATACCATGAGAGGTTTAGTAGAAAAGATTAAAGATGTCAATATTGTGCAAAAGGTACTTAGATATTTACCTATAAGATTTAACTCAAAAGTATCTTCTTTAGAAGAAAGAACTAATCTTGATACTTCAGAAATGGATGAATTACATGGAATACTAACAGTGTATGAAATGAGGAATTCTAGTGAGAATACTTCCATAAAAGAAGCAGCTTTCAAGGCATCAAAGATAGACAAGAAAAAAGTTGAAACTGAAGTCAGTGTTATCTCCCAAAAACGCACCGTCATTTTTGGGTGATAGAATGGGTCAAAAGATTTTATTCCTGTAAGTTTTGGTCTTAAAAATTGATTTTAATAAAGTGCTGCCTAAAAATCCTCTATATACTCGGGCTGTTAGTCATCATTAAGTAGTGGATTTTGTTTTCAACAAACACATCGATTCCTAGATCCGTGGAAAAGAAAGTCTATCTGTCTATCACATACATATTCCCTGATTCTAAGCGACACATCAGCAAGTTAATGATGACAAAAGTGTGGCTCGGCATTGAGAGCAGAAATCGATGGGTTTGGCACTTATTCCTTTTGGCACGAATCAAGATGATATGGCACCTATAAGACCAAGCTGCAAGTCAGATGAACCAGCTTGTTTATTTAGGAGACTATCCCAGATGTTGTATGAGAAAAGCGGAGCCATGTGGTATTGGAGGGTTCTATGGCATATTGACGGTGGCAAGCTTCTTCTAAAGCTAAATTGCTTATTAAGGCCAGAGCTTTCCCAAGGCAGTGCAATCAGTTGATCCAAATACAGTGCAGTCAAGCAATCCCATGGCAGTGAAGTCAAATAACTATAAGGCAGTGCAGTCAAGAAACACTGCGGCAGTGAATTTAAACAATCTTGTTGCGTTGCAATCAAATAACTTCCACGCAGGGCATTTGTGCAACCCTATGACAGTGCAGTCAAATAATGTCAAAGAAGCCCAGTTGCAACCAGAAGCTAGACATATTTCTCAATCAAGATCTCAGCGTACCTATATAAAGGGAAGTCCACATGAAGTTGAACAATATTTTCCAGAGATTGAATCTACAAGACCGAGGGTACATGATGCTTCAAGAAATAGACCTCGCATACGCCGGTCTCATCCTCCAGAAGATAGAATACAAAATGGATTAGAATCGGAGGATTTGTTAGGGGGATCATCGCCAGGATTTGATGTTCTTGTGGACGATGGACCTGACCAACTGAGCCACCGGGAGGATGCTGATTACTACTCTAAACATGAAATGGAGTCTGGAAGGGATGCAATCAATGGTCGAGAAAGAAATATGCATAATAAACGAGAGCTTCCCTACTTTGACTATGATCATCCTGATTCAATTATGCATGATCGAACAGGCTACTTTGATGTTGAATTTCAGTATGACCACGAAGCTTATGAACCATATAAAAACAGGGTTTTAGAGAGACCGGTTGTGCGAGAAAGGAGGTCCTTATCTAGTGAAGATGATCCTGAACGGAACAATATTGAGGATCTCCGCCACCGGATTTCAAAACGTAGGAGGGCTAGTGGGGCTAAAGTAGCGGATAGTCCCTCAAAGAGACAGCATGTTGATAGTCGACATGGTGATTCATACCATGGCCCCAGGCAACAAGATGATGATCGTAGATAGCAAGATGGAATGTACAGGGATCAGTTACGGCAAGGCATGAATCACAGTAGTAGACGATTGCATGGTAGGATTTGTGTAGAGCCTAGTGGATTTAAAAGAGAAGCATCTGACAATATAGAAGCTGATCATGAAGGCAAGTTAGAGAAGGGTCGGCCCAGAAGCTCACCAGTCAGACGTAGTTTAAACGACCATTTCTTGGGCAAGTATCATGAAAAAGACAAGGGGCATTTTATCCCAGATCTGAAGGGCAGAGTATCCCAACTTTCCAGAATTACAGGCAATATTTCAGGAATCGATTGCCACATCATCAAGATTGATTTTTATCTATATCAAATCGATCCCAGAAGCCTTGGGAGGCTTAGCTCCACTTCACCAACTATCAGCGCGAGAATGGGACCAGCATATTAACATTTCCTTATGATGAGGGATCATTCCCTATCATTTTGCACTTTCTGTTCTAGTTACTATTTTTAGCTTAACAGATCCATGTTTTTAGGATCTTGAGACTACTTTGTAAAGGATATAAAGCCTAAGAACTCAGACTGAGAGAGGGGGTTCAATCTTGGAGAGAATTTGGCCTATGTACTGATTGCTTATCCTAATACAATCACAGTCTTCTTTTGCTACTGTTATCAGACTTTTCATCCATCTTTCTTTTCTGTACTCTGTTTAAGTTTATCTCAGCTTTATGCTCATGAAATTGAATGAAGGAATTCTTTACTGTTTAGTATGACCTTGCATGCCAAATGTACTTGGTTATCTGACCCTGCATTCCAAATGTACTTGGTTATCTGAATAGTATTCTCCATACCTTTCTTGTTATATTGCATCTGATTGAAAGTTTCTAAAAGCACTGGTTCATTAAGATATTCTGATAAGTTAATCTCTTCATTGTGCTTTCTTGGTATCCCATTGATCCACCTACTGAAAAACATTCATTTCTTAAGTTACCAAGCATACTTAGCCATAACCACTAAGTAGTTTCTTGGAGTGATAACAAATTGGCGCCGTTGCCGGGGAGAGAGGTGAGAAGCTGATCTTCCTGGGAGACGACATAGATCTACTCTTTGATGATAGACAAGGGGTAGACACTTATTGGTTATAATCATCTATCTGGTGACTCCATGAAAGACGAACTCAGTGGCGACTCCATTGTTCAAATTATGTTGGTGATTCCACTGGTATGACATGAACAGAATCTTAGCCAAGAGGTATGTGTTCTGTGATTTTTCAAGTATTGCTGGTTTTCCTAATCAAGTACTTGCTAAAGATGAATGGGAGAACAGTCTTCCTAGATTTCGAGGAGAAGAGTGGGAAGTGCCAGCTAAACATTTGCTGGACTTTCATGACTACATGCACCGGTTGCAGGTACTGCATGAGGATGTTCAGATCCGGCTCTTCTGTTGTTCATTAAAAGGGATTGCCCATGATTGGTATCGGTCTTTGCCTAATGCAAGTGTCAGTTCTTTAGCAGATTTTCATGCCGCTTTTCATGTGTTTTGTAAGGATCATTTTCCAGCTGATTTTCTCTATCCTCAGTGTTGTCATGAATTTCATTCATCAACTAAGGATTCAGATGTTCATGAAGTATATGCTGCTGAAGAGAATATTCTACATTATGATCAAGAAATTGCTGATTCACATCATGATAGCCATGAGGATGTTATTAACATTGTATCAAATTCATTTATTAAAGAGGACTGTCATGATGATCAGATTGTTTCTTTTGAAATCTTTAAAGATGATGATCAAATTTTTATCTCTGAAAATTTTGAAGATGTTGAGCAGACTAACAAGACAACAGCTGACAGTTTCAGATCTGCAGAGGTTGAGGAGGACAGCCTACAAAGTCTGGATTTGCAGGAGCTGTCCAATCTTAAGCTAGAACAGGGGAAGATAGATCACAGCACATATGAAGATGTTGAGCAGAGTGACATATCAGCAAGTGACAGTTTCAGATCTGTAGTGGTTAATGAGAACAGCCTACAATGTCCAGATTTACAGGGGCTGTTTAATCTTCAGCTAGAACAGGTGAACCATGATCCCGGATGTATTGATGTTGCAGCAGCATGTGTTACGAGCAACCCACATCTTCTAGACTTGCAGACAAAGGTAGATTTCAGCATTTATGAAGAGAATGATGGTGGCAAGGAACTAAGCAGTCCAGATCAGCATTTTATTGAATATGTTTCTCCAGCAGATTTTGAGCGGCCTTCTCCAGCAGATCTTGAGCAGTTTATACACATCATTGAGATCAAGGAAGACAGCCAACCACATTATTTACAGTCAGAACAGAAGCTTAAAGAGGTATTCCGTTACTATGTAATTGATCCTATTGCTGACTTTCTGGAATCCACGAACAATGTGAATGTTAAAATTTTCTTTATAGAGCAAAGCTGGTCTGATCATCTGTTCGAACCTTTTTTCTACATTATATGGCTTCATTTGTTGTTCGAGTCTAGATCAAAGATGCCCGTAAATCACAATCTGACATGGCTGCATTGGAAATCCAGTGTTACTTGATCATGCTGCTCCTATTAGTTAGTGTAGGAGTAGATAGGAAAATAAGCTCTTTTATGAGCACGTAGATCATCTTCAGTTGATTGTTGAATAAGCAGAGCAGGCTGCATGTAAGCTGCAGGTGGGATACTGGTTTGCAGAGGGATCAGTGCTGATGGCTTGATGACTCCATGCCCAATGCTAAAGGCTACTGGAACTACTTGGTTCTAGGATTCTTCGGAACCTCACTGGGTGGATTCCATCCCCGAGTAGGAGCCAGATGTTATCTCCCAAAAACGCACCGTCATTTTTGGGTGATAGAATGGGTCAAAAGATTTTATTCCTGTAAGTTTTGGTCTTAAAAATTGTTTTTAATAAAGTGCTTCCTAAAAATCCTCTATATACTCGGGCTGTTAGTCATCATTAAGTAGTGGAGTTTGTTTTCAACAAACACATCGATTCCTAGATCCATGGAAAAGAAAGTCTATCTGTCTATCACATACATATTCCCTGATTCTAAGCGACACATCAGCAAGTTAATGATGACAAAAGTGTGGCTCGGCATTGAGAGAAGAAATCGATGGGTTTGGCACTTATTCCTTTTGGCACGAATCCAGATGATATGGCACCTGTAAGACCAAGCTGCAAGTCAGATGAACCAGCTTGTTTATTGAGGAGACTATCCCAGATGTTGTATGAGAAAAGTGGAGCCATGTGGTATTGGAGGGTTCTATGGCATATTGACGGTGGCAAGCTTCTTCTAAAGCTAAATTGCTTATTAAGGCCAGAACTTTCCCAAGGCAGTGCAATCAATTGATCCAAATACAGTGCAGTCAAGCAATCCCATGGCAGTGAAGTCAAATAACTATAAGGCAGTGCAGCCAAGAAACACTGCGGCAGTGAATTTAAACAATCTTGTTGCGTTGCAGTCAAATAACTTCCACGCAGGGAATTTGGGAAACCCTATGACAGTGCAGTCAAATAATGTCAAAGAAGCCCAGTTGCAACCAAAAGCTAGACATATTTCTCAATCAAGATCTCAGCCTACCTATATAAAGGGAAGTCCACATGAAGTTGAACAATATTTGCCAGAGATTGAATCTACAAGACCGAGGGTACATGATGCTTCAAGAAACAGACCTCGCATACGCCAGTCTCATCCTCCAAAAGATAGAATACAAAATGGATTAGAATCGGAGGATTTGTTAGGGGGATCATCGCCAGGATTTGATGTTCTTGTGGACGATGGACCTGACCAGCTGAGCCACTGGGAGGATGCTGATTACTACTCTAAACATGAAATGGAGTCTGGAAGGGATGCAATCAATGGTCGAGAAATAAATATGCATAATAAATGAGAGCTTCCCTACTTTGACTATGATCATCCTGATTCAAGTATGCATGATCGAACAGGCTACTTTGATGCTGAATTTCAGTATGACCACGAAGCTTATGAACCATATAAAAACAGGGTTTTAGAGAGACCGGTTGTGCGAGAAAGGAGGTCCTTATCTAGTGAAGATGATCCTGAACGGAACAATATTGAGGATCTCCGCCACCGGATTTCAAAACGTAGGAGGGCTAGTGGGGCTAAAGTAGCGGATAGTCCCTCAAAGAGACAGCATGTTGATAGTCGACATGGTGATTCATACCATGGCCCCAGGCAACAAGATGATGATCGTAGACAGCAAGATGGAATGTACAGGGATCAGTTACGGCAAGGCATGAATCACAGTAGTAGACGATTGCATGGTAGGATTCGTGTAGAGCCTAGTGGCTTTAAAAGAGAAGCATCTGACAATATAGAAGCTGATCATGAAGGCAAGTTAGAGAAGGGTCGGCCCAGAAGCTCACCAGTCAGACGTGGTTTAAACGACCATTTCCGGGGCAAGTATCATGAAAAAGACAAGGGGCAGTTTATCCCAGATCTGAAGGGCAGAGTATCCCAACTTTCCAGAATTACAGGCAATATTTCAGGAATCGATTGCCACATCATCAAGATTGATTTTTATCTAT
>LPNX011227243.1:46725-58506 GCA_001517045.1 Pseudotsuga menziesii
CCGGCTGTGCGAGAAAGGAGGTCCTTATCTAGTGAAGATGATCCTGAACGGAACAATATTGAGGATCTCCGCCACCGGATTTCAAAACGTAGGAGGGCTAGTGGGGCTAAAGTAGCGGATAGTCCCTCAAAGAGACAGCATGTTGATAGTCGACATGGTGATTCATACCATGGCCCCAGGCAACAAGATGATGATCGTAGACAGCAAGATGGAATGTACAGGGATCAGTTACGGCAAGGCATGAATCACAGTAGTAGACGATTGCATGGTAGGATTCGTGTAGAGCCTAGTGGCTTTAAAAGAGAAGCATCTGACAATATAGAAGCTGATCATGAAGGCAAGTTAGAGAAGGGTCGGCCCAGAAGCTCACCAGTCAGACGTGGTTTAAACGACCATTTCCGGGGCAAGTATCATGAAAAAGACAAGGGGCAGTTTATCCCAGATCTGAAGGGCAGAGTATCCCAACTTTCCAGAATTACAGGCAATATTTCAGGAATCGATTGCCACATCATCAAGATTGATTTTTATCTATATCAAATCGATCCCAGAAGCCTTGGGAGGCTTAGCTCCACTTCACCAACTATCAGCGCGAGAATGGGACCAGCATATTAACATTTCCTTATGATGAGGGATCATTCCCTATCATTTTTCACTTTCTGTTCTAGTTACTATTTTTAGCTTAACAGATCCATGTTTTTAGGATCTTGAGACTACTTTGTAAAGGCTATAAAGCCTAAGAACTCATACTGAGAGAGGGGGTTCAATCTTGGAGAGAATTTGGCCTATGTACTGATTGCTTATCCTAATACAATCACAGTCTTCTTTTGCTACTGTTATCAGACTTTTCATCCATCTTTCTTTTCTGTACTCTGTACTCTTTTCTGTATTCTTTACTGTTTAGTATGACCCTGCATGCCAAATGTACTTGGTTATCTGACCCTGCATTCCAAATGTACTTGGTTATCTGAATAGTATTCTCCATACCTTTCTTGTTATATTGCATCTGATTGACATTTTCTAAAAGCACTGGTTCATTAAGATATTCTGATAAGTTAATCTCTTCATTGTGCTTTCTTGGTATCCCATTGATCCACCTACTGAAAAACATTCATTTCTTAAGTTACCAAGCATACTTAGCCATAACCACTAAGTAGTTTCTTGGAGTGATAACAGTCAGCAATCATGAAGACTTAGAAGAAGATGTGGAAGAAGCTAACTTTGTCAAAAATCTAAGAGGTAGTGACAAGTAAAAAGGTAATGTTCCACTCAAATGCTTTGATTGTGGTAGAATAGGACATTTTGCTTCCAAGTGTATTTTCAATAAACATTCTGATGGTGAAGAAGAAAGTAATAGAAATACTAAAGAATAGAAGAAAAAATACAAGAAATCATTTAAAAGAAATTCTTATAAAAATAAGAGTCTATTCATCAAAAATGATAGTGATTTGTTAGATATAGATGGAATTGATGAAAGCTCAAACATTATATTATTTATGGCTTTATATAATCATAATGATAAATTCATTGAAGAAGAAGAAGGTGAAGTTGATTTAGAATCATAACTTGTAAGTGCACTAACTGAACTTAGAAAGACAAGAAGAGAATATAAGTCTCTTAAGGAAGAAACAGAGAAACTTGAAAATGACTTACAAGAATATAGCAAATTGATAGAAAGCACTCGAACAATGATAATTAATTTAAAAGTTAAATTGGAAGAGGCTAGATTAACTAAAGAAGCATTAAACAAGTTGCTTATAGAGAAAGATAAAGACAATGAATGTTTGAAGATTGAAGTTGTTTCTTTAAGAAAAATGTTGCAAAAAAGTAACATGAATAGTAGTTCAAAAATTCTAAATCAGATTATTAGTTCTCAAATATCTACTAATGATAAAACTAGAATAGGGTATAAAACATACACTACTCATGAAAGTACAAGTACTAATAAGGATGGAATAGACACTACTAATGCAAGTACAAGCACAACTCTTGAGAAAACAAGAACGGGGAAAAATAGTACCAGTATGTAGATTGGATCAGCAAAGCAAGAAAGGAATCAGGTTTCAACATTTCAAAGAAGAATTTATGATAGGTATCAAACTAGATTTGATAGATATTGTTTTTTATCCCATAAGTATTGGCATAAAAAAGTTTTCTATAATGGTTTGTTAAGAAATGGAATTGCATGGAACAACTATGATGCCTCTAGATTTAAGTATGGAAGAAGAACTCAAAACACCGTGAACAATTCATACAATAGTTTTGATGTCTTAAATCTTGAACTTGAATGTTACAAATGCAATAATTTTGGGCATATAGAAAGAAACTTCCATATGAATTTCTCAAAATATGCTATAAGTAAATACACATATATGAAAACTAAATACTGGAAAAAGAAAAATCAACACCTAAACATTGAAGATTGCAATATTTCTTTACAAGTAGGCCATAAAGTTAAGTGGTTTGTTGATAGTGGGTGTTCAAAACACATGATAGATAAAACATAATTTTAATACTTTAGATGAAGGAAAAGAGGGCACAATTACATTTGGTAATTAACAGTCAACTCGAATAATTGGAAAAGGCACTATATGTCTAAATAATAAAAACATAATGGCTGAAAATGTTTTATTGATTGAAGACATGGAACATAATCTATTAAGTGTAAGTCAAACATGTGATAAAGGGAACTTTATGATATTTGATTCCAAGTAGTGTCAAATTAGAGATGTCAAAACAAATCAGTTGGTTGGAACAACTACAAGAACACCAAATAATATTTACATATTAGATGAGAAGGATGAAAATTGTTATCTTGGAAATGAAGATGAAAGTTGGTTATGGTACAAAATACTTGGGCATATTAATTTTGATAATTTGATTTAGTTAAATAAAAAAGAAGCAATAAGAAACTTGCATGTTATAAAGAACCTTTATAGCTCTATCTGTAAGCAGTTTCAACATGGTAAACAAACTAGAGTCAATTTTAAAACAAAGGAATATTCTACAACAAATCCCTTGGAAATAATGAATACTGATATTTGTGGACCCATGAGGGAAACATGACTAAATGGTGAAAGGTACTTTTTGTTATTTGTGGATGATTTCACTCGAATGACTTGGTTATTTTTATTGAAAAAGAAGTCTGAATCATTTAATTGTTTTCAAGTTTTCAAAGAATTGACTAAAAATGAAATTGATATGAAGATTAAGTGTTTAAGGTCAGACAATGGGGGAGAGTTTGTGTCAAATGAGTTCGATAATTACTATGATGAAAATGGCATTAAAAGACAGATCTCTGTTACAGAAACACCCCAACAAAATGGTGTTGTTGAAAGGAAAAACATGACTATTATGGAGATGGGAAGAACAATGTTAAATGAGTCTAGGTTGAGTAATGTGTTTTGGCCTCAAGCAGTTCATACTGTTGTGCACATCTTGAATAGAATATTGCCAAGAAATAATAATGATAAAACACCTTATCAGTTATGGAAAGGTATACCATCTAGTATAAAGCACTTTAGAATTTTTGGAAGTAAGTGTTATATTAAAAAAATTGATAAAAAAAGGCATATAAATGTTATAATTTCAGACTAAGGAAAATTGTTGAATCTATAGATGTCAAGATTGATGAGTCCTCATTATTGAAATAAAAAACAAAAAAAGAAATATTATCAAATATATGAAAAACTTTAGGAGGAAGAAGAAGCAAGTGACAAAGAGGAAACTAAATCAGTAAAAAATGAAAATCTGGCTCCTTCTACGTTGTTGCAAGGTTCAACTCCATCTAAAAATCCATGTAAAAGGATACAAAGAAACCATCCTGAAGATCAAATAATTGGTGATATAAATGCAGGTGTTGAGAAAAGAAGTAAAAGGAAAGAATCAATTACAAATCAAGAATAGGTATCATTAATTTATTTATTTGAACCTAAGAATATTTAAGAAGAAATTAATGATGAACATTGGGTAAAAGTAGTGAGAGAAGAGTTAAGTCAAATAGAAAAGAATGAAACATGGGAACTAGTTCCTCAACCTATAAAAAAAATGTCATTGGGGCTAAGTGGGTATTCAAAAACAAGTTAGATGAAGCAAGTAAGGTGACTCGAAACAAAGCTAGGTTGGTTTGTAAAGGTTATGCACAAGTAGAAGGCATAGATTATGGTGAAACTTATGCTCCTGTTGCAAGGATGGAAGCAATTAGATTAATTCTAGCTTATGCTTGTTCTAAAGGAATTAAAGTTTATCAAATGGATGTCAAGCCTGCTTTCTTAAATGGTGAACTAGAAGAATAGGTTTACATGGAACAGCCGAAAGGATTTCAGCTATATGAAGCAGAAAATTGTGTTTCCAGGTTAAAGAAAGTTGTGTATGGGCTAAAGCAAGCTCCCCGAGCTTGGTATTCCCAGCTTGATAAATATCTAAGGCAACAAGGATATAGAAAGGAAACACTAACAATAATATCTACATTAAAGAAGAACAGGATAGATTTATTATTGTTGAAATATATGTACATGATATTATATTTGGGAGTGATAATGATCAGCTTAGCAAACAGTTTGCACAAAGTATGTAGAATGAGTTTGAAATATCTATGCTTGGTGAATTAAATTTTTTCTTAGGCCTCCAAATTTTACAATCTGATAAAGGCATTTTTATCTCTCAAACCAAATACATAAATGAAATGCTAAAGAAATTTCAAATGGAAGATTGTAAACCAGTAGGAACTCCCATGGTTATTGGATGTAAGTTAAGTAACAAAGATGACTCTGAGAGTGTTGAGCATAAAATATACAGATCTATGGTTGGTATTATTCTATATGTAACAACTACAAGGGTGAATATTATGAATGCAGTATGTCAGGTTGCTCGGTTTCAATCCTCTCCGAAAGCTTCTCATTTTATTGCAGTTAAGAAGATTCTTGAATATCTAAAAGGAACAACAAATTGTGTCTTGTGGTATCCCAAAGGTAAGAGTCTTGATTTATATGCTTTTACTGATGCAGATTGGGCAAGTTGTGTAGATGATCGAAAAAGCACAAGTGGGGCATCATTTTATCTGGGAGGATTCTTGATAAGTTGGTCTAACAAGAAACAATTAGTAGCATCTCTTTCTACTGCTGAAAAAGAATACATTGATGCTGCAAATTGTTGCACATGGGTAATTTGGATGAAACAAATGCTAGCATATATACATGTCACCTATGATGATCCTATTCCTATTTTCTGTGACAATACAAGTGCCATTAACATTTCCAAGAACCCAGTTATGCACTAAAAAAAAAACATATTCCAATTAAGTTTCATTTTCTCAGAGAGAAGGTTTTAAACAATCTTATCAATCTGGAATATGTTGGCACACATAAACAAATTTCTGATATATTCACTAAGCCTTTACCTCAGTAGAAATTTTAAACTCTCAAGGAACAGTTAGGTGTTTTTTCTATGTTATCAAAGTGATGAACAACCGATTATAATTATATATCAGATTTGTAGATTTCCAATGACAGACTTCTATTGGAAGCTTCTCTGTTGTTTTACTTTTTGGTTCAGTTTAGTTTTGGTTTCTCTTTTAGGTGTTTTTTTAGTCTTGATAATTATCATATTCTACATAGATTGGTTATAGTTTAAACATATATATTCATGCACAGGGATTTGTGTTAGCGACAACATTATTGGTTCCTACACTTGATCACAGGAGGTTTTTCCATCGATGTCAAAAGGGGGAGAACATTTTTATGTTTTCCATCAATGACGAAGGGGGAGTTTGTTGGTCAATTGAATGAGTTGTTGATCAATTGAATGAGTTGTTGATCAGTTGAATGAGCTTCATTAATGTAACATGGATTTTGTTGGTTTGTCAGTTGAATGATGTTTGTCATTGAGGTAAAAAAAAAATTATATAAACATGTTCTTAAAGATAAGCTATCAAATTGTTTCTTATGATGCCAACATTTTAAGCTATTGATCAAAGTCATTTTCTGCAGTCTTCCAATGTTTTTCAAGCCAGTTTTTCTGTAGTCTTAGCCAACGTCTTAAGCTATTAATCAAAGTGATTTTCTGTAGCCTTCCAACACGTTTTTTTTTAAGCTTGGTCTCTCTATGGTCTTATGATTCCAATAGTTTTTAGCTTATCGGGATTAAGTTTATCAAACCCTTGACTCCAACGAGATAATCTCTTGACTCCAACGTGTTAAACCATCAAACAATATTTCTTAACATATGTTTTGAATGATATGATTCCAATTGGAATCTCATCTTTGAACCCATAATTGATTAATGCTATCCAAAAATAATTAGTTGCACTGACAAACAGTTAAGAGTTTTATATTTTGGCTCAAATGTTTTGAATCTTTGTCATAGGTGGTTTACACAGTTATGATAACCATATCCAGAAATAATTAGCGCTGACATACAATTAAGAGTTTCATATTTTGGCTAAAATGTTTTGAACCTCTGTCTTGGGTGGTTTACACAGTTATGATAACCATATATAACTATTTAGATATGTGTATGTGTTGCAAGATAAAATAGAAGTGAATGTGAACGTAGAGTTGTGAAAAAGATAGAACTCTCTATCTCAAATGAATAAAACGCAGATGGTTTTTAGAAATTGAGAAAATGTTGAAACTTCTCAGCAATGAAGAAAATGTACACATGATTAAGCATTGAATGAAGTGTAGAAGAGGTCTATGTTGGAGTTCAAGTGCTGAAGAGGTCGATGTTAGAGTTGACTATGTTGGGTAAAATGAACAAACTTGTATATGTTGAATTTCAATAATATGTTATGTAGTGAAACGGAGGTAGCTTTTTGTTTTAATTGTGTATTTATGTTGTGTGTTGAGACAGAGGAATCTTCATGTGATATTTGGTTTGAATATAATTCATGTGTGGTATGCTAATAAAATTGTGGTTTGTTTAATAAAACCATAAAGTAGTCTACATGATCTATTTTAGGATGAGAGCAATTAAGATATTGAATAAAATTTTGAGAAAGAATTTACAACACTAGCATTGAAAGTTCTGAGCATTGTATAAAATACTTGCTGCATAAATGGAGATGTTTTGAGATAGAAATACAAAGTTCTTTTGTTAGAGACAAGTTGGTTTTTCACAGAAAATTATGACAGAGATGGTTTTGACAAGTTGGTTTTGACAGAGAGGTTTTGACAGAATTATATTTGACAAAGTTTATATTTGATACAGGTTTGGTTTGAAAAACGAATGGTCATAGGCTTGAGGAAGAGAGTAGAAAATATTAACACAAGTTGATTCTTGAAGAAGTAGAAGCTTCTTTTCAGTAGATGCTAAAGAAATAGAGGTATCTTCCTCATTTGAGTCATTTAATCAAATAAAATTGATGTATAAAGAAGTTTTTTCTTGCCCTACATCTAAAGAAAGAGGTTTTTTCCCTTTATGGGTTTCCTCATTAAAAAATTTGTGTCTCAGTGTTTATGTATTGATTAATTTCTTTTGTATTAATCTTAAAAGTGTTAAGAAGTAAATTCTGGTAGCTAACTTATTCACCCCCCCTCTCAATTAGCTTTCCTTATCCAACAATTAGGGCCTATAGAAAAAATGATTATCACTAAAATGAAGGAAGTGAGTGTAATGATGGATTAACTCTCTCTATTTAAATGCATGGTTGAGTCTATCAAAGTGGCACTAAAGGTGAGAAGAACTAGCCACTTGGAATCCATGCAGTTGGACACTCTTCCCTTCCCCAAATATATTTGGACAAGTGGCATGCATGGGTTGGGAAACTTTTCTCCTCTAATCCTCGGATTGGAATAATCTCTCTCCTCCTTATGGAAAGATAGTCCCCCATCCCTTATTTTTATTGCAAAATTGTAACTTTGAAGAATATTCAAAAGGTATTTTACTGTTGTAATCTATCAAATATGTTTTACTCCTCCATCGGGATTTTATTATTGTATTTGGTCATCATAGAGTCATGAGGTAAAACCTCCATTGTAAGTCGAGTCAATAGAACCCTCCAAAATATAATATTATATTGTTTTTTGTCTTTCTAGGTGAATTCATCCCATTAAGATTGTTGGGGATGACCTATTAGGGAAAAAGTAAAGTGGAATATAGAATATAAATAGAGGAGGTGTGTTCCTCATTAGAACACACTCACTCACTTGTGTATAACACATAGGAGAGAGAGAGATATATATCTGAAAGGAGAAGGAGAATCTATTTGTGATTTTATCTTTGTACTTTTGATACATCTATATAGAGGAATTTTTTCTGGTTTTTCTTCCCCTAGTGGGTTTCCCAAGATAAATCTATGTCTATCTTGTGATTTTGTTTCTTTTAGTGATCCTGCATATGCTATTGTTGTGAAATTGAATTGAATACTAATATATCTAGATAAGCATATACAATCTTAACATGGTATCAAAGTTAGCCTGAATAAAACAAATTTCACAAGGTGAAACTCTATCTCCTCTCCCTCCGACAAGAAATTAGGGTTTATGTCAAAATTGGAATTTTGGATATTTGATTGCATAGAAATTTGTGCCTCCATAGTGTGCATCTATTGATCCTTGGATCAAAATTTTTGAGTGGGTATATCTCTAGGAAAGTCAAACCCTAGTATGGCTTTGGACCATAAAACTACAAAAAACCAGAAAACTATAGAAGTTGTAGACCATAATCTCACAAGTCAATGTTGAGAGGTGAATATTCAGAATCTCCAGAAATCTAGTGTACTGGTCAACTCACCTCAATTAAGCACATCTCCTCATAAGGTCATTTCTGCATTTTGAGAAATTTCATTTTATAGTGACCTCCTAGATAAGATGGCCCCAAGCACTAAGCTTGAGGATAAGCTAGAAGGAATAGAGAACTTTTGAGCATGGAAATATAGGATTGGTCTCATTCTTAGAGAGAATGATCTTGACAAATACATCAAAGGAGAATTTGCAGAACCTAAAGAAGATGGAGCTAAGGAGAAGCACAAGAAGGACCTGATTAGGGAAATGAGGATCATTGCTAGTTAACTCCAACAAGTAGTAACAACTAGTTAACTCAGTGAAACTCGGAGTGAGGTAGGTAGGAAAAGTGCTCCTCCCCATGCAACCATGCATTATCCATGCATTAGTAGCGCTAACCTAACTGATTGTAACTGAGGGCTAACTAAGACTAACTAGTGCTAACACAAAATGACTAAAGTAGGTTGGTGTCAGGACTCCAGTGGCTCCTAAAATGTAGGGATTGGTCTAGGAGGCACCCTAACTTATGCATGCATATGCAGTAAGTGGAAGTTAACCTCTAGTAGTGTTTGCCACACTTCAATGACTGGTAAATGTGGCCCCATTGGGCCAATTGCACTAGTGGACCCATTTAATTAATTTAAGGTTCCTAAGTTAGGCAATAATTAATCTAATAGACATTTGACCAAGGAAGGATTAATAATCCTAACACCCCCCACCCTGAATCTTAACTTGGACAACTGTGGGCCCTGATAACAAGACCATGGGTCACCCAAATACAATCTAGAAGATAATAAAAAAAATTGCTTAGTACAACTGAGGAAACAGGGGAAAACCTCATGGGAAACCCCCCCCTCAAAAATAAGTAGGAAAATTGCAATCTGCAAGCTATATTTAGAAGAAAGAAGCTTCCTCCTTAGAAAAATAACTTTATCAAAACACTTCTACAAAAAATTGCAGCTCTATGCAGCAGCATGGTCCATTAGTGGACCTCTCAATGTACTTTTGAACTGATGATTTTGTTTGTTTCTGCTGGATGTTGAAGGTAGGTAATGATCAAATATCTACTTTTGTGGGTCGTGTAGTTGATCATTGCCATCATTAAGTAGCACTGACTTGGAAATTTGCTGCATCATTCTATAGAGAGTGAATCTATGAGGGATAGTGCAGCATGCTCATTTTGATACTGGGACCTAGTTCTTCTTTTGTCTTCTGGAACTCCAACAACACTTCCAATTGCATTAAGAAGCTTTTGAGCCCATATGGGTTTAGGATTCTGATTAGGAATGGGTACTGGATATGGATCTAGAATCTCTTGAGATTTAGTATCAATAACAAGATCATGTTGTATGTGACCTTCTTCATCTGAATCTGAAACATGTAGCACATCATCATCATAAAAAATAGGAGGATAAATAGTTATACCTTCTTGTGTTGTTGGAGGATTATCATGCAGCTGATATTCTTCAAACTGGACACTTCTTTCAATGAAGCATCTTCTGGTAGCAACCTGCATCATTTTGTAATCTTTTGCATCATCTACATATCCCACCAGAATGCATTCGCTACTTTGGGCTTGGAATGCCTTTCTCTTGAGAAGTGGTATCCTAGCCCAAGCTTTGGAACCAAAAACTCTCATATGAGAGACATTGGGCTTATACCCATGCATTGATTCAAATGGTTTGACCCCAACCACATACTTGTGAGGCACCCTATTCTTCAAATACGAAGCACAGTTTACTACTTCAGCCCAAAGAGAAGGAGGTAAATGATTTCCATGGAGAAGGCATGTTGCCATCTCTTTCAGTGATCTATTCTTCCTCTTAGCCACACCATTTTGTTGTGGTGTGTATGGAACTAAGTGTTCCATTCGAATCCCCTCTGATTCACAGAAATTCTAGAAATCTCTTTTGACATATTATCCTCCTCCATTGGATCTTATTGACTTGATCTTCTTATTGAAACTATTCTCAACCATAGATTAAAAACTTTTAAAAGTCTCAAAAAATTCTGATTTTAGTTTCATGAAGTAGATCCAGCAGTACCTAGAACAATCAGCAATAAAGGTCGAAAAATACTTGCAACCATTAATGGAGTTTGTGGGCATAAGTCCTGCTACATCACTGTGTATCAAATCAAGTGTAGAAATAGCTCTATGAGCCTTCCCAACATCATACTTATTTTGTGGATTCTTACCTACCAACCACCCAGCACATACTTGTTATGGAGAGAAATTCCTATGGCTTGGGATACCACAACAGATAGCTAGACTCCAGAAATCAATCTTTCCCAATATGCAATAGAAATAAAATGTCTAACACTAAAGGATCGAACCTCGTACCTTATTCCAGACGGTTGAAGTAGATCCCCGTTGAGCTTTCCAATCTTTAGCTTGAATTGATAAAATACTTCCTCAACAATAAGTAAACAATACAAGCATACTATATATCATGGTGTTAGATCTATTCTAGCATATATAATCAATAATGTAAAAGCATTTGACATATTCCAATGGATATAATATTCATTCAAAAAACCAAAAAGCCGGACAAGAAAATATATTATCTTTGGCAGCTGTCGAGTCGTGTCGGCTTCGAACAGAGCACTGTATATCACATCCATTGGTTGGGTTATAGTTTGAATTTAGGAGCTATACTCATTTATCTGATTTTATCTCCACCGACTGGTTATGCTTCCAGTCCCTATGGAGCCTCTATTGATGCCTCCTGCATCATAGAGATGTCCCAGTTTGTATATCGAGTCTATGCTGCCTTCATTTAGTCACCATACGCCGTTATGCTCTTGTTCGAAGGAAGTTGAAACCTGAGTCGGCCATTCCTCAGTTATCTTGACTTTGCATGTCGGCCATTCCCGGTACAGTTACTGGTTCGTGCACCTTATGATCGAGTCCTTCCACATTATACATCCTTGCTGAGTACCTCATGTTGGATGATGGGGGATTCCCTAATTCCCTCCTTCCAGCGGATTTCATCCCATTGACTTCAGATCATTTATTCTGGGATTGGAATCTAGAGTCATTTTGAGTGCCTTGAGACTTGCAGTC
>LPNX011227243.1:58863-103863 GCA_001517045.1 Pseudotsuga menziesii
AGCCTTTGTGGATATCATGGTCCTTTGTATATCCTCATCATGGATATTCTGATCTATGTATATTGTACATGGCGATGACCACATATGTGTTATCATGTTTCATGCCTATTCATGGCCATTGTACTCTTATGTATCCGGGACTGCTATATGTATTTGTTGTTATATGCAGAGTTGTATTATTGTACTATGCTGATTGGGTGGCTGGTCTTCCATTTGGGTATCTTCATCACTCCACTTCTAGGATGGACTTATAATGTATTTCAGCCATCGTATAACCCCTCTGATCTCATACATTAGGGGGCATCTGTTATAGCGGATTTCACCACACTAGGTGAATCACACATTGTATGGCCTTCCCCTGTCCTGCTGCAGACTCATTAGCCCCTATGGACTACTTTTTGTCTTTTGATGTGTCCTTGATCATCCCTAAAAACATAAGAAAAGTGATATACGTGGATTTTACCCCGATAATCGTGTACATACACGGATATGACCCCTATAGTCGCGTACATCGGGATGTGTACATAATCCAAATCCTTTTGGAGTGTTCCTTGACTTGGATCCGACTCATATGACTCCTAGCCTTCCATATGCCTTGAGATCACACGGATTCGACCTTTCAGTATCCCTTTGAAAAGCTATATAAGGAACCCCTTGATACATTGAAAGCATAAGAGAGAATTGAGAGTAACGAAACTATAGTCCATTGTTGCCAGAACTTATGCTTGAGTCTGCATCCCTTTGTCCCTTGGAGCACTGTTGTGTTCTTCCCAAGCTTTCCTTTTGCTAGTGAGCTTGCTATCTGAGTGATGGAGTATTGATAGCAAGCTCACTAGCAAAAGGCAAGCTTGGGAAGAACACAACAGTGCTCCAAGGGACAAAGGGATGCAGACTCAAGCATAAGTTCTGGCAACAATGGACTATAGTTTCGTTACTCTCAATTCTCTCTTATGCTTTCAATGTCTCAAGGGGTTCCTTATATAGCTTTTCAAAGGGATACTGAAAGGTCAAATCCGTGCGATCTCAAGGAATATGGAAGGCCATGAGTCACATGAGTCGGATCCAAGTCAAGGAACACTCCAAAAGGATTTGGATTATGTACACATCCCGATGTACGCGACTATAGGGGTCATATCCGCATATGTACGCGGTTATCGGGGTAAAAGCCACATATATCACTTTTCTTATGTTTTTAGGGATGATCAAGGACACATCAAAAGACAAAAAGTAGTCCATAGGGGCTAATGAGTCTGCAGCAGGACAGGGGAAGGCCATACAATGTGTGATTCACCTAGTGTGGTGAAATCCGCTATAACAATACTCCATCAAAAGTTTGGATGGAGGGAAAACCTTCAACCATGTTATCATTGTGGAGTTGCTTTAGATATTTGAAATTGAGATGGCCAAATCTCTCATGCCAAATCTTGCTGGTGCTGTTAGCATGAGACAATAAAGCTGTAGGAGGATAAATAGGTAAGAAATGTGAAAACTCATAAGCTTTGGTAGAGTGATTTGCAATACCTTTCTCTACAAGATTTCCAGTGGATTTTTTGGTAATCTCAATTGAGTCTAAATAGAATGTGACCCTATTGGGAGAGCCTGTATGGGTCCTCTAGTAAACAAATAACAAGTTAGCAGCAAGGGAGGGCACATATAAGACATTCTTGAACTCACCATGCTTCGCTCTGACTAATCCCCTTCCTTCTGCTGGAATCTGGGAATCATATCCAATGTGAATATTAGGCCCCTTTGATAGTGAAAGAGTATAGAAGGATTCTTTGGAGGAAACTAGGTAGTTGGAGGCTCCAAAATCTATAATGTATGCTAAGGATTGAGAGAGAGTTGCTTGCAAAGCATGACGCCTTTCAGCATCTTTTGTTGGTGCTTCTTCATCATGATTCTTTTCTCTTGGAGGATCAATGTTGTGGTGCTTGAGAAGAGCAGACATCTCATCAAGTTGCTTCCTCATACAATGTTATTCAATATGGTATCCATTTTCACAATGCAGACATAACTTCTTTTAAAATTTCTTCTTCTTAGAGCCAAAGGCCCCTTCGAAAGATTGCTGATTTGGTTTAGGCTTCGAATCAACTGCCTTTGGCTCCTTCTTATTTTATTTCCCCTTTTCTTGTGCTTTGGAAGAGTTAGTAACAAAGAGAGCTTGATATTTGGAATTCTGGATGACTCCCATTCGAATCAATTTGTCTTGTTCCTTGATTAAGGACTCGAAAAATGAATCTAAAGAAGGAAGTTTCCAATTATAAAATATTTCCCACTTGGAATGAAACATAGAGACATAGACAGAGTACTCAATACCTAGTTTGGTGAGTATGGAAAGGACATTCTACTCATCCTTTCACTCTATCCCGCACTATCTGCATTGTATCACTAGAGACTTGAATTTGGAGACGAATTGCTCAATAGTCTTGAAACTGCTGGGATGTAAAGATACCAACTCATTCTCCAAAATGTGTCCCCAAAGCTGATCTTGTTTGTTAAACAAGCTATCAAAATTCTCCCAAGATTCTCTGGGAGTCCCCAATCCTTCTTTATGAAAGACGAGATCTCTGGAAATATAAGTACATAAGTACCCAAATGCTTCATCACAATGGTTTAGGAACTTGTTTCGCTCTACCAGCTGATGAGGCTCAGCCTCCCATCCATGTATGAACCTGTGGTAGCCATGCTTGCACAAGGCCAGCTGCATATCAATCCTCCAATCAAGGTAATTGAAAGTTGTGAGGATATGTGGCTTAGATGTTTGAGAACTCATAATTGCTCCAGGAGGGAGACTGCAAATACTTCTTTCAAGCTATGTAGCACCTGTCAATTTCACTGCAAATAACACTAAAACATAAGAACTGTTAGAATCATGATTTTCCTCCATACATGAACATGTTTTCAGGGTCCAATATGCCCTCTCCACTGCTCTGAATGAATCCAAAGCTAGAAAATTTTCATAGGGGACTTCTGTGGAAACCCAGCTGCTTTTGATGTTCGATGAGGAGAAACAAGCATGAAACGTGCATGAGAAGGATCTGATGCCATGTTAGAATTTGAATGCCATTTAGATATTTAGGAAGAGAGTTCTAATAATGTTGTAGCAATTGAATGGAGAATGAAAATACAAATCCAACAAGACAAACCACACAGGAAATGGACAAGTATTGCTCAGGAATTTATAGTATATTCATCATAATAATATCCGTGTTACAATGTTGTATACATAGGTAGAATTTGAATGCATGAGTAATGAATTCAAATACTCCAAGTGGATAAGACTGTATCTAACTAAATCTATAACTCGAGGTCTCCTAATCAATATCGGAGTCCAAATAGACAACTCCCCGATGACCAATAACTCCAACAAGTAGCAACAACTAGTTAACTCAGTGCAACTGAGAGTGAGGTATGTCAAAAAAATGCTCCTCCCCATGCAACCATGCATTATTAGCGCTAACCTAACTGACTGTAAAGTAACTAAGGGCTAACTAATACTAACTAGTGCTAACACCAACTGACTGAGGTAGGTTGGTGTCGGGACTCCCAGTGGCTCCTAAAATGTAGGGATTGGTCTAGGAGGTTCCCTAACCGATGCATGCACATGAAATAAGTGGAAGTTAACCTCTAGTAGTGTTCCCCACACTTCAATCACTGGTACATGTGGCCCCATTGGGCCAAGTGGACCCAATTGCACTAGTGGACCCATTTAATTAATTTAAGGTTCCTAAGTTAGGTAATAATTAATCTAATAGACATTTGACCAAGGGAGGATTAATAATCATAACCATTAGAGACTCTCTTGATGAAGATGAACTATTTTTGACTACTCTCAATGGTCTCACTAGACCTTGGGAGTCCTTCATACATACTATGTGTGCCAAAAAGGAAAGCATGAAGTTTGACATTGTATAGCAAAAGAGGAGCCAATAGAGAAGCTCTACTTAGAGAAGATTATCGAGCCCTAGCCACCCATACCAAAAGAGGAAGAATTCAATATAACTTCAATAAGGAAATCCACAAGGAGTCTCAACCTCCCAGGAGGTTCCAAAGGACAAGAGGAAACAATGTGAGGATAGACTACTCCAACTTTCAATGTTTCCATTGTCACAAGATAGGACACATTGCCAGAAATCGTCCATTGAAGAAAGAAGAATACAAGAAGAACATCAAAAGACATCATGCACACCTATCTAAAGATGAAGAAGAAGAGGAAGAAGGACCTCAAAGAAATCAAGCAAGAGAAGAAGATGCAGAAGAGTATGTATTATTCTCTTCTCTCTGGGTCTGTGACACCTGGAGAAGATACATGGCTTCTTGATAGTGGTGCTTAAAACACATGACATAAGAAAAATCTGTCAAAACTTGAAGAGAAAAAAATCTCCTCAGAAAGTATCATTAGGAGATGACTATCAATATCCTATCAAAGGTATTGGTGAAGCAAGTTACAAGCTTGATTATGGAACCCCCATGAAGATTAAGGAAGTCTTATATGTACCAGGTTTTAAGAAGAACATACTTTCTGTCTCAACATTAGATAAGAAAGGATATAGGGTTGCATTTATGTATGGACAAGTGCTTATTTGTTCCAAAGGAAAATCAATTGAAGATGTAGTTGTCATCAATGAAGAAGAAGGAGGATTATATAAACTTAAGCAACATTCAGAAACAACCCTTGTTCATGAAACCACTAGCCCAAGCGAACTATGTCATAGGAGGGTTGCTCACATCAACTACAAAGTACTACCCCATGTGAGAAAAGTAGTAACAGTTTTACCATATTTGAAGACCGATCATGAAGGCACTTGCAAAGGGTGTGCAAGAGGAAATAATATCAAGAATCCATTTCTGAAGAGTGAAACAAAGATTAAAGGTATGTTGGAATTAATTCATTCATATGTATGTGGTCTAATTCCCTCCACATCTTTGATTTGTTATGAATATTATGTTATATTTATTGATGACTATTCAAGAAAGACATGGATATATTTCTTGAAAACAAAGGATGAAGTATTTGGAAAATTCAAGGAATTCAAATACTTTATAGAGAATCATTCATAAAGAAGAATCAAGACACTCAAAATAGACAATGGTGGAGAATATAATTCAAAATAGTTTGAACCATTTTGTAAAGAAGTTGTAATCAAGAGGGAACTAACCACTCCCTATAATCCTCAATAGAATGGTGTTGTGGAGAGAAAGAATAGGACCATTATGAAAGAAGTGAATACAATGATACATGATCAAGATCTTCCTATGCATCTATGGGTTGAAGTAGCAAGAACATCAGTTTATGTACATAATATATTATCCCATAGTTCCCTTGGATTCAAGACCCCCGATTAAATTTTCACAGGAAAGAATCCTAAAGTAATCCACCTTAAGATATTTGGTTTCCTAGTATATGTTCACTTACCAAAAGAAAAGAGAACTAAGTTGGACCCTTTCGAAAAGAAAGGAATATTTGTTGGATACTATGAAGTATCCAAAGACTCTAGAATATACATTCAAGGATTTCATCACATGGAAATTAGTAGGGATGCCACATTTGATGAAGAAGCAACTCTTAAGAGATCCAGAAATTGTCAGCATGAAGAAGTATGTGAAGAATATGCACCTCCCAGAAATATAGAAGTTGTACCCTCCCCTGAAGAAGAAACATCAGAGTGCCATGATATGCTAGAACCTCAAGAAACTCCTACTATGAATATATCACGAAAAATAAATCTTGCTTGGGTAAGTGAAATTATACAAGAAGAAAAGAAGTATGGAGCTCCAAAAGGCTCCACAAGAGTAAGCAAGAGATCAAAGCCATTTTCCAGTTATGTAGCTTTGATGTGTGATCTTGTAGATCAAGAACCTACCAGTTATGAAGAAGTTGTACAAAATAAAGAATGGGTAGGAGAAATGGCGAAAGAATACCAATCAATAATCAATAAATATGTTTGGGATATAGTTCCCAAATGAAAAGGAAAGAGTGTGGTATCTTCCAAGTGGATCTACAAGATAAAGCATGCAACTGATGAAAGTATTGAGAAATACAAGGTAAATTTTGTGGCTATAGGATTCTCTTAGAAAGAGGAGTTGATTATGAAGAGACATTTTCGCCAGTAGAAAGGTACACTTCCATTAGAACCATCATGGCACTTGCATCCATGATGAAGTGGAGTTTACACCAGATGGATGTGAAGACAACCTTCCTGAATGGTGTTATTGAGGAAGAAGTGTACACAGAACAACCAAAAGGATTTGAAGTTGAAGATATATGGACTCATGCATGTAAGTTGAAGACGGCTTTGTATGGACTAAAGAAAACTCCTATAGCTTGGTATGGAATGATAGATATCTTTTTGATGAGCTTGGGATTTACCCAAAGTAAATCCGATCCTAACCTTTACTTTAAGGTTATGGATGATGAATCTGTCATATTATTGTTGTATGTGGAT
This sequence comes from Pseudotsuga menziesii, assembly GCA_001517045.1. Classification (NCBI taxonomy): domain Eukaryota; kingdom Viridiplantae; phylum Streptophyta; class Pinopsida; order Pinales; family Pinaceae; genus Pseudotsuga; species Pseudotsuga menziesii. The sequence goes on from LPNX011227243.1 coordinate 65,310, forward strand.
GACTTATTTTAGACAAGAAATAAGAAACCGAGATTATAGAGTGCAGGAAGAAGCTCTCCGAAGAATTTGAGATGAAAGACCTTGGATTGATGCACTATTTTCTAGGTATGGAAGTATGGAAGAGCCCAAAAGGAATCTTTGTCAACTAGGGAAAGTCTGCTATGGAAATCTTAAAAAGATTTGATATGTTGGATTGGAAAGCCATAGCCACAACATGGATATCAGCATGAAGTTGTTATCTGATGAATCATCAGAGTTAGTGGATGTGACTCAGTATATACATATTATTGGGTTCTTGATGTATCTAACGAATACCAAGCCAGATATATCATTTGTTGTGAACACCCTAAGTCAATATCTAGTTAAATCTAGACTTGTTCACCTGATAGCTGCAAAGCATTTGATGAGGTACCTGAAAGGTACGATACACTTTGGTCTATCCTATGTTGGATATCATGCATACATATTGTATGGTTATATAGATCTAGATTGGGATGGAAGTGCCTCATATGGAAAGAGAACCTCAGGTGGATGTTATTGTCTGGTTTAGCAGGAAGCAAGTGTTTCTCTCGGCACAGCTAAAGCATAGTATATAACAGCTTGTTCTTCTAGTTGTGAAGCCATATGGCTTTAGAATTTCATGTCAAGTCCATTTAACCTGGATTTGGATACCACAATGATTCTACATGACAACCATAGTTGTATAAAGATGACGAAGAACCCAGTGTTCCATGACAAATAGAAGCACATAGAAATCCAATGTTTTTACATATGGGATATGGTACAAAAGGGAGCTATAAAGCTCTAGTATGTGAGTATTGATGAGCAAGTTGTTGATGTGCTGACTAAACTTTTGTCTCATCATACCGTAATTGGATCAAGTGAGGATTGCATCATCCTTGGACTTATGTCCTAAAGTGTTAGGGAATGGTCATCTTGTAATTGGATCATGTGTGGATTGCATCGTCCTTGGACTTATGTCCTAAATTTTGTAAAGTTTGACCATCCTGTAATTGGATCATGTGTGTTGCAGGTTATGTTGTTGTTGATGATGATGTTGTTGATCAAAATATCAAGTATTACTGCATATGATCGATTGATCGAGTGTTGAAGAAGATGAAGACTCAGTGTTGTAGAAGATGATGCTCCAGTACTGAAGATGTTGAAGATGTTCCAGTAACTATTCTAGTTCTTGATAATTGTTGAAAACTTCCAATGATGTATAGATGTATCACCTTGATGTTGTTGTAGATGCTCTCTCTCCTTGATTTTGAATATTGTAACTTCAAAAGATATTCTAAATGTATTTTGCTGATGTACTCCAAGGGAGATGTTATTATTCCCCCATCTAAGTGTTACTATTGTAATTGGTCATCCTAGAGTCATGAGGTAAAGACTCCATTGTAATTCAGGTAAATAGTACCATAATGAATATAATATAATATTGTATTGCATCTTCCTAAGTGAATTCATTCTAGTTAGTTAAGTGGGGCCGACTTGTTAGGAAGTGACAAATATAGTATAAATAGAGGAGACGTGTTCCTCATTTGAACATGCACTCACTTGTGTATAGTGCATAAGATATATATATATATATGATGGAGGGAGGTTCACTTGTCTGGGGTTTTTTCTTATACTTTTGATACATCTTAAATAGAGGAAGTTTTGCTAGGTTTCTTCCCCATGAGGGTTTCCCAGGATAAATATTTATGTTCTTTTGTGTGTGTGTACTTGTCTATCTTTCAGTCATCCTTTTTTCATATGGTTATGATGTTATAATGATAAATGTTATCATATCTGGTATAACCATTAAAAATTAACATGGTATCAGATATACCCTGAAATAAGTCTTTGTGCAGCTGAAACACTACTACAACTACAACTATTGAAGATTAGGGTTTCATGCTTGAAAACCCTAAAAGACTAAAAATAGTAATGTTGGGAATTTCACTATATCTCAAGATTGGAGAATGATCAGGAGTTGAAACATTTATAGGACGAATATGAAATCTTGATGTACCCTGTTGGCAGGGGTTTTGGGTAAGTGAGTTGCACAGCACCGTGGAGGCTACGCAAGCTCACGTGACACTATGCATGACCAAATCAGAGCGATAGGCGGAAGAATAATCGTTTTTGGAATTTCTTATGCAATTTTGTACTGATTGACCACATTTTGTGGATATAGGTCATTAGTTTGTTAGACGTTAGTTAGAAGTGGACCTTGGATGTAAAGGCACAAGCCTATATATAGAGTTAGAATTGCAATTGTAAATCAGTATCATTAATATGGAAGATCAATTGATCAATCCATTTTGTGATCTGATAGCTATGTGTGATCTTGTCACTTCATTTTGTTCTTGAGCAGTTTTGGCTCTGTCTGTATCGACCAGCTATTGAATCTTGGGTTGTGATCATTCTCCTGTTGTGGAGAAGTACTATATGATTTGGATCTATTGCGCAGAAGTAATATGACATGAAAGATGTTACCCTAAATTGATCTTGTCTCTTATTTATTTCCTGTCTTTATGTGTTGCGATGTCAATGAGTGATGTTTACTGAATCTGTGGTATGAATGAATGATGAACAAGTGAATGATGTGATTTGTTAGCGATCTATTAGTTATGCTGATAGATCTATGATAAATGTTGCGATACTAATTAACTATCTCTGGAGAATTTGATGATTATGTTGTTGAGTCAATGATGCGATGTCCCTCCTTCTTACTGTCGAAAACTTGGTTCCGACAGCTCTCCCTCGAAATCTCGGGTGATACTTCATTTGCTCTGCAGGTGTTGTCGATTAGGGTTAAACCTGTCTGGGCCGATGCTCAGGGAGATCATGCTAGTTGGGCATCGATAGAGTGGGAACCCCTACCGACAAGGCTTTGTTGGTGGGTTCTTCCCAACATACCCTTTGTACAAGTTTCATCTTCATATTCACTATAATATAGGAGATATGATTCCTCCAACTCAGGGTTCTAGCCTCTCCCAAGATTCATCCTTAGATAGGTGACCTAGGGATAATTGTTATATCTTGGGCTAAGAAGGTCCAAATGAAATTTTGCAAGATGTTCCAAATAGGGCACAGAATTTAGTTTATGTGTTGAAAGTTGTAGACCCCGAAGTTGAATCAATGACACGTGGAAGTCCATACAAGTTCAATAAGCTGAACAATCTTGAAATAAGTCACATTGGGAAAATTCACGTAAGTCACAATTGGTGAAACCATTTTTTCTCTAATCTATGGGAATGGAAATAAGATAGAACAGGCTACCTCATTGCAAAGTTTCAGACATAAAGGAGCAATAATTTCAGAGATATACCAGAAACAAGATTAGGAAATTATGTAGAAGAAATTGAAGAAAACTAACGCATCATATATTTTGCAGTTCTGATCATAGTTTTGGGAAAATGAGTATGCTACTCAGATCTCCTTCAGAAGGTGCATCTTTCAATCCAATAAGATCTGAAATATACCTAAGTTGAAAAATTAGGGTTTCCATGTCAAACCCTAGGTCCACCAGAAGCAGCATTCCAGAAAAGCTTTCAAGCAAGCATAAGATTGAAGCAATCTCATTGGTTAAAGAAGAAGCTGCAGATCTAGAAGGAGATGAATACAAAGAACATGAAATAATCTACCAAACAAACAAAGATAAGTATTTGAATTGTGTTTCCTATATATGATGTGTATTATGCATGATAGAATGTTTGCATTAATGACAACATACTACTAATATGCATGTTATGGTTAAGTAACCCATGGTGCTATACAACACTCCATTGCTACTTATCTAGAATGAAACCTCTTTGCTGACATATTGGATAAGTGCACAATGTCAATGATGTTATGGTAGATATGGAAGGCATCTGGAAAGTTTTCGTGAGATATGGATGAATGTTGTATTTTCTAAAAAAGTTACATGATTGTATCGTTATGCATAAGAATTTGTCATTATGTATATGAAATGTTTTTAACCATGCAACTGGTGCATTTTACTTGTAGGAAAGAATACATACAATATCCTATGAAATGAGACTTGTTCCAAAGAACAAGTGATGGAAATTCAAGATTCACTCCAATAAACATACATGAAGATGAACCTAAAGCTCCCAAGGTTAGAGACACTGTGATGGAAGAAAGATCTTTAGAAGAATATATGAAAGCAGTAGATCCACCTCGAGATAAAAATACCATTTTGGGCATGAGAGATAATTCAAGATGAATAAAATTATGGCAAGTGTTACAGTTGATTTTACCACACATGGTTGATCACACTTTTATGGCCTTCCTTGTCCCTCTACGAACTCTTTGGACCCCATGGACTATTTTTGTACCTTTGATGTTTCCAAGATCATCCCCACAAACACCTATTATTTGTTGTATGCAACTTTTAATCCCTTTCTCATGTATATACGCGGATATTACCCTTAAACCCGTGTACATCGAGGTGTGTGCAAAAGGCCAAATACTTTTGGAGTTTTCCTTGATGTGGATCTGAGTCACTTGTCTCTTGGCCTTCCATATGCCTTGATATCACTTGGATTTGACCTTCCATTATCCCATTGAAGCACTATATAAGGAACCCTTTGGATACATTGAAGAAGAGGAATTGAAGAGAAAGAAAATTATAGTCCATTGTTGCCGTCATTTCCTTATACTTAAGTATTCATCCCTTTGTCCCTTGGAGCACTTTGTGTTCTTCCCAAGCTTGCCTTTGATTGTGAGCTTGCTATCAAGAGATGGAGGATTGAGGTGGTGGAGGCCCAGGTGGAGGACTCAGTTTCTCTGGTTCACAGATGTGCCGACAGAGGTTGTCACTTATGTAATATCTGATTTACTAAATAGAAATATCTTTTCATGTCCAATGATGTGCATTTAAATGAATATTGAATCCATGGATGAATTTAATTGCTTATGTATCATTGATTATATCTGCTATAGTAGGCCTAACACTATATTAGATAGCATGCTTGCCTTGTTTTACTGTTGTTGAGATTAAATTTCCAAAGCAAGTGGGGTTGGAAAAAGCTCAATGGGGATCTACTACAACCGTCTGGAATAAGGTATGTGTCGAGATCCTTTAGTGTTGGATGTTGTATTTCTCTTGCATATTGGGAAGGGATTGATTTATGTGGTTTCTCTGTCTATTCTGGTATAGTCCAAGCCATAGGAAGTTTTCTCCGTAATAGAATTGGCGACTCCACTGGGGAGGTTCCTAGTTGTTTTGCTTTGGTGGTTTTCGACATTAAATGTGCTTCTATTGCTTTGATTTCTCTATTTCTGTGTCAGGTATGGGGGGCATGATTACCCAATAGGATCCTGTAGGAGTAAATTTTGTCTCAGCTTGTCCTTTTACCTTATTTTTCTCCCTTTTTCTTCCTGTACGCGGGTTTTTATTTCATAGTCACGTGTACATGCAGTTTTTCATGGAATAGTCGTGTATGTATGTGGGTTTACTAAGAACAGTCGCGTATGTCCTGTTTTTTGCTTTCTTGGGAAGATTAATTGTTGTTGGGTGAGTTTGGATGATTGCTGAGTCTTCTTTTATGCTTCTTGAGTCTATATCTCCCCTATGTTTCTGACCAGAGACTCTTTTTTATTTGATTTTTTAAAATGTTCTTCTCATTTCATTTTCTAATTTTTTTTGTTTTGAGATTAGTGCATTAGGTCTCTTTTTCCTAAGTACTTTGCTTGGCTACTGTATGTGAGTGGTTGCAGGGTTTGAGGGTGTTAGATTCATATTTTTGCTTTTTAGCTCATTTAATTCAAAAATACAAAAACATTTTTCTTTTTGCATAGTTATGCATTCTTTGCATTTTGCATTAGCATGGTACTTGCATTAGGTTTTCTTGGTGAATATTAGTCAGATGTTCAAATAGGAATGATTGCATATACATTTGAAGGAAAAAAATTTCACTTCACATAGTAGCATACCTTGTTTTTCATTTGACACAATGCATTTGCATTGATTGTTAGGTGTGCATTTTACTTCTTGTTGTGTCATAACATCATTAGTTTCATGACCATTTACCCTTTGAGTAATAAATCCAATTAAAATAAATGCATAATAAAATGAATTACACTCTTTTATTTTCTAGGGTGCACCAACAACACTAGGTTTTAGGGTCTTGGAGCAGTTCATTGTGAGTCAATTCTCTAAGACCACTAAACAAAACAATTAGGGGTCTGTCCAGGTGAGAGTTTGAAATCCTTTATATAATTAGCGTTTCTTAGGATCCTCCTCTTACAAGGGAGTTAAGCACGAGGAAGTGTGAGCGATTATGATTGGGATGACCCCTGGTTGTAATTGAGTAGCACCAGAGATATTTCCAAGATTGTATTCATATCTAGGGGCTCTTTCGAGAGTTTCGGGCTTTTCTACCTTGCCCATACGGTCAATCGCACCTACAACTGTCTACCTGATCATTGATTATATCGAGGTGACCTTATTTGACTTACCTAGGTTATCGAGGGGGTATTTGCAGAGGTTATTCTATAGGTGTCCTAGCCAGGTAGGGGTCAGACAGCACAGTAGCTATAGGCATTGAAGCTAAGGGCCACTATAATTGGTTACGAACCTCCGCTTATTGTGTATGGGAGTCTCAAGCCTCTCCTAGGTGAGACATACCTGCTTCATTCGAGAGCTCACATATCCTACCCTTGGTTTTCTTGTGATTTGGCTTTACATTCTTAGGTGTATGCTCTGTGCACGCTAGTTTTCCTAGGGTTTGCATAATTAGATCGAGTCTTTTTATTTTTTGAGTCATTGTGGATTCAAGCATGGCACCTCACCGTTCTCATCGTTTAGCATAACTTCCACCTTCCACGTCTCCTCCTTCTTTAGGAGAGAGAACCAGATAGTCCGGGCAGACTACTTCTCACTTTGATTCACACACCATGGGAGATAATGAGGTTGAGATTATGGAGATGTCTTCTCCATCTCACAAGGTTGGGGAGGAATATCCTACTAGCACATATGATCCTGTACATGAAAATCCTTCACGATCTGGTTATGATCCCTCATTCACAGGTCGTTAGTATTGGTTTTCGGGCAACGAGACTCACTATGAACCCACAAGCACTAGTAATGTTAGATATGACATACCTGATATTCCTGAGTTCGATCTAGTATATCATGTCGAGTCAGAAGTTGACCCTGGCACTATTCCTGGGGGCACTCCCATTCTTTTCCATGCGGAAATGTTTAGGGGCACTAGTTACATTGCACCTTCCATCCCGGTGGTGGAGGATTTTTCACATGCTCCTACTAGGCCAAGTGTTAGTAATCCTATTCAGATACCAGGACTAAGATGAGTGAACATTGGGAACACCACTTACATTCCTTCACATGTCACTTCATCCTCAAACCCCGTTCCTTCGAATGCATTTTTAATGACTCATCCTCCCCCTAATTCACGTGGGCCTTCAGGCCAGAATGTTTCTACTACCCATGTTTGTTCTATGAATACTAACACGGTCGTATCTCAGAGCCGAGTACCTCCTATTGTGTCAACAGGTCATGTACCTGTTTCTGGATCGTCTCATGTTCCACCTCGTTGATCTTTCCATATACCAAACTATGGACCTTCTCATGGTACATCCCATGGAACACCTTATGGATATTCTCATGGACATTCTTATGGACCACAGTCTGGACAAAAATACCAACCCTATGGGTACGGGTATCAACAACCCACTTACTCTTCTAATTATGGATTTGTAGCACCTCATAATCAAGGTACCCCACATCACAATGCTTCCATGCAACCCTACATGGGTCAAATGGGAGGAGGTTATTATGGCCAAGGCCATGGTATTTATAGCAATCAACCTTACATGAATCAAAACTATCATGGAGCATGGAATCGACCGGATCAACCTAGGCTCCCTTTTCTTGTGACATTGAACTTACCTGACTTGTCTAGATTGATGAATGATGTTGTGTCTCATGACCTGGCATGGTCAATAGTCCCTACCAAGATTCCTTCGGACATTCCCAGGTTCGAAGGCAAGGCTAGTGAAGATCCTGGTGAGCATGTCACCACTTTCCACCTTTGGTGCTCTTCAAATTCCTTACATGACGATTCCATTCATTTGAAACTATTTCAATGCACCCTAATGGGACCTGTGACGAAATGGTATATAGAGTTATTGGGGGGCTTATACTACATTTTATTATCTTGCACTGACTTTCCTTAATCATTTCTAGATACCCATACATTACGACGTTAGTACTGAACTCTTGTCGACCTTCCAACAAGATAAAGCCACACACATTTCGAATCATATTCAAGAGTGGTGTAGATGGAAATGGTTAATCAAATATTTTATACCACCAGAGTTTCTTCTTGAGTGGTTCCTCAAATCATTGTTACCTTACATCACGAAGGATGTTTCTACATCCAGAGTTCAAAACGAGGAACAAGCTATATTTAGGGCACAAGAGTTTGATTTGATCTATGCTCAATCTGGACTTTTGTATGAGATTATACCTAATGCTCCAAGGTCCAATTTCGACCCCAAGATCAAGCTTGGGCCACATGTCGATGGTATTGTGGGCTCTATAAGTACCAAACCTGTGAACTCGGTTTTGAAACAAGTGAGCCAATTGTCAATTAACCAGTCTGCATCGAGACAACCTACAGCTTCATCTCAACCTACCCAATCGGTGAATGTACTTTCTGTGCAATCGTTGAACCCTAAAGGCAACTAGTAGCCTAGAAGGAATAAGAAAAAAGGAAAAAATAATCATAAGGGTGGGAACAAGAACGAAAATGCTAATAATAATGAAAAGAACACTAATGCTAGGGGGGAAAAGCATTCTAAACATAAGTTGAAGTTTCCTTGCAAGTTATGTAAGGATGACCATCTCACTCACTTGTGCCCTCGTATGGAATATGCCTCAAGGTTCAAAGGACATGGCCCAATTGTGTTAACTAATCCATTACCCAACAATCAAAATATGAACTTGAGGACCGTTGATCCTGGTTGTGCATCGGGTGGAAATCAAAATCTGCTGGAGGCCAATAGTGGTCACGGTTGCATCAACATGGTGCGTGCTGCTAAAGTTGTGACTCATGTGAAAGATTATGGTTCGTCACAGCTAGACCTTGGGAAGGAACCTTCCCCACCCAAGAGCACTTTGTGAATCGAAAAGCCTACAGATAAAACTGAAGCTCTGCCTCGCATTCCCAAGGGAGTCTTAAAGTGTTCGGGCTACAATCCTAATGCCCGAGCCACCTAGAACTATTCAGTTCTCAAGGATTTGGGCTAGACTCCTTGTGCGATGTCCGCGTTAGAAGTGCTTTAGACTTTTCGTCTGCAGAGGAAAGCTTTGTTGTCTAATCTTCGGGTTAGTTATGATAACTCTTATACCATGATCAAATTTGAAACCATGGGAGTGCAGCCTTGCTTTCCTTACTATGTGTCTTTTTTTATTCATGTAGAGTGTCTTAAGAACACCATCAAGCGTACTATCATTGATGAAGGCGTTGCTACTTCCATGATGTCTTTGTCATGTTGGAAGGGTTTGGGTTCTCCCACGTTGTCTCAATCTGCCACTATGTTGACAGCTTTCGAGGGTAGATCGTTTCGGTTGCACAGGATTCTTCCTTCTCTAGAGTTCCAATTGGGATGGAAGACCATCGCGATCGAGTTTGAGGTGGTTGATGCATCCCTTGACTACAATCTTTTACTGGGTAGGAATTGGATGTATAGTATGCAAGCCATAGCTCCTTCCCTCTTTTCAATGATATGCTTTACGTTTAATGGGAATATTGTTACAATTGATTAGAATTCATTCCATAATCCGAGTGTCAATGCATCATTGGGAGCTTCTATCCCGATTATCGATCATTCTCAGCTGGCAACTGGGAGTGTGGGCGTAGGTATGTATCCTTCTCTTATGGGAACCTTTAGTTGTCATGTTCCCGTTTTTATGATTGGGTCTAGTTTTGGTGGAGCTTCATCCTCGTCGAATTCGGTTTCTTTTTGCACTTCCCATATGGAAGATCCTTGGATTCTTCCTTCACCGAGTACTTAGAGTGTGCCCATTGAGACAGACGTGTCATTTCCTACAATAAAATGGTGGCGTATCAAGGGCATCTTGATCAGGTTGTAGAGACTAGTCCTTCCTCCTCGCAGATGGAGGAGGAGGACTTGTATGTGCTTCCTGCATGGGCAGTAGAGTCATCTCACTCACATGATTGCCTCGATGATGTTTTTCCATCGGATGAAGCTATTCTTGAGGCCATGTATGGGGCTGACCAACCTTGGGAAGAGTTGCATCATCGATCGTATTTTCTTCCTAAGCTCGATCGTATGGAGTGTGATGACTTTAGGGAGATTCTTAGCGAGAAGATTGGTAGCCCCGTGGTTCCATTAAGCTCTCCTGGTCAAATGGCTTATGGAAACATGGCTAATTTACCACCAACCATTCCTATCAATATTTCTCATGATCCTGGCAAGATTGAGAATGTCCACATTGGGGTGGGTAGTTCCCCCAATGAGATCAAGGAGTATACCAAGTTGTTTAAAGAGTTTCACGACATTTTCGCTTGGTCATATGAATAAATGCCAGGTATCGACCCTCGTATTGTCGAGCATGAGATCAAAACGTATCCGGATGCAAAACCGGTTCGATAATGTTTGCATGCAGTGAATCCTAGAAAATCACCCGCCATTAAGGCTGAGATAGAGAAACTATTGAAAGGTGGTTCTATCTATCCCGTTCCCTTGATGAAGTGGGTTTCAAATCCCATTCTAGTAGATAAGAAGCAGGGAGAGATCTGTATATGCACTGATTTCCGTGACTTAAATCGTGCCTATCCTAAGGATAATTTCCCCACACCATTTATTGATCATATTTTGGATGAGTGTGACAAGATTGAGGTATTTTCCTTTACGGACGGTTTTTCCAAATATAATGAGATTCAAATTAATCTCGAGAATCAACATAAGACTATATTTATTTTTCCTTGGGGTACTTTTGCATATCGGAAGATGCCCTTCGGCCTTAAAACTTCGAAGCTACATTTCAGCAAACTATGACCTTAATATTTCACGATCTTAAAATGAATATTTAAGTATATTTGGATGATCTCACTGCTCACTCTCATTTGAGAGTGCGTCATCCATATCATTTGAGATTAGTGTTCGAAAGATGTCATCATTACCAGGTTCATTTAAATCATCATAAGTGCATCTTTTGCGTGACTGTTGGTCGCTTTCTAGGATTCATCGTATCCAAGGAGGGTATAAGAGTCGATCCCTTAAAGGTTGAGGCAATACTCCAATTGTCTCCTGCACATAATATTAGACACCTTCAGTGTTTGCAAGGCATGGTGAACTTCTTGCAGAGATTCATGGTTAACTTTTCCAATTTGACTAAAGGCTTTATGTGTCTTTTGAAGATGGACACCCCCTTTTACTAGGATGAGTGAGCCTAGGAGTCCTTTGATGCTCTTAAGCGAGCCTTAGCAACGGCCCCTGTGCTTAGTCCACCTGACTATAGCCATGATTTCTTGATTTATGTGGCCGCGTCCATGGAGACGGTTGGTATGGTTTTGGTTCAGGAGGATGAGGAGCTCCATGAGCATGTCATATATTATTTGAGCCAAAACCTTATAGATGCAAAAATTCACTATTCCCATGTGGATAAGCTAGCCTTGGCTACCATTCATGTGGTTTAGCATTTGAGACATTATATTCTCCTTCGCCAAACCTTGGTCATAGCTCATATAAATCCATTTCAGTTCATCCTCACTAGAAGCATGATTTGGGGAAAATACAATAAATGGATTGTCATTTTGCAAGAGTTTGATCTCGAGTTCGTTTCAGCGAAATCTAAGAAATCATTGATCTTTGTGTAGCTTATATCCGATTTTCCAAGTTTTGAGGAGGAGGAAGTTTATGAGGATATGTTTGTCAATGAGCATATTTTCCTTATCTCAACTTTGGACCCTTGTTACAGGGATATCATTGTATATTTGCAAACATAGAAGGTCCCTACTCACCTTTCATGAGATGAGCAACAACGATTACGTCATGTAGCTAAGAACTACCTTATAGTGGATAACACTTGTACCACCATGGGGTAGATTCCATTTTGCGTCATTGTTTAACCCATGATGAGGCTGAGGTTGTGCTGAATGATTGCCATGGAGGGGCATGTGGTGGTCATTTATCTGGGCTTTCTACAACCCAAAAAATATTGAGAGTAGGATATTTTTGGCCGTCCATATTCAAATATTGCATTAATGCGGTCAAGAAGTGCCACCCTTACCAGGTGTTTGCATGCAATATGTACTCGCATCTAGCCTCGTTACATCCTATTGTCACCGTCGGTCCCTTCACCAAGTGGGGGCTTGATTTTATAGATTGCAACCTAGATTCGGCTGGGGGGCATCATCACATTATTGTGGTTGTTGATTACTTCATGAAATGGGAAGAGGCTATGCCCACAGTTAAATATGACGGTGATATAGATGCACATTTCATTTTCAACCAAATTATCACTGAGTTTGGCATTCTGAAAGATCTTGTCACTAACCATGGTAGGCACTTTTAGAATAAAATGATGGAAGAGTTGGCTTCCAAGTTAGGTTATAAGCAAGAGTATTCATCTTCTTATTACCCTATTCATCTTCTTATTACCCTCAAACGAATGGACAAGTTGAAGCAGTGAACAAATCACTTAAGTCTATTCTCCAATGAACCATCACACAAAGCAAGACTAATTGGCATATTATGTTGTATCCTACTTTGTGGGCCTGTAGAACCGTGGTTAAGACTGCCACTGGTTTCTCTCCATATCAACTTGTACATGGGGTGGAGTCAGTTTTTCCAGTTGAATGTGAAATCCCTTCTCTAAATCTAGCTATAGAGCTTTTACCTGACACTTCCGCATTGGAAGAGCGTTTGGTCCACTTAGAGTAGCTTGATGAGTAGCGTCGAGATGCCTTAGTGGCTCTAGAGGTTAACAAGCATCGCATCAAGGTCTAATATGATAAGTTTGTCTATCCAAGGAGGTTTAATGAAGGTGACTTGGTCCTTTTGTGGGATCAAGATAAAGAACCCTTGGGGGCGGGAAAATTTAATCCCATGTGGCATGGTCCTTACGTGGTTAAATGAGTCTTAGAGAAAGGCGCTTATGAGCTAGTTGATTATGAAGGGGCAGCCTTGGTGGAGCCTAGAAATGGGCTCTATCTCAAAAAATACTATGCATGATCTTCAGCCAGGGATGATTGTTGTATATTATTGTACACTTTTGCATTGCATAGTTAGGTTTTCTTATGGTGATCGAGTTTGTTGATTAGCTTTCATTTCTTATGGTAGATGTTGATGGAGTCTTTCGTTTACATAGGATTTGCTGATGGTGCTAGCCGCCACACTCAAAAATTAGCTTCGGCTGCTTGGGTAATTTATACTCCTATGAGTCAAGTATTATCTTCAGGAGGCGTATGTTTATGGCCCTCTTCAAACAATGTTGTTGAATATAGTGCTGTCATTGAGTTATTGCTTGATGCCATTTCACATGGTGTTCATTCTCTTAAGGTATGTCTTGATTCACAGTTCATGGTTTCACAGCTTAATGGCTTGTATTGCATTAGGGATCCAACATTATTACGAATATTCTTACGTGTTAGATTGCTAGAGTGGCAATTTGAGAATATAACATACATTCATGTTCCAAGAATGTGTTTCATAGACCATAAGCATATCATAAACATACATTTTACACACATGTAAATATAAATAAAATTGATCATCATAAAACTTTTTCATTAATATCCAAAAAATGACATCATAATACATAAGTGTCATATACAAAATTGGGGCTTTCGAGCCACCAACACATAATACACGGTCATACAAAATTGAATACACTCAAGTCTCTAATCCCAAGGAGGAGGGGGGTTCTGATCATGATATAGCACTACAACTCTAGCTAGCCGTCGAAAGAGTCAAACCCATGCTCATGGTACACCAACCACCTGGTGTTGCATGGCCTCAGGCAAGTTCTCGACTTGCACCATGGGTACCCTGTGTGTCAAATGAACAAAGTTTGTGTGGATACTTTAGAGTGTTTGCTTCGCATCTGCAACCATGATATCATCTCCTCTTCCCCTCCATGGATGACGAGGGAATCCTTCTGGCCACCATGGTCCTACATCTGCATTTACATGACAGATCGTCAGTATGTGTCATCACACCAAAAAAATATGTATTTTCAGTCAATATATCAAAAAACACAAAAAAATAAATTAAATAATTCAAAACTTAAAAAAGTGGGTTTGGGATTCTTTACCTATGTCACCATAAGCTGCTCCTGGTGGTAGCAGCATATCCAGATATCCATTGAAGTCTATCTATGCATACGATTAGTCATCTATGGTGACGACTATCTCCGCCACCATGGAAATAAATTTGCTGGGTAGGGGTTAGCCACCCTACCTCTGCCCAGTCTGCGCATGACATTTGCCAATGTCACTGAGATGGATCCTGAACTCCATGTGGAGCAATTTCCACCCCAGGGCTTAGCCCTGGCACCCCTCAAACAAAAACATGCTTAGTATACTGTCGAACCCAAAGTTTTGCACCCTACCCATATTGCAGTCACTGAGCTATTGTTTCATGTTGCTCAACAGCGTCGTACTTGTTAGAAAACAGGACCGCAGAGCAATAACACATATACAGTTAAATCATTAAACAATATGCAAAACACATTAAAACATTATAGAGAGACACAAATATAATGTGGTTCACCCAAACAATGGCCTGTGTCCACAAAGAAATTTCCAGTCCTTTTATTACAGTCCAGAAAGATGAAGGGATACAGCCTGCAACAAAACCGCTGCACTTCCTCTTCACGCTTTCACAGTCTCTCCCACACAATCACAGAGATTGTTTATAATATCAAAATAATACTGTGCATAGTCGTGTTACAATGCTTTCTTTTATAGAGGAAATACCATGGGAAAATACTACAGTTAACCCAATACAATCGGTCTGCAAAACTGTTGGCCAACACACATCCCAAAAAAAATTCTCAGCGGCTCTGCCCCTGAACCCCCATTTCTCAAGGGTGCTACACCCAAATCCCCATGTCTTGAGGACGTTGCCCCCAAACCCCTTGTGTCTCAGGGGCATTGCCCTCGAACCCCCTTTTTTGAGGCGTTTCCCCAAACCCCAAGGTAGGGGGAATGAGTGTACATTACACCTAGGGTATAAACACAATTGAATAATATCTCTGGATCTGGAATATTAGGCTCCACAACCAACAATCTCCCATTTGGAGACTGATCACAACCACTCCACTGCTACTACATTTGTTGGGCTATGCTCTGGAACTTGGACTTGGAAAATTTCTTAGTTTTACCTTCATGCTTGAAGGCCAACAAAAACCGAGCAGGAACTCAGTTTCTCTCTTGTTACTCCCTTTGTCAACATGTCTACAGGATTCTGGCTAGTATGTATCTTTTCCAATTTTAACAGATCTTATGAAGCGGTACTTGATTTTTATATGTTTAATCCTCAAATGAAAGGCTGAGTTCTTTTCAATATGAATGGCACTCTGGCTGTCACTATACAACCTACTATTCTCCTGCTTCTTACCCAATTCTTCCATGAACCTCTACAGCCAAATCATTTCCTTACTAGCCTCTATAGCAGCGACATACTCCACTTCCATTGTTGAAAGTGCAACAACCTATTGCAGTTTTGAAAACCAACTTACTATTGTTCCACCCACAGTAAACACAAACCTTGTGGTTCTCCTCCTGTTGTCTTTATCACCAGCCATATATGCATCAACATATCTCTGTGGAACAGTTTCTGAACCTCCAAAACATAATGCATGAAAAATCTTACCTCTCAAATACCTGAGAGTCCACTGTACTGCTTTCCAATTCTCTTTACCTAGATTATTCATATACCTGCTCACAACTCCCACTGCATGTGCAATATCTGGTCTTGTGCACACCATGGCATACATCATGCTTCCAACCACTGATGAATAGGGAATCTTGGACATGTAATCTATCTCTTCATGTGTCTCTGGACACATATCCTTGCTTAGTTTGAAATGGTTGGATAAAGGTGTACTAACTGGTTTTTCATTCTGCATTCTAAACCTCTGCAACACCTTTTCTATGTACTCACCTTGAGACAACGTCAATTTGCGATTTTTCCTATCTCTTGTTATTCTCATACCAAGGATTTGCTTTGCAGCACCCAAATCCTTCATCGCAAATGAATTAGCTAGTTTTCTTTTGAGCACATGTATATCCTGCATGTTAGACCCTACAACAACCATGTCATTCACATACAATAACAAGATAATATATCTTCTGTTATCTAGCCTCTTGAAATAAACATAGTGGTCAGAATGAAATCTATCATAACCTTCTTTTGTCATAAACTTATCAAATTTTAAATACCACTACCTTGGAGCTTGCTTCAGGCCATGCAAGCTCTTCTTCAACCTACAAACCAAAATCTCCTTACCTTTTACCTCATACCCCTATGGCTATTGCATATAAATCTCTTCCTCCAAATCCCCATGGAGAAAGGTTGTTTTTACATCTAACTGTTCAAGATGCAAATCTTCTACCACCACTAGGCTTAAAATAGTTCTAATTGAAGTCATTTTAACAATAGGAGAAAATATTTCAAGAAAGTCTATACCTTTCTTTTGTGCAAACCCCTTTACAACAAGTCTAGCCTTGTACCGCTTCTTGCCTCCATCTTCTTCCTTCAACCTGTAAACCCATTTATTCTGCAATGCCCTTTTCTCTGCAGGAAACTTAACCAGATCGCAAGTCTGGTTTCTTACCAATGAGTCCATCTCCTCATCCATGCCTTGATCCCAATTCTTTCTAGTTTCTACCTGCATTGCTTCTGCATAACATTCTAGTTCACCAGAATCAATCATCAATAAATAATACAATGAAGAAGAGAATCATTCAGGGGGTCTACTTAAACTAATAGACTTTCTTACAGTTGTAGAAGTTTCAGTTACCTGCTGCTGCTCTTGATTTTCTGGTGCCTTTGGAACTTCATTTTCTTTGATTTCATCAAGCACTGTGTACTCTGTGTTTTCCTTTTCTTCTTTCTTTCCCTGCAACTGATCTTTGTACATGACGTTTTCATTGAATACTACATCTCTACTCCTAATGATTTTGTGATTTTTAAGATCCCATAAGCGATAACCAAAATCATCAACCCCGTATCCAATAAAGGTACATTTCTTGGATTTAGCCTCAAGCTTTGTTCTATCATCTTTATCAATGTGGACAAATGCTTCACAACCAAAAGTTCTTAGAAACGAGTATTTTACCTGTTTACCTATCCATTGCTCCTTTGGAATGCCACCATCCAAAGTGCTTGAAGGCCCTCTGTTTATTAAATAAACAGCAGTGTTTACAGCATCAGCCCAAAACTATAAGGGAAACCCTGCATGCAATCTCATACACCTTGCACACTCCATGATAATTCTATTCATCCTTTCTAACGCACCATTTTCTTGTGATGTTCCAGAGACTGTCTTCTCTCTACGAATCCCATTTTGTGAATAGTAACTATCAAACTCCCTGCTGCAGTACTCGCCTCCATTATCAGATTTGAGACATTTCAACCTTTTTTCTGTCTCATTCTCAGCCAAAGATTTCCACTTCTTAAAAGTATCAAACACATCAGATTTTTGTCTAATGCAATAAACCCAAGTTTTTCTAGTTGCATCATCAATAAAATTAACATAATAACGAGAGCCACCAAGAGATTGTACCTGATCTGGTCCCTATACATCTGTATGGACAAGCTCTAACTTTTCACTCTTCTTTTGTTTCCTAACCCTGAGAAATCTAACTCTCTTCCATTTTCCATAAACACGGTTCTCACAGAATTCCAAACTTACCTGCTTCAGATCTAGAAGCAGTTTCCATGAGTGCAGAATCTGCATCCCCTTCTCACTCATGTGGCTAAGCCTATGATGCCACAACGCCGCACCTATTTCTGTGAAAGCTACAACGATAGAATAATCAGTATTATGAGGACATAAATATAACGTACCTACCCTATCTCTTTTTTCTATTACGAGTGATCCTTTAGTGATCTTCCACCATGTTTCTCCAAACGTAGGCAAATAATCGCTATCTTCCAACTGCCATGTTGAGATCAGATTTATTTTCATAGCAGGAATGTGCCTTACATCCTTTAGCAGTCATTAACTTCCATTATTTAACTTAATATATACCTTACCCTTTCCAACAATTTTACATGGTTCATCATCCCCAAATAAAACATGTCCAAAATCACCTTGAACATAATCATGAAAGAATTTCCTATGGGGTTTAGCATGACACGAAGGCCCTGAATCTACTACCCAGTAATCGCCAGTATTATCTAATGTAAGAATCAAAGCATCTTGTAACACATCACCTGCTACATTCGCTTCCTAAGTAGTCTCTTGCTGCCTCTCACCTTTCTTCTTTGGTGCTCGAAAATCTTTCTTTAGATGTACTTTCTTACCACAGTTCCAACACTCTATTTTTCCAAATCTAGACTTGGATCTTCCATTTTTAGACTTGTTGCAATTTCCTACGATCCTTCCTCTCTCATTTTGTCTCCATCTACTCTCCATGGTCAACGCATTACCTGATGTCTCACCTATGATTTTTCTTCGCATTTCCTCTCTAAGAATAACACCAACAACATCATCAAACTTAAGATTGTTTGAACTAGGGACAGAGTTACTTACAACCATGACCAAGCTATTCCAGCTTTCTGGCAATGAGAACAAGATTAGAAGAGCCCTAACCTCATCATCAAATTTCACTTTTACATAGCTTAACTGACTGGTAAGTGTATTAAACTCATTTAAATGGTCAGCAACAGATCCACCTTCCGACATCTTCATATTAAATAAACGCTTCAGTAAAAATACCTTGTTAGAAGCCAAGGGTTTTTCATAGAGCTTATTCAATGCGCTCATCATATCCTCTCTTTTTTTTTCTTTCGAAATATTGAAGGCCACCGAAGAAGCCAGGCACAACTGTATTGTTCCCATTTCCTTTCTGTCAAGCACCTCCCATTCTTCATCCTTCATAGCCGTCGAATGTTTTGCTTTTCCACCCAACGGTAGGTATAGATCCTTCTGGTACTTATAGTCCTCCATTTGCATCTTCCATAACTGATATTTTTTTCCATTAAATTTATCGACCCTAATCTTTCCTTCTTCTGCCATTTCTCCCACTCAAACTAGGAAACCTTCTTTCCTCCAAGTTCACCAACCAAATAGACCTTTTAGCTCTGATACCAATTGTTAGAAAACAGGACCACAGAGCAATAAGACATATATAGTTAAATCATTAAACAAGATTCAAAACACATTAAAACATTATAGAGAGACACAGATATAATGTGGTTCACCCAAACGATGGGATATGTCCACAAAGAAATTGTCAGTCCTTTTATTACAGTCCAGAAAGATGAAGGGATACAGCCTGCAGCAAAACCGTTGCACTTCCTCTTGACGCTCTCACAGTCTCTCCCACACAATCACAGATATTGTTTACAATATCAAAATAATACCATGCACAGTCGTGTTACAATGATTTCTTTTATAGAGGAAATACCATGGGAAAATACTACGGTTAACCCAATACCATGGGTCCGCAAAACTGTTGGCCAACACACATCCCAAAAAAATTTCTTGAGGGCTCCGCCCCTGAACCCCAAGGTAGGGAGAATGAGTGTACAGTACACTTGGGGTACAAACACAACTGAATAATATCTTTGGATCTAGAAGATGAGGCTCCACAACCAACAGTACTCCAGTCATACACTGTAGATTGCATGCACTCTACTGCATAAAACATCATTGATCGTGAGGCCTGGTGGAGTGAATCCAACCCTACATTCCTTCCTAGTGCCAAAAGTATGGCCTTCAACCCCAAAATCTAGATAGAGTTTGTCGGTATTTGACTCCTAACCTTTTCCATCTCCAGAAAGCAGTACATAGCTATGTACTCATCTATCGTCAGCCCACCTCCTGTCCCACGAGATCAGAGGTTCACCATCTCTCCTCATCAGGACAAACCAGTGATAAAATATATGTCCTCAACCTCAATGCTAAGTGACATCCCATCTATCTGAAATGTCTCAAATTCTGGATCCCAATAGTCCACCAATAGCTACAGTAGTCTTGGTTTGGCCCTCAGGCTGCCAAGACACCAAAAATTATACAAGCCACATGCCTGTAATGCTTGTTGGGCCATGAGATCACCTTGCACAGCTTCCTCAACATCACCATGCTCTCTTTCTCTCCACTCTAGTACCATCCTGCACAAAAACCAAGTTTTTTTATCTATCTTTTCCCCTTAAAACCTTATTTGCGGCCCTATACACGACTATTCTCAAAACAACCATGTATGTATGAGGCTTTCGGTGCCTTTTCCGCTTATGGTGAACCCTATAAGCGAAAAAAAGCTCGATTTTTGCATGGGCCGAAACGCACAAGTATGGATAGCTCAAAAAATAAAATAGACCATGAAATTTGAAAAAAATTGCATCAAAATGAAAGAGGAGGGCATGAGAATCTACCTGGATCAAACAGGGAGAGATTCCACTGGACAATGCTCCCGGAATTCGCTTCTGAAGTTCTGAGCTCAAATGCACTATGTTGGGTAAAAATTTCAAATGATATGAAAAATTTTAAATTTTTTACTATTTATAGAAAAAATTTGAAATTTTTACACACTTTCTATAGTTTTTGACCATTTTGGACCGTTTGAACTAATTTGATGTTGTAGGAATCCATTTTTAGTGTGGTTTGATCGTGGCTTTGATTTGTTCGTGGCCACTGCAGGTATTATGTCTAAACTAGCATATAGGTTAGGTTTCACACCTGTTTGCACTTTGCATAACCTTATGACCATTTCATTTTCACCTTAGGTACGAACCCATTCCATCTTGTCACAGAACCTTCTTGTTGTTTTTAGAAGTGACATGTTATGAATGGTAGAGCTTTACCATACGTGGGTACCCTAGTTAGATCATGTTTTGCATTTGGTCCCCATGCCGACATTTCTCCTTTAGGGTGTGGGAGTCCTTTGTATAGTACCGCCATGACTTTGAGCAAGAGCTTCATACTCCTCTTGACCTTTATGCTGGCCTTTTCCCCAGGACTCCCTTGTATATGTCAAGTTGTAATTGCATTATCATGAGTTTTGCTTGCCTTATTGAGCCCTATGCCGGCTTCCCTGACTTTGATTATCAGCCATATAGCTCGAGCTTGTCTCATGTCTAACCAAGCAAAGCCTTTTCATTTATCTTTTGTAGCTTGATTCCCCATTTTTTACCGAGAGGGGACTTTCCCATGAGTATCGTTATCCTGCACATGTCTCCTTGCATTGAGCATAAGTATGTTCTGCTGCTTGGAACTAGTTTGTTTTCCCGTTGACACTCGTCAACTCCTAGATTTGTAACTATAAAGCACTTTTATTCTTTTTCAAGCTTTTCAAAATATCTAAAAAAGTCCAAAAAAAATCAAAAAACCAAAAAGCCAGATAGGAAAAGAGGTTATCTTTGGCAGTAGACGAGTCATGTCGCCTTCAAACAGAGCACTATATATCACATCCGTATGTTGGGTTAGTAGTTTGACTTTAGGAGCTTTACTCATTCCTCTTAGTTTATCTCCACTAATTGGTTAAGATTCCAGTCCCTATGGAGCCTCTGTTGATGCCTCCTGTGTTGCATAGATGTTGTGGTTTTGTATATCGAGTCTATGCTGCCTACATTCAGTCACCATTCATCTTTATGCTCTTGTTCAAAGGAAGTTGAAGCCTGAGTCGGCCATTCCTCAGTTGTCTTTACTTTGCATGTCGGCCATTCCCGGTACTATTACTGGTTCGTGCACAACTTGTTTGAGTCCTTCCACATTATACAATGTTGCTGAGCACCTCATGACATTGGTTGATGGGGAATGCCTTAATGCCATCCTTCCAGCGGATTCCATCCCATCGACTTCAAATCATTTATTCCGAGATAGGATTCTAGAGTCATTTGAGTGCCTTGAGACTTACAGTCATCAATGGTAGGTTCTCTCACCATCAACAGTTTTGGGAATACATCAATGTCCCCTGATCAATGGATTCTTCCAAGTGTTTGACCTCAACACATTTATTCGCACTTGTTAGATTGCACTCTAGTACCTTGCTTCCCATTTTCATTATCAGTGGGTGATCTCGCATCTGTTAACGGTATACATCAATGACAAGTAATCAAAGGATGGACTACTGTGTTTGACCTAAACACCTCTATTCACATAGTAGGACATGTACTCATAGCGATTTGTGTAGAATACTTTCCAAATTGGTGGCATTTCATATATGCTACTTCCTTGATCGTGCCAGTGTTCATGAGATTTCATCTCTCATGACTTGATTCCAGTATATGTCAGATATCTTCAACCATTATGAATATCTTGGTCCATTGTATATCTTCAGCTTTCATGGAGATCTTGATCCTTTGTATATCTTCATCATGGAGGCTCTGATCTATTATATATTTTATGTGGTGATGACCACACATGTCACATTTTGTATATCATGCCTATTCATGGCCATCGTACTCTTATGTATCCAGGACTGCTATATGTATTTGTAGTCATATGCAGAGATTGATTATTATACTATACTATTGGATGGCTAGTTCTTCCACCTGGTTCTTCATCACTCCACTTCTGGGATAGATTTATAATGTATTTCAGCCATCATGTTACCCCTCTAACCTCACACATTAGGGGGAATCTATTACAACTGATTTTACCACACATGGTTGATCACACTTTTATGGCCTTCCATGTCCCTCTATAGACTCTTTAGACCCCATGGACTATTTTTGTACCTTTGATGTTTCCAAGATCATCCCTAAAAACACCTATTATTTGTTGTATGTGACTTTTAATCCCTTTCTCACGTATATACGCAGATATTACCCTTAAACCTGTGTACATCGGGATGTGTGCAAAAGGCCAAATATTTTTGGAGTTTTCCTTGATGTGGATCTGATTCACTTGTCTCTTGGCCTTCCATATGCCTCAAGATCACTCGTATTTGACCTTCCATTATCCCATTGAATCACTATATAAGGAAACCTTTGGATACATTGAAGAAGAGGAATTGAAGAGCAAGAAAACTATAGTCCATTATTGTCATAGTTTGCTTATACTTGAGTCTACATCCCTTTCTCCCTTGGAGAACTTTGTGTTCTTCCCAAGCTTTCCTTTGCTTGTGAGCTTGCTATTAAGAGATGGAGGATTGAGGTGGTGGAGACCCAGGTGGAGGACTCAGTTTCCCCGGTTCGCAGATGTGCCGACAAAGGTTGTAACTTATGTAATCTCTGATTTACTCAATAGAAATATCTTTTCCTGTCCAATGATGTGTATTTAAATGAATATTGAATCCATGGATGTGTTTAATTTCTTATGTTTTATTGATTATATATGCTAGAGTAGGCCTAACACTATATTATATAGCATGCTTACCTTGTTTTACTATTGTTGAGAGTAAATTGCCAAAGCAAGTGGGATTGGAAAAAGCTCAACGGGGATCTACTACAACCATCCGGAATAAGGTATGTGTCAAGATCCTTTAGTTTTAGATGTTGTATTTCTCTTGCATACTGGGAAGGGATTGATTTCTACGTTTCTCTTTCTATTGTGGTACACCCCAAGCCATAGGAAGTTTTCTCTGTAACAACTGGACTTCAAAACTAAATTAAGAGGCTTCGGATACACTCTAGTTAGGTGGCACAGTTTAGTGACATCATTGATACAGACCTTTCCAAATATGGAAGAAGCTATGATAAAAGAGTAACAGTTGATCATGGGGAATGATGTCTAGGATATGGTTCCGAGACCTAAATGGAAGTCCGTAGTGTGTTCCATATGTATCTACAAGAACAAGCATACAAATCAAGGTTTGTGGTTTGTCTCAGAAAGAACAGACTATGGCATGACATGGTCTATTGACCAAACACACTTCTCCAATAGAAGTATATATTGAGCAAAGAACCACCTGTGCAGAATATGATTTGCATGAGCTTAGAAGGAACCCATATATAAGCACATCCATGAGCTTAAATATCACCTAGAGTGATGAATATCTTAACCTTTGCTACAAGGTTGAAGATGGAAACCTATAGAAGATAACAAGCTCATAGATGGGTGCAAGAGGAACTTTTCAACAAAGTTCAAGATAAAAGGATCTTGGTATCTAGTAACCTGAGATGGATACATAGAATATCATTAGCAGAGGATGGTACCTATCACTCTAGTATAGAATGAAGAGGGATGATGATTCTCTACTTCATAGGGAGTGACTGCAAAAGATCTCTAAGTTCAAAATTGTATGATAGGATGGACAACTCCATGATGGACTAAGGATTTACCAAGAGTAAAGTGGGTTCCAACCTTCAAGGTTGAATACAAAAGACTAGGAAATGTCGATGACTTGACATGATGAAATCATGGTAGAAGAAATGATGGAATAATAACAAAGTCATGTTTGGGATATAGTACCCAAACCAAAAAGAAAGAGTGTGGTATCTTCCAAGTGGATCTGCAAGATAAAACATGTTGCTGATAGAAGGAGGATTCTCTCAGAGAGAGGGAATTGATTATGAAGAGAAATTTTCTCCAGGATCAAGGCACACTTCCATCAGAACCATAATGGCAATTGCTTCCATGATGAAGTGGGATCTACACCAGATGGATGTAAATACAACCTTCCCGAATCATATGATTGAGGAAGAGGTTTACATAGAACATCCATAAGGAATTAAAAGTTGATGACAGAGTGACTCATGTATATAAGTTGAAAAAGGTTGTGTATGGATTGAAGAAAGCTCCTAAATCTTGGTATGGAAGAATAGATAGGTTCTTGACAAGCTTGGGATTTTCCAAAAGTAAAGATGATCCTAACCTTTACCTCAAGGTTATGGATGATGAACCTATCATACTATTGTTGTATGAGAATGATCTATTTATGAAATTAAATGAGTAACATATCACATATGGAAATAAGAATATAGTTGAATAATTCGAGATGAAATATCTTAGATTGATTCATTATTTCCTCGGGATGGAAGTGTGGCAGAGCCCAGAAGGAATTGTTCCGAACTAGGGAAAGTATGCTGTGGAAATATTAATGATATTTTATATGTTGGATTGTAAAGACATGTCCACACCCATGGACACCAACCTAAAGTTGTTGTTTGATGAGACATTAGAGTTAGTGGATATGACTTAGTACAAATAGATTAGCGGGTCATTACTGTATCTGACGAACACAAGGCTAGAAATATGCTTTGTTGTGAACACCTTGAGTCAGTATCTAGTTAAACTTAGATGGGTTCACCTAATAGGTGTAAAGCATGTGATGTACCTAAAAGGTATGATAGACTTGGGACTTTACTATGGTAGAGATCAAGAATATACGGATTCATATTGGGAACGAAGTGCTGCAAACAAGAAGAGCACCTCAGGTGGATGTTATTTTCTGGGATCCTCCATGATCTCATGGTTTAGTAAGAAACAGTCCAGTGTTTCTCTCAGCACAGTTGAAGCAGAGTACATAGCATCTTGCTACGCTAATTGTGAAGCGATATGGCTTCTAAAACTGATGCCAGGACTATTTGACATGGATTTGGATACCACAGTGATTATTTGTGACAACCAGAGTTGCATATAGATGAAAAATAATCCCGTGGGATATGGTACTGAAGGGAGATATAAAACTCCAGTATGCGAGTACCGATGAGCAAGTTGATGATATGTTGACCAAGCTTCTATGACAAGATTGGTGTAGCTTGAAAATACTTTCCTCATAAGGAGGAACAATGATGATGAAACTACAGAATTTCCTCACAAGGAGGAACAATGATGATGACACAAACTTTCCTCTCAAGGAGGAACAATGATTATATGGACCCTTCTCGAAAGGGAGAAATAGGTGGAATATATAGACTCTCTTCGGAAAGGAAGAACAAGTCAAATATATGGACCCTTCTCAAAAAGGAGAAACAAGTTGAAGATATAGACTCTCTTCAGAAAGGAAGAACAAGTCAAATATATGGACTCTCTTTGGAAAGGAGGAAAAAGTCAAAGATATGGACTCTCCTCAGAAAGGAAGAGTAAGTCGAAGATATGAACCCTCCTCGAACAAAGGGGGAGAAGTTTGATAATGTGGATCCTCTCAAGAAATGGGGAGTGATGATGAGATTGACATCAATGATGGGATCACAGTGATGCTCCAGCATGAAAGAGGTCAAGTGTGCCTGAAGATGCTGACAAGGTCTGACATTCACTTTTGGACGATAGTATCCTCTCTTGGGGATGGCAGGTATAAAACTCTGTGCATGAGTGTGGTCGTTACTAGCTAAGGATGGTTCTACAGATGTTACTCTCGCATGGAGAGAACCCACATTCAATTGTGGATACTGAAGAATAACACTCACTCAAGAGTGGTCTTCATCTTAGTAGTATGGATTCTCTATGATGAGTCCTCACGGATGATAGGGATAGAATTTACATGTGGTTGAGATCTTCTCTGTAGACGTTACTCTCTCATGGAGAGTACACACATTCAATTGTGGATACGACAGATTAACACTCGCTCGGGAGTGGTCATAACCTTAGTGGTATGGATTCTCTATGATGATTCCTCATAGATGACAAGGTTGGCATTGGTATGTGGTCAAGATCTTCTCTGCAGAAAATACTCTTGTATGGAGAGTATGCCTACATTAATATGTAGATGCCATAGAATAACAATCGCTTGGGATTGGTCCTAACGTCAGTGGTATGGATTCTCTATGATGAGTTCTCATGGACTCCGTAGTATAACAATCACTTGAGATTGGTCCTAACCTTAGTGGTAAGGATGTTCTACGATGAGGGCCAACATTTTGTATGAAGTCGAGATATGCTCTACAGAAAATACTCTTGCATGGAAGAGTATGCCTACACGTGAGTGTAGATACCATAGTATAACACTCACTTAGGAGTGGTCCTAAACTTAGTAGTATGGATGGTCTACGATGAGTCCTTGTGGATGATAGGGCCTGCATCTAAGTGTGGTCGAGATCTACAGTTAGTTGTAGACGATTCAGCTGGTCAATATCATGGACCAGGCTGATGGAAGATTCCATCATCTTAGACTTATGTCCTAAAGTGATAGGGATTGATCATACTGAAAAGAGATCATGTGTATTGTAGGTAGTGTGGTGACAAAAGGATCAAGTATATCGAAGTGCAGTTGCAAAGGATAGAGAAGATCAAAGTGCTACTACAAAGGATCGAAGTGCGGCTACAAAGGATCAAGAAGATTGAAGTGCTGCTGCAAAGGATCGAAAGCATTAAAATGTTGCTACAAAGGATTGAAAGAATTGAAGTGTTGCTGCAAAGGATCAAGAAGATCGAAGTGTTGCTGCAAAGGATAGAGAAGATTGAAGTGTTGCTTCAAAGGATAGCGAAGATTGAAGTGTTGTTACAAAGGATAGAGAAGATCAAAGTGCTACTGCAAAGGATTAGAAGCTCAAAGTGTTGCTGCAAAGGATCAGAATATCAAAGTACTACTACAAGGATCAAAATATTGAAGTGCTGCTACGAAGGATTGAAAGATCGAAACATTGCATCAAAAGGATTAAGTGATCGTGTGATGCAGAAGATGAAGACATTGAAGAGTAATTGTTCAAGTTATTGATTGTGAAAAATTCCTATGACGTATGGATGTATCACCTCGATGATGTTGCAGATACTCTCTCTCGTTACTCCTATTGTCTATGATGATGTTGTTAGTAGAATAACCTTCTTGTTAAGGGGGAGTGTCAAATATTGTAACTTCAAAGGATATTCTAAATGTATTTTACTGATGTAACCCAAGGGAGATGTTATTATTCCTCCGTCGGGGTGTTACTATTGTAATTAGTCATCATAGAGTCATGAGGTAAATCCTCAATTGTAAGTTGAGTCAATAGTACCCTAATGAATATAATATTGTACTGTATTGAGTGTTCCTAAGTGAAGTCAGCTCAGTTAGTTAAATGGGGCCGACTTGTTGCACTGAGAAGCGCTCTACAGCCCAGTATGGAGGAGATCTTGTAACGTGATGTAACGTTACTAACATGTCGGCAAAAAATAATAGTGAAAGTGAATATTATGGGAGAGATCTTGTAACATGATGTAGCGTTACTAACATGTCGGCAAAAAATAATAGTGAAAGTGAATATTATGGGATAGATCTTGTAACGTGATGTAACTTTACTAACATGTCGACAAAAAATAATAGTGAAAGTGAATATTATGGGACATGTCGCCAAAAAATAATAGAGATAGTAGTAGTGAATATTATGGGAGAGATCTTGTAACCTGATGTAAAATTTGTAATATTGAATAACTAATGTAAAAAGTAGTAAATATTTTGTCGCCCTAATAATGTAAGGTAATAACGTTTCATTTGAAATACACTCCCAAGTGAATATTTATTTATTTACTTATTTACTTGTAAAGTTACTTTTTATTTCATATTCCAAAGCACAATCAAATTTCATATTTTATGTATTCGTTGTAAAGTTGATTTGCATATTTTATATATCAATTGTAAAGTTAATTTGCAGTGGTTTATATTCTAACTCGCAATCAAATTTCATATTTCATATTTCATATGATGCCTATATTTCATATTTCACGTATGCCTTTATAGTGATCGATGTATTGGTTTTTAAATATTTGTTTGTATTGATATCTCAACGAACATCAGATTGCAGATTGCGTTTAGGAGTTCTTGGGCTTGCTCGGATCGCAGGAAAATGATAACAATCCGAGTATAATGCATGGTATTTTTAGATCGTTCACTGATTTTGCAGAAAAGCATGCCACATTCAGATCTTAATTCGACTGCTGATGGGGAAAGATCTCCACATATCAGAAAGAACAATTTTGTCTCTTGTATGAACAATTTTGTCATTTATTTTCTAATAGAGTTTTCTGAATAATGGAATTGGAGAGCGCTGCCATCCATTGAATCATTGCAAAGGAATTATTCGGCTAGGAAATGGTGAACGTTTATTTTCAGACTCAATGAAACTACTTTTTATAAAATCACTGTGAATAATTTATATGAAGCTTTTCTATATTTTATTCATGAGTTGATTTAATCATTAATGTCATTCTGTTTGTGGGGTTTATGGTAAACACTCTTGCCTCTGCCTCTGTGTAGACTTGTTTCCTGGACTATGCAACTTTCTAATTATCATAGTTATTTGTTTAATCCACCATTTTTTATTATGGTCAGTTTTGCATGCATTAATATATTCTGTGATTACCATGCGTGTAACATTTGAATGTGTGGTTATGTTAAATTGCAAATGTTTCCATCCTGATTACAATATTAATCATATATTCATTTGTGATGTATATGTATTGCTTGACTAGCAGATCAATTGATCTGGTTATAAGTAGTCTGAATTGGTTACTTGATATTTATCAATAATTGTTTTGATCTTGTCATTATTCATATGTTTGAAATACTTGTTTATATTGAAATTGATTGATTGTCATTTTTTTAATTAGTATATTTGCCAAGATTAGAAAGGTTTAATTGAAAGACTTAAATTAGTATAGATTTAAATTGTTTTTTCAAATGCAATTTTTGTCTGAAATATTTATATTTCATAGTAAAAATACATCTCATATGTATTAGATTTTATTTTAATAGGTATTATTCCAGTACATAAACTAAAGATAGTAAGTTTACATGGATATCCCAAAACTACTTTGGCTTTGCACACAGTTTTAAGACCATGTGCAAGGCCTCCTAAACAACCATGCAAGAGTTCTTAAACAACCCATAGTAAATTGCACTCAAGGAGTTTTGTTAATTTTTTTTACCAAAATTCAATTAAAAATAAAGAAAATAAAAAATAAACTACTCCTAAATTCTTTATAAAATTTCAAAAAATTTATTATTTTAAACACTAATAAATACCTTAATTTCCAAAGATTGTTTTTCCATGAGCATTGTACAATCCATCTGTGAATCATAATGAAACAAAATTAAGATATGGTAGTTGAATTCAAATTTTTGGATATATATATATATATATGGGTTGAAAAACAATTACATTTTTGAATGCTTCATTATTATGTCATATGATTTTCAACTTAATTATAATTTTACCTAAAAAGATTAGGTGTATATATTATGTTTTTAACTTAATTTTAATTGTCCATTTTTTATTTTTTCATTAAAAAAAAAGATGAAGTTTCTATTCAAATTTGACATTTTCCATTCCTAAGTCTATATACTCTTACTTTTCACTTAATTTTAAGCAAAAACTATGTTATACATATCCAAATGCAAATGACCATTTTTTAAATTCAAACGAGAAGTGTAATATATTGTAATTGTTGTACTTCAAAGCTGGAAAGCATATTAAAATTAAGTGGAAATGTTGAAAAAATGTACAGTAATTGTTTGGGGTAAAATGGAAAACGAAACTCTAGACTCACTATAAATCTGAAGATACTATTACTGGATAAATAGATCCTACAATCTTAATAATTTGATCCACCTCTTAATTTGCATTTCAAATTATCTTTTATCCCTCATGGAGTCATATACCTAGACAATATGCACGTTGCAATAATTGCATTATTGTTATAGACATTGAGTCCATATCGATACTAACACTCATTAAACTAAGAAGATCAACATACTAAATATAAAGAGAAAGATGAGTGAGTGCATTGATATAAATATTGCATGGAAATCTCAAAGACCAAACCTTTTATCTGAATAAAGAATTTGATAGGAAAATAAGCATGGCCTTACAACCATTGAAACTTGAAACTGAACTTTGAACATTGGAGTTTTAGAAAAAAATGCAATTGCCCAG
Organism: Pseudotsuga menziesii; assembly: GCA_001517045.1. Taxonomy (NCBI): domain Eukaryota; kingdom Viridiplantae; phylum Streptophyta; class Pinopsida; order Pinales; family Pinaceae; genus Pseudotsuga; species Pseudotsuga menziesii. Next base: position 96,267 of record LPNX011227243.1, read on the forward strand.
GACAAAACAGAAAATAATTGTAAGAGTTGATATGTATAGTTGAAAATAAGTTCAATTAAGGGAAATGACGCATTAGTAAAGATCCAAATCCTAGCACTCAAAGAGAGGTTTTGCACTCAAAGAGCTAGATTCAAGGAGAGGTTTGCACCTCGGGAGATTTGATCCCTCTCGGCGCTTGATAGAGCCTAGGATTTGGATCTACGCTGGTTATGTTAAAAGTCAAGTGACAAAAAGAGTATAAATAGAGGAGATGTGTTCCTCATTTAAACACACACTCACTTGTGTATAGCCCATAGCAAAATTTCCTTTCTATATATATATATATGCTGGAGGGAGGCACACATGTTTGTGGTTTTGTGTTGTACTTTTGATACATCTTATAGAAAGGAAATTTTGCTGGGTTTTTTCTCCATGAGGGTTTCTGAGGATAAATCTTTGTGTTCTTTTGTGTGGTTATACTTATCTATCTTTCAGTGATCATTTTTCATATGGTTATGATGTTATAATGCTAAATGTTATCAGATGGGTATAACCATTAAAACTTAACACTTGCTCCTACCGTTGATGTTGTTGTTTTCAGTAGAATACCCTTCTCATTAAGGGGGAGTGTTGAAATATTGTAACTTCGAAGAATATTCTAAATGTATTTTACTGTTGTAATCTATCAAAGATGTTTTATTCTTCCATTGGGATGTTATTATTGTATTTGGTCATCATAGAGTCATGAGGTAAAACTTCATTTGTAATTCTGGTCAATAGAACCCTCCATAATATAATATTATATTTTTTGTGTCTTCGTAGGTGAAGTTGGCCAAGTAAGATTGTTGTGGCCGACCTGTTAGGGAAAAAGTCAAGTGGAAGATAGAGTATAAATAGAGGAGGTATGTTCCTCATTAGAACACACACACTCACTTGTGTATAGTGCATATGATATATATATCATATGCACTATATGCAAGTGAGTGTGTGTGTTCTAATGAGGAACACACCTCCTCTATTTATACTCTATATATGCAGGGAGAAGGAGCACTTGTTTGGGATTTTATCATTGTACTTTTGATACATCTATATAGAGGAAGTTTTGCTGGGTTTTCTTCCCCTAGAGAATTTCCCAGGATAAATCTATGTCTAGCGTGTGATTGTGTTTCTTTCAGTGATATTGCATATGCTATTGTTGTGAAATTGAATTGAATACTAATGATATCTATCTAAGCATATAAAATCTTAACACTTTTGTCCTTTGGTCTGCAATAGTCCTTGATTTTATATTAAAGAGTGAAAATTTAGAAATTTACATAGCTTGGTCATTCTGGACCATATATCTAGGTCGTGTCCCTTTGAAGAGTATTTACATCTTTTTACATAATATGGTAAAAAAAACGGGGTGCTAGACCAATAGTACAAAATGAGAGATAAATGACCAAAAAACGACATAAATCTGCATATATAACCACTTTCGATTTGGCATCCACTGGTATCAAATTAACAATCATTTATCATGTGACAAAAAATGTGGTAATACTTAGCTTGGTCATTTATACCTTATCTTGTGGTCATATATTTGGTCGTATATTTGTGTTATATTTTTATCATTCAAGCTAGCATTAACTTAGGATCTTTAACTGAGAGAACAACAAGCCCAACAATCAAACACAAGAGACAATAGACACAATGGTTTTCCTCGGGGAAACCATAAAGGAGAAAACCCCGCAACTTCGCCAGAGATCAAATCAGCACCAAAAGTAAATCCCCAAAACAGTAAGATGATCTCCCGACAGCAATAGTCTCTCTCTCTCTTGTCCCATCAACTTCTTCTCTCTCAGTTATGCGCTACAACTGAGTGTGAGTGGATGTGTGATAAATAGAGAGGATCACTCTTTATTTATGCTAATTCCCAACTTAACAATAACTATCTAGGGCCAAATTCTCTAGGAGAGTCTAATAACCCTAGGGCCCCACAACTGCGGGGACTTTAACCCTTGATCAATAGGAAGGGTTACCCTTTATGTCTGTACATGACTTGTTTACATTATTGAATCTCCCGATAGGAACATCGGGGCATGACATGACTCAATTACATTACAGATACTTCCCAGAATAAACATCAGGGTACAATACATTAAATATACAAGTGAATACATTCCGAAGTTACAAATACATCAACAATTTGGTCATTAATTGTCACAATTAATGACCAAATATACGACCAAATACATGAGCACAAGATAAGGTATAAATGACCAAGCTAAATATGACCACATTTTTGGTCATGTGATAAATGACTGTCAATCTGAAATCAGTGGTCTCCAACTCAAACGTGGTAATTTATATATGGATTTTGATTGTTTTTTGTCACTTATCTCTCATTTTCTACTAGTAAATTACTAATTATATCATTTGGGTCTAGATGAGGTGCCTAAGAGGAATAATTTTTATCCTTCCCACCAATGTTCTATTATTGTTGGTGACATGTTGATACATCCATGAGGCCTAAATAATTTGACTTAGCTTGGGTACCATCCTCAAAATGACGATAAGCATGAGGGGGTTTCTATGGATATATATTTATTTATTTATTTTTAAAGGACATCTGGGTTTAACCTCGGTAGTTATAAGAATATTTTTTTCCTGTCCTCCTAGGTTCACTTCCCATAAGTGGTAACTTGATATATTAATGATTATATTGTTCTAATATTCTTGAGTCTCATGTTAACAAATCCTTGAGCAAATTTTGCAAAATTTAGTTAAATTTGAGTAAAAGTTTTGAAAATTTACCCAAGTTGTCCGAGTTTTGCAAACGTTTTTGTATGGAAGGAGGGGCATAAGAGTTGGGCATCACCAAGGGTAATTCCCAACATCAAAACAACCATCCCTCAACCCAATCCCCACCTTATACTTAGCATTGCTCCGAATTGGGATAATGTTGAAGAATTTTTAACAACCTTGTCCTAGTGTTTTTAATTTTTAAACATGAAAGGGTTGATTTCTAGGCATGCCCTCTACCTCAAATATTCACAACTCCATTATTTAATTTTGCAAAAATCAACAACATTTAGCCAAATTCCATGTGATGTCTTGCATGGTGGGATGGGGATCAATTTAAATCATTACCCCAATGACAACCCAAGGGGTGATTATGAATGTTACCCCCTCCCCTCTCCTCTCCCTCCATGTACACAATTTCTTACAAGTACAAACAATTGTGTTAAACTTGAGTCTCACTAATAGTTTTAAAAGGTTAAGAATGAACGAGGTTAGGGGAGGTACATCACCCAATTCCCTTCTATTCTTGAATGTTTTAACTATTTTATGAAATGCGATGAAATTTGGTCAAACAATGAACATTAATTATACATTTTTAGCATGGAGAGAGAAGAAAGGGTTACACATTTCCGTTGCAATGGGGAGAAATATGATAGAAATACCCATGTCTCTCTTGTTGAATTAAATTTGATTAAATTTCACAAAATTATATCAATTTTTCCCTACAATATCTACATATTTTCTAATATATTATGAATATTTATTAATCCATATAAGTTAGGAACTATATATATTGCTTACATGTTTTCTAAAATATTATGAATATTTCTTGATCCATGTGTTAAAACTATATATTGCTTACATATTTTCTAATATATTATGAATATTTCTTGATCTATGTGTTGGGAACTATATATTGTTTACATGATTTCTAATATATTATGAATATTTATTTATCCACATGTGTTAGGAACTATATATTGCTTACATGTTTTCTAATATATTATGAATATTTCTTAATCCATAATAACTATATATTGCGTTTGCTTCTTTTTTTTTTGAAGTCTAATACCCTTAATATGAACTCACATGGTATAGTATTTCCTTACTAGTGAACTCAATAAGTATGGTATAGTATTTCCATAAGTATTAGTCATGGGTCAATGGTTATGAGCTATGAGAGCCATTGTTGTTGCCCTAAATTCTTGTATCGTGCCCATATTTCTCTTGTACGATAAAGACATTTTATTTTGTAGCAATTGTCTCATGGTGCAAGGCCATGTCCATCACTTATGTGCCCAAAAGTTTTTGCATAGGGGCTAAATTCAATGTTATTCCCCAAAGCACGGCTTAGCCTTTAAGACCCATCGGTGTTATGCCTACTTCTACTTCTTTCAAACATTCCCATATTCCTATAACATGACCAAGATTATGTCTTCAAAGCCCCCATAACGTGGTATGTGAGATCACATAACATAAAAAAATAATATACTAAAGGCTGATAAGCTCTATCTCGTGTCTAATCATATTGTCCATATTGTCCATTACATATTTTGTTAATTGTGCCCATATTTTTATTTTTATTTTAATTGTATCCATTTTTTTATATTGATTTAATAAATACAAATATATAAAATAAAAACGTTACATGCACCGATATATGTTTAAATTGGAAAAGTATTAACTTTGATAAATTTTATCATTTATAATTAACGATATTATAAACATTATAATCTCTTAAATATAATTCTTACAATATTATATAAATATTGGCGAAAAGAATTAAATGAAATGTGAAAATGTTATGAAGAATATCTATATATAATTAAAACCAAAAGTTTTCAATATCATATAATATATTGGTGAAAGGACTTTGAAATGTGAAAATGTTATGAAGAATATTCATTCATATATAAAATTAAAACCAAAACATTTATCTTTAATACCATTTAATGTATCCAAAACAATAAAATGCTTTACTATTCAATAATTCAATGTTGTGAAGAATATTCATTTAAATATATAAAATTAAAACCAAAACATTAAACTTTAATACCATTTAATGTAAAGTGGTTAATATATGTCTTTAGCGTATATAAATCATATTATTAATAAAATTATTAATAAATATGGTATTCTCACTTTTGGAAAAGGAATGGTGTATTATTATTATTCAATAAATTATATCAATAAAAAAATAAATTATATTAATAATATAACAAATATTAAATAAAATTATATCAATAAAGAAATAATTAATAATAAGAATAAGAGATATATAAATAAATTTAAAAGCATAGTTGACTTTAATATAAAATTGATTTTTAAGCAAGGTTAAAGTGAATTCATGGTTGAATTCATCCAAAGTTGACTTCAAAACAAGGTTGACATCAATCAAGTCTGACTTCAATACATAATTGACTTTTAAGTTAAGTTGACTTTTAAGCAAGTTTGACTACAATCATTGATCTAGATTGAGATCGGTGGTTGCCAACTACTTCACTAGCTCAAAACAATTGTCCATTTTCGCAGTTTCCTAGTTATTTCTCTACGGTTTTTTGGGTCCCAAACTTTCGAGGCCGTTTTGAGGCTCTAAATGACGTTTTTTGGTGATCTGACGGAGCCAATGGTTTTTGAAGGAATGTATTTGGCACCACTAGGAAGATGTAAATCTTGGATAGAACTTTCCAATGGGATATCAAGCACCCAATCGGAGATCGTATGCAAACGTTATGACCACTCGAAGTTGACTATTCAACTAACCACCTTGGTGCTGCAAATTTTATGACGGTTCATCTTCTAGGGTTATGTTTTGAACCTTTAGGGTTCTCGCCCTCATTCTTATTATAAATAATACCTTTCAACCTCATTTTGTCTTTATCTTGGCATGAATGAGCATAGCAACCAATTAATTCTTAGAGATAGCTACCACTATTCTAGTTGTTGTATTTACAGTCTATTCTATTTCCTCCATTTAATAGAATATGTGTTTACTGTATCTCTTTTTTCATTGCAATACATCCGTGTTTATGATTATATATTTGTTCTTTCATTTCATTCTCACATAAATCCGAATCAATCAATGGTTTACTTCATTCCAAAGTTGACTACAACCTAGGGTTGATTTCAATCCATACTCAACTTTTAATCAAGGTTGACTTCAATACATGGTTGACTTTAATCTAAGGATAAATGCAATCTATGGTTCAATTCAATTTAACATTGACTTCAATCCATGGGTGACTTCAATCTAAGGTTAATTTCAATCCATGGTTGACTTCAATCCATGTTCGACTTAAATCTATTAATAATATTAACATCAATGACTTCAATGCATGGTTAACTTCAATCCAATGTTGAGTTTGAACAATGCTTAACTTCAACCCACAACCACACTTTTGAAAGTGGTTGATTAACTTTGAATCATTATTGACTTCAATCCATAGTTGACTTATAAGCAATGTTGAATTCAATCCATGATTGATTTTTAATCAAGTTTAACTTAAATCCAAGGTTAAATACAATATAAGGTGGACTTCAATCCATGGTTCACTTCAATCCAAGGTTGACTTCATTCCATAGTTGATTCAATCCAAATTTGACTTTTAAGCAAGGTTGAATTCAATATATGGTTTACTTTAATTAAAGGTTGACTTTAATCCATAATTTCCTTTTTAGTAATCCAAGATTTCCTTCTAGGCAATCCATAGTTTCCTTTTATGCAAATCCAAAGTTGACGTCAATTCATGGTTAACTTCAATTAAAGGTTGAATTCAATTAAAGGTTGACTTCAATTAGAGCTTGACTTGAATCCAAGGTTGACTTCAAGAAAATATTAACATCATCTAAGATTGAATTCAATGAATGGATGAATTTAATTAAGGGTTGACTTCAATCTAAGGTTGAATTCATTCCATAGTTGACTTCAATACATGGTTGACTTTTAATCAAGTTTGACTTCAATCCATAGTTGAATTCAATAAAATGTTGACTTCAATCCACAATTTCCTTTTAAGCAATCCATAAATGTTTTTTAAGCAATCCATAGTTTCCTTTGGTTGACTTTAATTAAATGTTGACTCCAATCCAAGGCTGACTTCAGTCCAAGCTTGAATTCAATGCATGGGTGACTTCAATCCAGACTTCAACACATGGTTGACGTCAATCCAAGATTGACTTCAATCCATGGTTGACTTCAATACAAGGTTGACTTCAATCCAATTGTTGACTTCAATCCATTAATAATTAATATAAACATCAATAACTTTAATCCATGGTTAACTTCAATGGAAGGTTGACTCTGAACCATGATTGGATTTTGTCCACAACCACACTATTAAAAGTGGTTGATTGACTTTGAACCATTATTGAATTTAATGCATAGTTGACTTTTAAAGCAAGGTCGATTTCAATCCATGTTTTCCTTTTAAGCAAAGTTGACTTCAATGCAAGGTTGACTTTAATCCAAGTTTAACTACAATCTAATGTTGACTTTAATCCATGGTTGAATTTAATCCAATGGTTGACTTCAATCCTTGGTTGACTGTCAATTAAGATTGACTTCAATCTAAGGTCGACTTCAATCCATGGTTGACTTCAATCCAAGGTTGACTTCAATCCATGGTTGACTTTTAAGTAATGTTGACTTCAAGCTATTTTTATTTCAATCCAAGATTGACTTTAATCCATGGTTGACTCCAATCCAAGGTTTAATGTAATCCATGGTTGAATTAGGATGACTTCAATCAAAGGTTTCCTTCAATCAGTTAACTTCAAATCAAGGTTGACTTCAATCCATAGTTGACTTCAAATCAAAGGTTGAATTCAATCCAAA
>LPNX011227243.1:106363-130580 GCA_001517045.1 Pseudotsuga menziesii
ATAGTATTTGCTAATGTTATGGTAAGAACATTGGATGTAGTGAACTAATAAAAGAGGAGAACAAAGACCAGACTTGATAGAAGTTAAGATAAGTATATTTGTTAAGAGGAGATTTTAAAAAATTCTTAAATATTAAATAAACAACATATGATATTGATGATGATGATGATTAATGTTTACAATTTTTTCAAGACGCTTTCCAAGCTCACTATAGTTTTGGCAAGTTAAGAGGTTATAAAGATTTGTATTGTAAGAAATACTATGAAACTCAGATGTAATGTGGGTGTAAGCAAGGTACTTTAAGAGAAAATGATTTTCATCCTCAACGCTCATAGACTCACATAAATGACAAACTCTTTCTGCCCATGGAGTTTTAGGAATAGACCAATGCCCTCTTTCGCTATGGAGTTCACGAGAGTTTGTTCTAATCTTGGTTATATTAATTTTCTTCCGTGAGCTAGTTACTATTAAAAGATAATTTTGATCTTCCAAGTTAGGGTTAATGACCTCCTTATAGTATCTTGATTTTCTCTTAACCACTAAATTTTCCTCACACCAGAATTTCTCTTTGAACTTAGAAGTAATAATATTTTTGACATTATCAATGTTTTGCAAAGTGTCATTTTCATAAAGTCCCCAATGGTTTAACCAAGCCATGGTATCTTTACACCAACACCACCTGAGGCATAGTTGGTTTTGACTTGAGTTTAAAGCAATTTTAGGAAGTCTCCCATTTCCCATGTTATTTATCTTATGCTTGTACATCAGGTACCTAGTCATAGCCATGCTCTCAATGGGGAAAGACCCAGAGAATAGGATAAGGCATATTGCTTTTAATTTTGAGGTTATAAGTTATAAACTGCTTCTAGATTTGCTCAATCTTCCTCCAAGATTCTCTATAAATGTTGCAACCCCATGCTTCACAACCATACAAGATAACATGGATGACGAGTTTCAAAGAGGAACTTGTTTTTATCCCGCATGACCAGATTGACTGATTTACAGTTATTTTCAAGACCAAAATAAGCTTTCCACCCTCCATTAATCCTTTTCTCAATGCTCTTGTGATGAATATCGATTCCAAGATACTTGCAAGAAGTCACTTCCTCTAGATTTCTATTATCATAAATAAAATTTGCATAGGTGTCTTTCTTAGATTTATACTTGTGATTTTTGTCTTGTCGGTGTTAACAGTCACACCCATGTTATAGCAAAACTATTTAAGAATTCTTAATTGCTTATCAAGATTTTCTTCTAAACACTTTTTCTAGCTTATAATATTAATTTGAAGGTATTAAAATAAATACTCATTTAAAAGAAGATTTGGAATTTTAATTCCATTAACATGCTTTAAGAAGTTGTTAAAATAGTTTCTCTGGCTACTTTCCCCAAATAAATTAACTTCATGGTTAACTTCAATCAGAAATAATTGACAAATCGGAATTGAACATGGCATAATACCTTTGAATTAGAAATGCTTGTTATTCTCCCCCAAAATATTACAAACTCAATTCACATTACAAAATAGCAGATCTGAATGCAATGTTACTCCAAATTCAGCATATCTAGAATTCCAAAACCACCAACAAAACTTTAGAAACTCTGATAAATAAAATACGCCTTCAAATTATGTAGAAATTTACTACCATTATATTTTGACGATGTTGAATAATCGATTTTGCCAAGGTGTGGATGCACCTTCTCCTATTCTTTTAATTTTGTATGTGTAGAGAGGAACTACCCTACAAATCAATGGGGCAGACTCCACTCGGGTAGCAGAGAGGCCCGTGGAGAACTCTTCCAGTGAAAGCAGGTTTGTATCGCCCACCTCTCCGTATTAATATGTAACATTTTCTCCATTATTAACTTAGAAACTGTTGAACTTTGCATTAAAACCACACAAAAAGATTTGTGTCTCTTCTCTACGAGAGGTCGGATTTGATTTTATACCCTTCCAAATCTATTCAAATTTAAATTACATGGAGTAGAATCTCAATTGAGCAATCTAGGGTGCCTTCATGAAATTTAAAATTTGAAAAAAATATATTGTATGGCGTTATTAGCATTTTCATCCATCGGGATGGGCTCATGGATCTTGATGCCATGAGCATGGGGTCCATGCATTCAACACGTGCATTAAGTTGAGTCTATACTTGTAGTTTGAATGTGATCTAGATTTATATGGAAACGAAATGAAAGAAAATATATAGAATTATAAACACACATATATTTTAAGGAACATAATGATATAATAAACACATATTCTATCAAAAAACAAAAATAAAACAAACTATAAAATACAACAACTAGAATGGTGGTATCTATCTCTGAGAAAATATATGGACGCTACGTTCATTCATGCCAAGATGAATACAAAAGGAGTTTGAAAGGGCCTATTAATCATAAACATGAAAGAAATGATCCTAAATGTCCAATCATAACCCTAGAAGATGAACCATCTTAAAGTTTGTGGCCCCAAGGTGGTTAGTTGGACAGTTAACTTCTCAGGGTGATCCAAGTAGATCTCCAAGATCGATCAAAATTAAAGTGTTCAAATTGCGAATAGAAGTTTGCAACTACGTAGATCTCGACGAGAGATTTCCGGCAACATTCATTTTGTGCAAAACATACTCCAGACATGAAATTTAGTCAGTTCTTAAGTAATGGGTATGACTTTTACCAAATCAGGAGAGCTTTTTCGAAAACGGAAAAATCCAGGCGCCTCAAAGAAAAGAAGGTAGGTGAACACAAGGCTTTTCTTCCTTACATTCAAGGTGTGACAGACAGGATTGCAAAACACTAGAAGAAGAAAAGTACCGACTCTGTGTTCTCACCCCTAAACAACATCAGAATGCTCCTGAAAACAGTCAAAGACCCCATTGACCCTTCCCTAAAAAATGGTGTTTACATGATTCCATGTGAATGCGGGAAGGCCTATATTAGTGAAACAAGGAGATCCATCAAAACAAGAGTGAAAGAACACTACGCAGACATCCGGCTAAATAGAACGCAGAAATCTGCTTTAGCCCAACACTGTCATGGCACAAAACACCCAATCCGGATAGAAGACATGAAATTTCTGGCTCACATTAATAATTGGTCCTTAAGAAGGATTAGGGAGGCTATACAAATCGTAAAACACCCCAACTGTTTGAATAGGGATGATGACCTGACCATCAGCAGGTTGTGGCTCCCTAGCCTTTCTCAATTAAGCCAACCAAACTAATTAATTTCCCTATTAACAAAACCTAAAAAGTTAAATTAAAAGTTAATTAAACATTTAAATTTAACCTTTAATTAAAGAACTTTTATTAAAATTTAAATCTTATTTTTAAAATAAATGATTAATAACTTTAATTAAATAACAAATTTTAATAAAAAATATCAAAAAAAACTAACTTAAAATATTAAAAACTTAACTTGGGTTTATAAAAATTATAACTCAAAAAAAACATCAATCACATAACAATTTTTAAAAAACATTTAATTATAAATTAATAAAATTTTAAATTGGATAAATTAAAAAGTTAATATAACCATAATAACTTTTTAATAATTTTTTTAGAAAACTTTATAATAACATTAACATAAAATAAAAAAAATTTAAATTTAATAATTAAAAAAATTCATCAATATCTTTATAAAAAACATTTTAAAATTAAAATTAAAAAACATTTTATAACATTGAAATTAAAAACATTTTATAACAAGAATTAAAATTAAATTAAAATCAAAACATTTTATAACATTAATTAAAAATTACAAACATTTTACAACAAAAATTAAAATTTTATAATAAATTTATAAATTTATAAAAACATGTTAAAAAACCTTTGTAAAAAAAGTCAAAAAAAAAATCACTAAAATTAAAAACTCTATTTCCCAGCTTCCTACGATGGGTCTATATTTATATGAAGTGAGATTCATTGATCATCTCAGGCATCGATAATGTCCTGAAGATGAGCCAAGGATGGCTCAAAACGTCGACAATATACCATTACCTACCGCAAATTCTCCACAAGATTCCATTAACAATCACTGCGGATTCTCAACTAAAACTAAAACATATAAAATTTCGCAAAGAAAAAGTGCCACATTGTGTTAAGTTTTCTTAATTGCTCAAATGATATTCTAAAACAATTTACAATAACAGGATCACTGAAAGAACAACAAGAACAATAACACAAAGAACACAAATATTTTCCTAGGGGAAACCACAAGGAAGGAAACCCTGCAAAACTTCCTTAGTATAGAAATCAACTAGAGCAGTGTAAAACCCAAGACAACTGCTTCTATCTTCTTCATGGTGCACTTCTTCTTCTCTCTCTTGCAAACTTGATTGAGTGAGTGTGTACAAATGAAGGGGGGCGCCTCCCTATTTATATTTGTCTCTTGACTTGACCTAGAACTGCTAGACTTGTCTAATATTACACCAAAAATAATATTTATTATAATGACACTTGGGTACTATTGACCCGACTTACATCCGAAGGTTTACATTGATTCTTTCAATGACTTACATGACCAAACTCATCTCCCGAAAGAGACATACAATCAATACATCTAGAATATCTTCCGAAGTTAGAATACTTTAACATGTTGCACCACTGCAAGGATGACACGTGGTCTATACGATGCTGACATGGCATCACCACAATACACCAGGTAATAGGTATAGATGGTAGGTACGATCAACAAGTGGTTGACATGACAACAGATCCATAGCAAGACAACAAGACACGTGGCTCATATTACATGCCATGGTTCAAACAAACCTCCACCATATGTTAATTCCACTCCCCACTCGATGTAATGTTGTAACCATATTCAAACTATAGCATATATTACGACGGAACCAAAGCCAAGCCACATGCCAACGAAAACTTATAGTACATGCCACGGTTCAAACAAACCTCTGCAATATGTTAATTCCTCCAAACATCATTGCAACAAAAATCTTTTGTGGTGTGGTGCGCGGGTACGCGTGTTTGAACCCTTGGCCTCCTCCCCCACATACCAAGACTTCTAACCAATGTGTCAGGATATCTACTTATTTAAGTATATGGAAAATAATTTTTTTAAATTCGTTTTAAATGGTTTTTAACCTCATTAATGGGCGTGCCTCCAGTTTTACTCAATTTTTAAAACAAAATCATTTTATTATATGGTTTTCAAATCATAAGTTATATTTAGATTTTTTTTATTGTTTTCAACACATAAATGGATTATTAAGGGAGATTTGACCATATTTTCTCCATTTTTAAATGGATTTGTATCTCATTAACTTTGGGATTAAATATTTGTAAATCCCACTCAATTTGGGGATAAGATATGGCTTTGTGGGCTATATAAACCATTGTAATTTTCCATGAAAGGGAATTGGAAAATGCATGAAAGGTTTGAAGTTTTTGAGGAGAGAATGGTAAGAAACCATTATGCCTTTGTAAAGGCTTTGTAATCTTTGCTTGGTAAGAGGATTTTAAGCCACTCTTAAGAGATTGTGAGAGTGAGAGGACTTTATTGTTGAAGACTAAGTCTCTTTGTAGCAGTTGAAGGAGGCATTTTGCACCTATTAAAGCATTTTTTATAGTCTGATAAGATCAGTCCTCATTGGAGTTGGACCTAGAGACGTATAAGCCTAAGAGGGGTGAACTCCGTTATCATCTTTTGTCTACAATTTTCATGGTTTGCATCTCTTTTATGTATTTGTGTGTTTCATTTGTGCTCTCTAATTTTTCCATTTAAATGCTTTTTAAAGAGTTTAAGAACACAATTTTTCACATGCAAATAATGGTTATGCAGATCTTGTCATTTTCGGATCACGAGGTCATATGTTTTGCATTCGATATCTGTTTGGGACTCTCGATAGCCCATTGGAAAGGTCTATTCAATCTTTACAACTTTTTTCTAAGGAAAATGGAATTTCGTTAGCAACCATCCCCCCCCTCCCCAAATCACCAAAAAATGTCTTTTAGAGCTTGAAACAACCCCAGAAGTTTGGGACCTGAGAAATCGTAGAAAAATTACTAGGAAACTGCCAAAATGGACAATTATTTTGAGCTAGTGGAATAGGTGGGTGGCCATTGATATCCATCTAGATCATTCCTCCCCCATTAGCATGTAATGGTCTCCATTGAGTCAAATCCCTTATCATATTTGTAACTGTGTGTTGAGTTGAGCTCTTAGTGCGACATTTGCTAAAGTGAAAAGGTTGCCTTTCCTTGACATCTTGAGTGGGATGTGATTGTTGTTAATGTGGGTGTTGGAGTTGTTCAACAATTATGGTTATTGTGTTATCCTTTTTATGAACTTGTCTCGTTGATTTCTTTCTGGAGGAGCACCTTGAATGCATGGCCTTGCACTCTAGAGGTACTCAGGTAGATGAGGCAACAATGAATTTGTGTTATTCTTATTTTTTCTGAGCAAAGAGACCGTGTGTAGAGGTTGTGGAGGTCTCTATGAAATGTCGTTCTCATTTAGAGGAAATTGTGAAGATGGAATTTTTTTTTAGTGTGGGATATTATCTTCTTTCCCTACTTGGTTGGGGTCCATGAGACTGTGGTAGGTGCAACTATCTATGATATCCAATAGGGTTGTCCTCCCAAAGAGACAATGTGTTGGAGGAGCTAGTCGGTGAGTCGACTAGTCGAATAGCTGACTAATTAGAGATTAGGTCGACTGCATAAAGTCGGGTCGGTTGACTGAATCGACAGGTAGTTATTTGTAGCCATTTGTTATCATATACATTAGGCTGTTGAGCCAGATGAGAACTTGGTTTAGTTCTGTGTATGTATGGACACTCATGTTCCAATATAATCGGTTACTTCCTTATCTATGTTCTTGTCTCTTGTGTCTGTTATGTCTATATGATTCCATGTGTATTATTGGTAACCTTCTGTGATCTGTGAGATTACAACATTGGTTCCGTTATCGATAGTACATATACGAACGCAATGACCATAAGCAGATGATATCAGAACATGAGATTAAGAATTGGTGGGAGCGTAAGTTAGAAAATTATTTGCAAAACTATGCAAGGAGAAACAGATTGACCATTGCTCAGGCAAAGGAGAAATTCTTCACTGAAACACATGAGAAGTTTGTAGAATCAGTACCTCAGCTTTTGAAAAAACTTCTGGATGAAAAATCCGGAAGCAACTAAGGATCAAGATCTGCTGGAGAAACTAATTCGAGGGGGACGAACAAACTTGTCGGAGTGGTTTGAAAAGATCACAGATGAATTCTATGAGGAACAAGCCGTGGAAGAAAGAACGTCGGTCGAAAGCATTCAAAAAAGGTTTTATACAGAATTTTCGAGCAGTTCCTTTGCTCCTTACCAACCCTTTTGTTCAAATTCCTAATAGAAAAGGGAGTGGGCCATATCATAGAACCTCGTCCGTCACTACGCAAATTGCCACCAAATTCTAACTGGGCGGAGAAACAGAAGAAGTGGGAAAAAATAATTGCCGAAAGGGAGTGGGAGTACTTCCTAAGCAAATAAATAGAACTATATGAGATTTCTAAAGCGCCGGGTAGGTTATGGGGGGGTAGCTGGGCATGTGTCGGGGTAAAGTAAAAAGGATTCTAGACGACTGAAGAAAATACCATCACCAACAATGAAAAGTCAACCTCAAAAGGAAATTGAACGAATAATGACACACAAAGGGACGACGGATTTACAAAGAGTAGAAAGAGAGAAGAGGCTAAAAAGAAGGGAAGAAATAAGAGAACGATCTATAGCACTGCAAAGAGGGATGACTACTAGGGTGACAGACTAAGAAAGAAATCCGCTAGAGTCGGGTCATGACCGACAAGAAGAAGGTGTAGATGAAGAAGCATCACCCATGGAAGAAGACTTGTGGATAGAGCATCGAGAAGATCTCCAACTAGAAATTCCACACGATATAAGACCTCTATCCCCAATGAATCCGAGTACGAGGATACAGGCCATTGTCGAAGAAGACCTAAGACTAAGAGCTGGTGAGTTTGGTATATAGAGTTAACTAGACGACGAGGTAAATGATGATAATCATCTAGTAATCCGTCGATCGAAGGAAGGAAATTGGGTAACACTTCAGGTGTACCCTTACAACCGAAGTATCCACTTGCTTTACCCGACACATGAAGGAGCACCCACCCTGCCAAACACAGCTTTGCAAAATACAGAACAGTCGGACCTGCAAACAAATCGGTGCAGTTCCACATCGACAGGAGAATTCGACCCAAACCAACTACTTATTGGAGAAGAAACAATAAAAAAAATGATTGATGAGAATGAAATTTCTGTCGACAACAACTCTACACAGCAAGACAAAAAAAACATCCCACTAGCCCCACCACCGCCACCTCCTGGAGGAGACAGCGACATCGATACCGACATGGGTCACGGATCAGCACATATCCCTCTATATGAGGGCGACGAAGATTCTAGATGACATTGGTTCATATGTGAGTCAATATGTAAGGAAAATCAAGTTATGGTCGAAGAGCGACAAATGGCACAGTTTGCCGGTGCCTTGAGGAATAGAGCACTAACGTGGTAAATGACCTATATCGAGAGAACTCCCCAAGCATCTAAAGCAGACATTAAAGAACAATTCTTGTCTTTCTTTAAAACTCTTGACGCAAAAAATCTGGCAACCAAAAAGCTGAAAACAACATCTCAGAAGCCAACAGAGTCTGTCCGAGAATATGACAAACGATGGAAGGACCTTCTCAGCTAACTAGACTATGTAATTGATGAACAACTATTAATTCAGTGGTTTCTTACAAGTCTATCATAGAAAATCTGGCAGCACATAAGCTTGGAGATGTTTAAAACATATGAAGACGCACTTACCAAAGCTCTGCAAGTAGACATGGATGAAGATTTCCCAGCATACCCGTTGATACTAGACTAGAAGAACAACTAGAAATCATGTAGAATTAATTGAAAGAGCTGAACCTCAAGAATCAAGATGTCTGGTGCACAAAATGCTCCACAGCCGGACACACTAAAGATAATTGTTGGCAAGACATAAGTCGGTAGGACGTTCAGTTTGTTCAAACAAAATTCTTCTGCGACATTTACCAAGAACATGGAGAACATACAACAAAATATTGCCCATATAACATGAAGAATGGAAAAGCATCTTGGTGTGCAATCTGTGAGGTAAAAAGTCACGCAATAGCCAACTGCCATCTAAATTTAAAGAACTGAAAAAATTACCAAGAAGACTACCAGACGAACGCAGTTGCGCAGAATAACGATAACACCCAGTGAAGAAATGATCAAAATGAGCCAATTAATCAAAGATATGAAGGCCGTCAATATGAGCGTCGGTTCGACAACTGTCGTGGAGGATATGGAGGTCGAGGACAATTTTCTGGGAATCGCAACAATCAATCACGATGACCCATCCAGTGCTTTACATGCTACAAAGAAGGCTATCGATATGCAGACTGCCCATACAAGGATAGAACCAATCTAAAGTTTGTACTAGCTGTGGTGTAGGTGATCACTCATTAGAGGATTGTCCCACCATGCTCGACAAAATTAATAAAAAGAAAAATGTTAATGCCTTGTTGTGTGTTAAAAAGCATGATGTAATCAATACAAAGAACCTGCACATAGTAACCCGACAAGGGACAAAAATTAGGAATGATAATCCACGTATAAGCAAAATAAAATAAAAGAATGATTATCCTAACCCGGCTAAACAAAAACAATTATATAACGACACAATGAATATGTTTAAAGAATTTGCTAAACAGGAAGAAGCCGATGACAGTCGAGAAAACACAGTTAAAGAATTAATATGCTTAGTACAGGATGATAAATCAATATCTCAATTCATTGACTTATTGTATGATATGAATCATAATAATAATACAGAAAAAAAAAACCAAAAAAATATGCAGTCTAAACCAAAAAGACAAAAGCGATGCCAACCCACTTGTCGACCTAGAAATCGAAGGATACCATGTTCGACAAGTTGTAATCGACTTCGGTTCACAAGTAAATATTATGACTCATGACACTTGGGAATAGTTGGGTAGACCTCAAATATATGAGTCAGGAATATACCTCAAGTTAGCCCACCAAGGTCTGATCGAACCCATCGAGGTTTGGAGAAATGTCGGTACGATAATAAAAGGAATATCGACTAAAGTCGACTTGGAAATTATTGACCCTATGGAAGGATCCAGTTCCTTCCCAGCTTTAGTAGGTTGACCTTGGGGAAGAAAAATGAAAGCATCAATATCTCTAGACAAAGAAAGGATAAAACTAAAAGGGAATGGACAGAAAATCATAGTACCTATTCATCCTTCCCAAGGGGAACCTTGGATAGAACCTATTGATGAAGACGTCGACATCCGACAACTATATCAAATACAAAATAACAAAGTCTACACAGAACCCAATATATATGGCTAGCTTCATTTAGTAAATAAAGATTCAGTAGGATATAATTCATACACAGAGTTATATGATTGGGAAGTCGAAAACTATGAGACCCAAGCAAGGGTTTGTTGGGCCATTCAGGATATACAGAAGAAACCAGTCCACCAATGTTTCTCAGTCTCCATCATCTTGAAAATATTTGAAAAGGAAAGTAGGGAATATCCCACCTTAACCCCAACAAATATAAGTATTAGACAGATCCCAAGGTATAAAGAAAGAGAATCCCTAATTATGCATATAGAACAAGTATCTAAAAACATAGGTGAACATGGCCAACTACAAAGCTTGGTAGAAGCCTTTACAGGACAAGTTGCTCGGTGGTGGGATACCCATCAATCAAGATTGCAGACATGGAAAACATATTTGACTTACTTCATAGAAATATTCAGAGGAAAGAATCTAACCAAACAGGTGCAAATACCTGTGTTCATCCAAGGGCAAGACCTAGAGAAGCACATAAGAACATGCGAAAGAGAATGAAGAAGACTTGGATATAAAGACAAACATACATGGCCACACCTATTTCCCTTGATGCTAGCCGACTTACCAAACAAATGGTATAAAATGGAAGAAGCACGAGGTGAAACATTTCAATGGCACAAACTTAGAGAGAACTTCACTAAAGACTTCAGTTTTATACTACATAATGAAAATTTAGTCGAAAATGCAAAACAAATAAAATCATTTATAGAACCGACTAGGAACAACAGTCTGATACAAAACTATGATCGACCAACAATACCATGTAATAACATACAAACCAAGATAATACCATAGTCGACAAGACTGCAAATGGAAAATGAAGATTCAGAAGGGAAAAGCTTTCGATGGAAATCATATCACTCAGAAACAACAAAACCAATTTGCACATCATTTAAAGTCAGCACAACCAACAAATAAGATACCGACCGAATGACTACAGCAGACTTTCCTGCTACATTCTCACAATTCAAAGAAGGGATTCAATCGATCAATGAAGCTAAAGCACCAAAATGGTTGGATGCCAAAGTTAAAACCAAAGAGTTTAACAAATCAAATGATGATCGACCAAACATTGAAAAAATTGGTGATTACTGGAATGAAGAACAAATGACTGAGATAGTAAACCCACTGAAAGAATTCCAGGATATCTTTGCTAGATACTATAAATATCTCAAAGGACTAGTCCATGAAATGGGTGAAATGAAGATTGACATCAAACCTGATGCCTGACCCATAAAGAAGAGGCCATACAAATTAGCTCATAAATACAAAGATATAGTCAAGAAAGAGATCGACAATATGATCGCAACATGAATTATATATCCTATTGACCAGTCAGAATGGGAAAGCCCAATGGTTGTACAACCAAAGAAACAAGACCCGACAAAACTAAGGATCTGTGTCAACTTCAGATAATTAAACAAAGTCACCCTAACATACCCATTCCCAACACCATACGTAGATGAAATCCTAAATGAAGTCGCAGGACATGAATGCTACTCATTTACAGACGGATTCTTAGGGTACAACCAAGTACCAATAGCCGAAGAAGACCAGAAAAAGATGACATTTGTATTGTGAATTCAGCTCATTTGCCTGCAAAGTTATGCCTTTTGGTCTCAAAAATGCACCTGCAATATTTTCGAGAATTGTTGTCAAAACATTTCAAGAATATATCTACAAAACAATGGCAGTATATTTTGACGACTAGACGATATACTCCATGCTGAAAGATCACTGTAAATGGCTAAGGCTCATGTTGGAACAATGCCGACAAATCTAGTTATCTCTTAACATAAGGAAATGCATATTCCTAACTCCTATAGGGACACTATTAGGGAACATTGTATGCAAAGAAGGAATCAAGGTCGACTTTGCAAAGATAAATATTATCCTCGACTTGAAACCACTAGTGAACCTAAAACAAGTCAGGGTACTACTCAAACACATAGGATACTACAGGAAATTTATTAGATACTACTCAGATATGACCTATCCACTAGAAGAACTATTAAGAGAAGATCAGGAGTTCGACTGGACAAATGAATGTAACATATCATTTGACACATTAAAAAGGAAACTAGTCGAGGCACCTATCCTAAGGTTCTCGAATTGGTAGATCAAATTTCATGTACATATCGACACATCAGGCCTAGAAATAGGTGCGATCTTAACACAACCAAGAGACGATATAATAGATTGCCCTATAGTTTATAGCAGCAAAAAAATAAACAAGGCAGAAAGAAACTATTCTACAACAGAGAGGGAAGCATTAGGAATGGTATTTGCACTACAGAAGTACCGACATTACCTACTAGCCAACCCATTCATCTTCTATACTGACCACCAAGCATTGAAATACTTTGTAAACAAACCTTTGCGCCATGGGAGGATTTTTCGATGGCTACTACTATTCCAAGAATTTGAATTCGAAGTCATTGTTATACCAAGAAAATTAAATGTCAGACCCGACCACTTGTCGAGAATCGACATGGGAGAGGAGCTGACAGGAGTCAAATATGACCTACCAGATGCACATTTATTTCGAATAGAAGCTATCCCAACAAAATTGGAGGAGATAGATCAATTCCTAGAAAATGGTCAAGCACCAAAGGGAATGAGCATGAAAAATAAACAAATCTTAGCTATGAAGGCTACACCATAAAGCCTCATAAACAAATTTTTATATAAAATGGACTTGGACAAAATCCTCAGGAGATGTGTATTAGAACACGAAAGAGATAATATCATGTACGAAGCACACTATGGACCAACGGGAGGACATTTTCAAGAATATACAACTACCAAGAAAATCCAACAGTCGAGGCTATGGTGGTTGACATTATACAAGGATTGCAAAAAGTTTGTTAGCCAGTGTGACCGATGCCAACGACTGGGTCAAACTCTACCTAGCACAGAAATTCCCTTGATATATGTAAACCCAAGTTTGACATTTGAAATTTGGGCCATCGACTTCATAGGACCATTCCCAATACCAGCAAAAAGAATAGGTGCAAGATATATAATAACTGTAGTAGAATATGTAACCAAGTGAGCGGAAGTAGAACTTGTCGACAAATGTTCCACTGAGATAGCTGCTAAATTTATCTATGAAAACATAATTACTAGATTTCGATGACCACTAACCTTAGTCAGTGACCAAGGATCACACTTTATTAACAAAACCATCAAAGCACTGACAAACCAGTTCAAAATTGACCACCAACGTAATACAACTTATCACCCTCAGTCGAATAGATCAATAGAGGCATTCAACAAAAAATTAGGATGAAAATATGCAACACCAACAATGACGATTAGGATGAAAAATCCCTACAGTATTATGGGCTTATAGGACAACATACAAATGTTCGACCGACCAAACACCATTCATACTAGCCTATGGCCAAGAAATAGTCGTTCCACTACATTTTAAACAACAAACACCTATCATAGTAGATATTTTACATGTCGATGTCGAAGAAGGAAAGAAGGACCAACTGATGCAACTAAGAAAGCTAGAAGAACACAAACTACTTGCTCTACAACATCAAGAAATTCAAAAACAGTAGCAGAAGGCTTGGCATGATCGCAATATTAAAAACAAAAATTTGTCAGTAGGGGACATCGCCTTACTGTACAACAGTCGAGTAAAAGGAAAAACCAAAAATTTACACACATAATGGATGGGACCTTACGTTGTCGAAGAAATTCATGCCAACGGATCAGTCCAACTAAGGACGTTACAAGGCATAATATTTTAGAAACTTGTTAATGGTGCCCAACTAAAACGGTACAAAAATTAAGCAAGTTCAAAAAAAAGGAGAAATATATATATATAATGAACATAACTGTCAGAAAAAAAAAACCTATAAAAATATAAAAATCCCAAAAACAACGAACAGATCCAACACCCATAAACCAAAATGAAAGGAGACTTCGGAGGATTTACTAAACTACACTTCAACAACCGACACCAACCCCATTGACATACCACCATCGACCGCCCACATGATCGACATTGATCGACGACTACGAAGGTCAAATCATTCCTTCATGACAACGGTCAGAAGGAGCGCCAAAATCAAATCGCATTTAACGCAATTTCGATAGACTGTGTTGGACCATCATTTCCACCATTAATACATCCATCGACAGAATTGACACCCGCTCCACCTATAAATCGACACCCACTCCACCTATAAAATATCATTTACCGTATTTTGAAGAGATAGAGAAACCAAGTATTCAAAAATTTGAAAGCAGAGACCCTGTAAGAAAAGCCGACCAAGAGACCGACAAAATGGCCTCGAAGCAAACCAAAGCCACAGCTACAAAAAAAAAAGAACTACAATCCGGAAAAACCCCACTCATGAGAAGATTAAGAAACATAAAAAATGCCAAGGTACATGAAACTTCATGGGAAAAAACCTGGGCAGAAATCAAAGAATGGGCTTATGTGGACAAGAAAATGACACAAGAGACGCGGAAGAAGATAATCAGGAAGATATCAACTAGGTGATCGAAAACCTATTCTCTGATGATCCAGCCAATTCACCACCAGAATTTGAAGATCCACCATCAACTGACAATATTCCCACTACACTAATTACACCAGACCATTCACCATCTCCCCTGTTTCCTCGCGACGAAGAAAGATTTTGTTCCTGGGGGAGATGTTGGAGGAGCTAGTTGGTGAGCCGACTAATTAGAGATTAGGTCGGCCACATAAAGTCATATCGGTTGACTGAACCGACATGTAGTTATTTGTAACCGTTTGTAATCATATATATTAGGCTGTTGAGGAAGATGAGAACTTGGTTCAGTTCTGTGTATGTATGGACCCTCATGTTCTAATAGAATCTGTTACTTCCTTATCTATGTTCTTGTCTCTTGTGTATGTTATGTCTATAAGATTCCATGTGTATTATTGGTAACCTTCTGTGATTTGTGATATTACAACACAATGACACTACGAGGTCACGATTCATAAACATCATGATGCTTCCACATATATGGTTTTGCTAAGAGAACATCAGAGACTTCAAGTGGGGCCACATCACACAATAACTCATCTTTGAAGGGCTTGATGTTGTATGGTAGGTGACATTGATGACTGACATGAATACCTCATCCTTGGCTTATCCAACTAATGGTGTATGGATGCGGGTGTGGTGTGGTTGGTAGCTTCAATATCTTGATGACTTCTGCTGATACCATGTTCTTTTGGATATCATTGTCCACAACAAAATGTAAGGGTGTTCCCTTCACCCACATTTGTGAGTGGAAGAGACGCTCTTCCGCCTCTGACTCTTAAGGTTCCTTTGGTTGAATCCACATGGTAGCAACAATGAAACTTGGTTATGCATCAATGATATGATTCCCTTGTTCTATGGATGGGACATTGGATTCTTAATCAGAATTGAAACTAGGATATGGTTATGAATCTTTGATCTCGACCACCAATGAATTCATTGAGCTACATTCATCAGTGTTGTGCCAAGGGAATTTGTGGAATTCACACCACTTATCGGTGTCCTTATTTGTATTTATTTTTACTTTCTTCGCTTGTGGTTAGGATTGGTTGTCCTTTATCTATCTCGTGTTATCTAATCCAAAGTTTCCCTTTCCCTTCTTCTCCATAGGTTGGAAGTCTCGCTTGTTCTTTTCCTGAAATTTCTACTTAATTTTGAAAACATACTGATAGCAGTATTCGAGTGTAGAGATGTCCAAATTTTCCATCATTGTTCATATGTAATGATGTAAGACATTGCTATATTTCAATACCAGGTGCCACTCAGAGTCCTTGATACCTATCTTTGTGTGCAAGGTATGAAAGTTGTTGGTGTACTCTGACACCATTTGATCCCTCTCTTGGCGTAGAATGGTCCATTTGGTGTATTGGTCATCATAGTTTTCCACAAGGTAATATTGTTCCTTAACGACATCTATAAAATAGGTCTAATTGGGATTGGATTCAAACATTCTAGAATCTTCTGATGAGTTTTACTCACAATAAGACTCCCACCAATTTTTGACATGGGGGACAACCTTGAGGAGCACAAAGGTGATCTTTTCCTTGTCGAAAAAATTGTGGATAGATAAACAACCTTCTAGTAGATTCAACCATTTATCTAGGGCATCAAAATTGTTTTGGACTTGAAATAAAGGGATACCAAAGTTAACTATACCTTGAAGGGAGTTTCATTTTTGAAATTCCTTCTCATTGAATGTGCATTCGTCGTTGCTGGCATTCGCTGAAGGATCTGGGAAAAATGATCCCTTATAGTTTTCCTCTATTGTGCAAGGGATTCCTCGAGCAAAAAATTGATAGGATATCTTGCTTTGTCGTCTCTCTTTTCTTCCGCCATGGGAGACCGCTTAGGGCAGCGAGAGTGGTCTTCCCCAAGTGAGACTAGTTCGAGACCCAACTCTCTATACCCTGACCTCGTTGGGGACATGCACCGATAAATAATCAAAGAGAAGATTACTTTGATACCATTGATTCAGATTTACGTGGGAATGAAATGAAATAACATATATAGAACCATAAACACAGATATATTGTAAGGAACACAATGATATAATAAACACATATTCTATTAATTACCAGAAATAGAACAGAGTGTAAAATGAAACAACTAGAATACTGGTAGCTATCTTTGAGAAGAGGTGTGGCTGATATGCTCATTCAAGCCAAGCTAAATACAAAAAGAGGCCAAAAGGGCCTATTTATCATAAGCATGAGGAAACGAACCCTAAATGTCCAAAACACAATCCTAGAAGATGAACCGTAAAAACGTTTGTGGCCCCAAGGTGGTTAATTGCATACAATCTCTATTTGGGGTGATCGATATCCCATTGGAAATGCCTATTAGATCTTTATAACTTTCAATTGGGGATAAATGCATGTTGTTGTAAACCATATGCCCCCGAATTGCCAAAAAATGTCGTTTAGGGCCTCAAAATGGCCCCATAAATTTGGGACCTGAAAAACCATAGAAAAATTACTAGGAAACTGCTAAAATGGACAATTATTTTGAGCTAGTGGAATAGGTGGGTGGCCATTGATATCCATCTAGATCAGAATGCCGAAACTGTTTACTCAAGAAACACTATACACCAGGAATGGAAGTAGTAAGAGGTGTCATATGAATCTTTAAGGTGAGCCTATCTCATGCAAGAAAGTGGGATAGACACAAAACAAGACATACTCTACAATTTTTTGGGTTGGAGTTTTTCGAGTGAAAAACATCTGTTTCAGAAAATGGAGCAATGTGGGACTAACAGTGACACATCCATTCTTTTTTAGAATGTGCAATCGAGATAAGGATTGCTAGAAACTTGTAGAAGAATAAAATTTGTTGATCTTTGTGTACCTACCTAAAACTACTTCATGTGCTCGATAATTCCTTGCGGATTCCACTTACACCAGGAAAATATTCTTACTTGCAGAGATCATTGACCGGCCAGTTATAAGTTGAAATATTAGGGGTGCAACCCATGGCATTCATTTCATCCAAAACTAAAAGGGAATCTTGGGGTTTTGTAGCTTCACTAAGGGCATCTACAATGGATTTGTATGTGATCACATTTGGCTAACAACCTTTTCTTTCATGGTTTCCAATAGTTTAAGGGCATCTTCTATATTGTTGTCCCTACATATCCATATATAATAGTAGTATAAATCACAACAATTGGAAGGATGCTTACCATTTGATTGAATAGATTATGTGATTTTGCAACTCTTTGGAACCTGCACCATCCATTGATGAGAACATTATAAGTGATCGTGGTGGACTCAAACCCAGACCTCCACCAATAAAAAAACATAGTTGCAGGATGCACTCTACCTTCTTTATAGAGAGCATCGAGAAGAATATTGAGGGAAACATAGCCAAATTTGCAGCCAAAGTATTCCATCAAATCAAAACTGTGAAGGGAAGCTTTAGGCATTCTGGCCCTGGCATATCTCCTAATCAGAATTTTGAAGATTTGGGATGTAATGAGGCCATGTTCTCTCATGTGGATGGCTAGAATTCAGGATGAAGAATGAAGAATAGAGACTCTAAACCACAACAATGATTTTTTTTATTAACTATCCCCTTTTTCCTTTCAATGTCATTTTTAAATTTAACCATTTTCCTGCTTCTTCTCTTTTCCATATTTTTCCCTCTTTTTATTTATTTTTCCTCTCTTATTTATATATATATTTTAAAATGTATTAATATTAATATATTTCTTATAATAATTATATTACATAGTATATTAATATATTACATATATAATAACCATATAATATATTAATAATAACTATTTAATACACTAGTACAAAATGAGAAATTAATGTCTAAAAAAATGACTAAAATCAGGCTATAAACGATTATTTTTGAGTCAGCGACTAATAGTAGCTAATTTCCACTATCTTATAGCTAGTCTTATTTCACTTAATTATTAATAGCTTGAATTATTAGTCATTGATTTAGTCATTGATTTGTTCATTGATTTAGTCATTGATAGTCAATGATTTAGTCATTAATAATCAATGATTTAGTCCTTGATTTAGTCACAAATTTAGCCACTGATTGCAACAGTTAATGACCAAATATATGACTAAATAAACTACTAGATGATAAAATATTAATGACTAATCTAAATACGACTATATGCGGGAAATTAGCTACTAATAGTCATATATATGTGAATTTGGTCGTTTTGTAGTCACAAATTTATGATAGGGTATAGAGGAATCGAACCACCAACCTCCTGCCTATAATTAGGAAGGTACTCTACCATTGAGCTAGCACCCTTTAAGAAGTTGTTATTGCTTGATAATAATGATATTCAAACAAATTTTTCATTATTCAAGCATACAAAGTAATGATTACCAAGTTACTATAGATCCATAATGGCTTACCTTGTACTAGTCCTTCAAGTCAGTTTTTCACTAAATAAATGTATTTGAAAGACTTGAAGGACTATTACAAGGTAAGCCACTATGTATCTATAGTAACTTGATAATGATTATTTTTGTATGTTAATTCATCACATTCTACACAAACAAATCTTTTCAATGATAACCAATCCAAAATAACCAATTGGCACTCAAATAATGCACCAATCAAACATCCCCTCTTGAAGGGGAAATGCAATTTCTATACTCACCAAATTCCTTTTGATTACAATCTTAGGACACATTTTACAACCACCCAATATAGTGAAAACCATTGGAAAATATGTGAGAGTTTCAACAAACTCAATTTTAAAAGAAATAATCATGGCAAATAAAAAACCCTAAAACAATGCACTATTACAAATGTTACATAATAAATCCTTATGGAAACACAAACTCTTAATGAAAAAATCGATTGTCAATTGATTCAACAAATGATTTCAATTTTGGGCTGTGAAGCTTGGGATTCGAGAGAATCGTTGTTGATAGAAAAGAACTTTTATGCATTGTCACAACAGTAGAAAAATAATATATAACGATCATTGTGTAGTATATACACATATTTGGTCTTTAATGAATACAATTAAGAATGCTATATCACTTGATTTCATTGTAGCCATTGTTGTCCACTACTGACATATCTTTGACATGCCGAAAAATGAAAACAAATCGATGGCCATGATTTAGAGTGAAATTGAGGACTTAAAAATATGTTATTCCATAATCCTTTGGCTTGTTCTAGGAATTTGTCCCCAATTCTCTTTAGATCCAACTTCACCGATGACAAGAAATACACTATCCTTGTAATGTCATCATGAGATTTAGTCCTTCATTTAACAGGAGAATAGAAGTTAACATAGAATATGGTTATCTAGAAGATAACCAATTAGCTAATTTTCCAGTTATTATCCTTGGACTCTTTTACAAGGAAAGTTGAAGAGAATGAGAAAAACCTTTTCTCCCATAATTTAGCCTCCCTGCTAACACGAACTTCCTCAATATTCTTGATGGCCTTCAAAGTATTTTGAACATTTCTATCATATCTCTCAGCCTCGTTTCTTCTTCTCTCAAACTAGAGCATTGTGTCCTGTTTGTTTCAAAGAAACGATATTAACTGAAAATTTTGCATGTCTAATAATGTCATCAAATTAACTCCATCCACACCCAAACATGGCCTTAAGCATTTGGTATGGCACAAAAAATGAAATGGTTTTCCTTGCATTCTTCAAAATTGTTAAAAAAAATTACTATTGTTGCAAAAATTGACTAATATCGAAGTTTGTTCTGGAAACTATCTAAGTACAAAGAGATAGACCCAAATAAGTAATCATCTATATTGCAAGTTTGGATGAAAATTGTGGCACAACATTGGCAAACATGGGCAAACATGTCAACATGTCTCATGAGAACACAAAAGATACCTTAGTAAGTTCTTTTCCATGTAGCTTTTTGTATGCTTTAGTCGACTTCAACTATCAAGGGTTATGTTTCATTTTGAAATTCTTAAGACATTTGGAACGACAAAACCAGAATACCTGAAAATGATTTAAAAGAAGTTAGGAGATAGCACTATCATTTTAGTAGGCTAGAAAGAAACTGAAAAAATTGCAAGATATGGCCTTTTTGGACAACTCAAATTCAATGTAAAATGTTATATTAATTGGATGACTGCTAGGTTTATGATGGATAACAACCTACCTATTTTTCCTCCCAATCTTAGCTCAGTTAAAATAGGTGGAATATTCCTTTTGAAATGTGTCATTTATCCATGTTTACAAAGAAATAAATGCAGTGGCAGACCTTCTTTCCAATGAAGTCTTGAGTTTGAATTTCAATACAACCTGGGTCCTGCATACAAGAGTACAAAGAAGGTATTGGTATGCCATATCAACCATGGAAAGTCAATTTGATATTAATTTATTTGAAAGGAGAAGACTTTGATCATGAAGTTGTTTCAAAGGAGCAGTTGTTGACAAGCTTCTCCTTGATGAATTCCTTAAACCTACAATTGAATGTAAAAATAAAATAATAGTAAGTACATTTTACTTCAGTAAAAATAAAAATAAGAGTAAGTAGACAGATAGCTTACTCAAATGTTGTCAGGGGATCAGATGATGCAACAGTCATATGCAATTGTGTTCTATCAGACGGGTCTGTTTCAACTCCAATTTGATGCATCAAAATACATGGCATAATGTCATATCCGTACATTTTGATTGTCAGAAGTGTTGACCTTTCCTAGAACCAAGGGGGTCAAAAGATGCATTAAATAAATTAACCTAGGATATTTTATTTAAATGTCACTTAGGAGTCATGTACTTGGTATATTGATTGTCATTAAATATTATTACGCAATTAATTAGGTGGAAAATAAGTTTCCATTAACATGAGGGCCACTTGGGAAAGCCAACTTGCCAAGGGAAAATTAGAAACTGTTTGACAAAATCAACCATACATGAAAAGGGAAAGTCCCAAAATATATGACAAAAGTAGTCAAATACAAAAGAGGCAACAATTGACAAAGGAGGGTGTAGTTTCCTTTTTGGAGTTCAGTCATAAAAATAGGAAAGCCAAGAAAAGCTGTCATCAAGAAAAATAACAACTATGGGTCAAGGAAAGCAAAGTTTCCAAATTGGATGAAGGTGGATGAAAGGGAAACATATGTCTTGTCTTACACATGCTAATTTCCTCAAGGAGGGAAAATTTGTGGCTAGGGTTAGGGTTTAGCAAGTGGTAACTTGCTTAACAAGTGATTGAGTTGCTCAACAAGTAACCCAGGTTTATTTAAAGACAATTGGAGCTCCATTTCTCAGTTTGGATTTTTATTATGTTGATGTTTAAGAAGCTACAGCTTCCTTTTTGAGTTTTTTGCCTTAGGATCTTGGGAGATGCACCCCAAGGTTCTCATTCCCTCTCTCATTTTCCCCTTTTCTCCCCTTCTCATTGCAGGTTACATTGGAGCTATGGAGCATCCTCTCCGAGTTGATTCAGG
The DNA here is from genome assembly GCA_001517045.1 of Pseudotsuga menziesii. Lineage (NCBI taxonomy): Eukaryota > Viridiplantae > Streptophyta > Pinopsida > Pinales > Pinaceae > Pseudotsuga > Pseudotsuga menziesii. Next base: position 128,735 of record LPNX011227243.1, read on the forward strand.
ATCTGTTAGAAGCCTACAGCCATCCATTACTATACATCATATTTCATTAATAGGTCTAAGAGTTTTCAATATCTAAGGGTTCAAACCTCCATGCCCTTCCTTGTATGATGTCAATAAAATACATTGTAATGATGCATAATGTTGAAGAGAGTGTTATAGTTAATTGATGAGATTAATTTCAAGTTTATTGGATTTAATATTATATCATAAACATTCTCTTCAATTTTTATTCTAATCTGGTTCTAAATGGCTGAGATTTACTCATTTTAAGTCAACCTACTCTAGATTTGCATTGGAAAATAACTAGTTTTACTGTAACTTCCATATTTCGACTTGTATGACTCAAAATAACCCCATTATTTTTTTTATGAGTCATTAACAGACATATATAAGTCCCCCAAGTCCAAAAGAGAGAATATGAACCTCCCTTACCCTATTTGTAAAGGCTTGAATATGGAGGTAGTGAGCTTCCCGATGAGCTAGTCTCACCTTTACAACTTGTAGAATATTTTCCTTTTCCTATGATATCTTATTAAAATTAATGAACCTTTATTTATAATATATTAATTCTGGAACAAACCTTTGCAAGTTTCTAGAATCCCCTAGTTGAAACAGACTGAACTACTTTCCTTAGTTTCACGGTTTGGCTGCCCAGAAGCGTGGTAGTAGGTTTCCATAGTGCATACTCTGAACCCTAAATGGAACTAGATATAAATGTGTTAGGGGAGAGTAAATTCAGTGTCTGACATTTCTCTTTTTTCTTCCCACTGATCACTCTTGTCCTTTGAAAAATTTCCCAGAAGAAACCCGTGTTTTGCCCAATCCGAGAATGCTCTGTGTGAATCAATTAAAATTTCAGAATTGTTTAAGTAAAATTATAGAATTAAATTGCTCAGGTCTACACACCAGACTTAGGACATCACACATAAGCACAATATTCCTTGGGCAAACTAAAGAAATGGAAAATGAAAATAATTGTACTGAGTAGTTAGTTTTGTACCAAGCAAAGTGTGGCTTTGGTAGCCTCAAAATAAAATATGGTACTTGCAACTAAATTGTTAGGATTAGGATCCTGCAAGAGATTATTTTTTCATGTATTCAATCTATCAGTCAGAGACAAGATATTGTAAAAATACATACACAGTACTATACTCACAAGTCCTGGAGAAACAATTATCCAAAGGCTGTTGAGAAAATTTTCCATTTCAGAAAGTGATAAAGGCTTCACACCGTTGACCTACATTTAAAACAATCCTTCAAGTTAGAGATCACCTAGATAAACTAACTAAATCCAGTGCAACCTCAAATCAACACGAGCAAATTTTGTAGGAGATACCTGGCCTCAAAATAATAGTAACCAGAAACATTTTGTAGCTATACTGAACACCTTACCAACCATTCTTACAAGCCAATATCAACTAATAGAGATTCATGGATAAATGGTCATGGCACGTTATTTACAAGTTTCATTGCTCAATGTTCAACTCACCAAATCTGTTCAAGTATATCATGGCATTTTGATAAATTGCAGGCAGACCTTGTAGCATTTGATGCATAAATTGTCAAGTTAAAAGAAAGACTGATAATGCAAAAATTGAGGAAAGGATACACACATAGTCACCCAGTTCGTGTTCATGTTCAAATCCAGCAACTATGAAAATCCAAAAAATATCACCATGCCAAATATAGTGGATAAAATTTGCCATTAAGTTCAAAATTTAAACTTAAAATGGATTTCTTTTAATTATATAACTTAAAATGAATTACTGTTAAGCTGTATAACTTGATGTTTTAGTATATCTGATAAATTCTACATTCAATCTAATTTACATTATATATATATATA